>JANRMT010062819.1:56650615-56691495 GCA_026402145.1 Polypterus bichir lapradei | reverse complement strand
TACAGTAATCCCTCGCTATATCGCGCTTCGACTTTCGCGGCTTCACTCTATCGCGGGTTTTAAATGTAAGCATATCTAAATATATATCACGGATTTTTCGCTGGTTCGCGGATTTCTGCGGACAATGGGTCTTTTAATTTATGGTACATGCTTCCTCAGTTTGTTTGCCCAGTTGATTTCATACAAGGGACGCTATTGGCAGATGGCTTAGAAGCTACCCAATCAGAGCATGTATTACATATTAACTAAAACTCCTGAATGCTATAAGATATGCATCCCGCGCGGTGTTTGTTTGCTTGTCTCTGCCTCTATCTCACCCTCTCTGACATTCTCTGCGCCTGACGGAGGGAGTATGAGCAGAGGTGCTGTTTGCACAGAAGCTGTTTCCTTAAAAGATACTGACGCTCCTCTAAAAAATGCCGCTTTATCTCGGCATATTTAAAAGCACAAAAGCACACGTATTGATTTTTTGATTGTTTGCTTTAATCTCGCGCTCTCTCTCTGACGTTCTCTGCGCCTGACGGAGGAGATTTGAGCAGAGGGGCTGTTTCAACAGAGGCTGTTTGCTTAGAAGATACTGACGCTCCTCTGAAAAGTGCCGCTTTACTTAAAAGCACACGTATTGATTTTTTGATTGTTTGCTTTTCTTTGCGAGCGCGCGCTCTCTCTCTTAAATTCTCTGCTCCTGATGCAGAGACTCATTTGAAGAAAAGATATATTTGCATTCTTTTAATTGTGAGAAAGAACTGTCATCTCTGTCTTGTCATGGAGCACAGTTTAAACTTTTGACTAAAGGGTGTTATTTCATGTCTAGAGGGCTCTAATAATGTTAACAGTGTGGGAGAGTTTATAAGGGCTTAAAATATATAAAAATAACCATACAAACATATGGTTTCTACTTCGCGGATTTTCACCTATCGCGGGGGGGTCTGGAACGCAACCCCCGCGATGGAGGAGGGATTACTGTATATACTTGCATAACTGAATAACCTTTATGGCACAATAACAATTCAATACATTTATGGTCACTACAGTATTTGGATTTAATAATCTTTTATGTGGGAAAAGGCTGACTTGCATAAATAAGTAGAGCTGAAGAATGCAGTCAAGGAGCTTTTGAATTCAGCTGAGTGAAAAATGACGGCTGTCCGATTAACTGCGATTTTAGTTCCCTCTCTTTTCTCTTTCTCAGAAGTCAGTTTCGTAGTTTTTATGAACAGTTCGAAAGTGCCTTTACACATTTTCCTTCTTTAGAATAGCAATGATAGATTGACAGATCAGACAAACGCACTTCGATTGTGACATTGTGAGAGAACAAAATCCTCTTCTAATTACACATAAAGCCCATACCCTCCCCAAACAATTTTTTTTTAAATCCCTTCTTTAGTTGATATAAATTGGAAGGCTAACTAGATCACAGCCGGAGTTTTGCAGTAGCTCACGTGTTTGATCGTGCGTGCGGGATGACCAGTGTGTTAGAAGAGAAGAGATCTCCGACTGGCTGCCCTGTATGTCAATCAAGTGGCAAATGCCATAGGGAGGATATATGATAGACTAACGTTTAAAAAAAAATTTTTTTTAATGCAATGTGATCTACCTGCACTACCTTTGCGATCTACCGGTCAATCGCGATCGATGCGTTGAGCACCCCTGAACTAGATACATGTACTTATATGACAGCATGAACTGCTTGTAGATAAGGTTAGTCTTTTATTGGTGTCAACATACTGCAGTAGTTTTATTAAAAATAAGTGTCAGTCGTTCTAAAACCGTTCACATGTGAGATGTCGGTGCACTGTGTCATGACATGCAGGATTCCCGAATTCCCGGGAATGGATAAACCCGTCCAGGAATGGATTCCCTAATGGCCACCTAGCAGGAAAGCTGCACCTTAACAAATGATCTTGGGTGCTGGTGCAAAAGGCGGCATGGGGGCTACTTGGTAAGAGTGACTGTGTTTGGACTTATAAGAGCCTATAAGCAAGCAGCTGGGGGGTGAGTTGTACCGGAATTCTGTTGGTCTGAGTATGGCTGTTTGAGATTGGTTTTGAAACAGAGGCCATTCTGTACCACGATGCCCTGTTGGTGTAAGAATTTGGAAAAAGAATGTATAAATTTGGTCAATTTACCCGCTCCCCCTCTCTCTCATACACACCAAGGCCATGAAATGATGACCATAATGACGAGCACAACTTGACAGCCATATTGAGACAGGCATGTGGCCTTTCCTGAAGACAGCTAACTAGAAATTATGACGTAACTGGAGACATTTAAGTGACTACAAGCCTGTGTGCCCCCTAACACTACACATCTGCCATTTATCAGGTTGTATAGTTGACCATATTCATGTGTACTTTGCTTATTGTTATTATTTTATTCATATTTTCAATAATATATTATTTAAAGTTGTAACTTAACTCCTGCTTGTCTTTTTACTCTAACTAATTGCCTGAGGTTATAGATGTAGAAGGAAAGGTGGGAAGAAGTTATAAAGTATAATACCTTACAAACAGTGGAAAGTGTATGGGATTTGAAGCATTCTGATAAGGTCTAAACAATAAAGAGCACAAAAGGGGAAAGTAGAGTAATATAGAGATCTACTAAGACAAAACAGGCTTAGAAAGGAATAAAGTGTCTTTGTAAAAGTTCACTTTTTAAACTTTACAAGAAAACTTCTGCTCCTTCTTCCAATATCATATTAGCTTGCAGGGCAGAGTTTTGAACCTGGCAATGTATTCAGAGAAGCATGCAAGATGAGTGAAACTCTCAATTTCACGATCACAAAATTCAGCCAAATATACACTGCTCAAAAAATTAAGGGAACACTTAATCATCCCAGTCTAACACCAAGTCAGTTAAGCTTCAGTAGTGTCAGTCTGTCTAGTTAGAAAGCATAAGCGATTGTGAATCAACTTAACCTGCTTTGGTGTAAATGAAAGTGACAACAGGTGTGCTGGAGAGGCAACAGCAAGACTACCCCAAAAAGGGAATGGTTTTGCAGGTGGTGACCACAGACAATTGCTTTCTCCTTATCCTTCCTGATTCTAGTCTGGTTTTGCATTTTGCTAATGTTCTTGTCACTGCTGGTTCCTGCAGTTGATTCAGGTTGCACAGGTAGTCCATCTCCTCCAGGATGGCATATCCATATGTGCCATCACAAGAAGGTTTGCTGTGTCTCCCAATACAATCTCAAAGAGCATGGAGGAGATACCAGAAGATGGACTGTTACAGGAGGAGAGCTGGACAGGACAATAAAAGGGCATCAACCCAGCAAGAGGACCAGTGTCTGTTCCTTTGTGCAAGGAGGAACATCTGACAGCACCAAGTAGCACCATATGCTATTCAGGAGCTCACTAATGCCCTGGTTGAGATCTGGGAGAAGATCTCTCTGGACTACCATCTTCCTTCTTATCAGAAGCATGCTCAGACATTGCATATAGGCAAATGAGTTGCCGCGATGTAATCCATGAAAGTTGGATCAGCCTGTGATTTCAATTTTTGACTTTGATTTTTGGTGTAATGTTGAATCCAGGGTTGGTGATCTTGATTTCCATTGATCGTTGTTACATTATTTTGTTCTCAATGAATTACACACTATTACTCAGTAAAGGTTTTCAACTTGAAAATTTTGTTCATTGAGATTTGATGTGTGATTTAAGTGTTGTGCAGTGGAATGTATATTTAAGTCAAACAGAAGTAGTGAAGAATTTATTTATTTTGATTGTTTAAATGGCTATTTTGTATGTTTTAGTAATTTTAAGCTATTCCTGTAAATTTTTTCACATCTTCCCCAAAAACTATATGAATGTTTGCCTGTTGTTTCATGGAGGTACTGTATGATGGGATTATCACAATAAATATTGTGTGTGGATTAAGTGATTCGACTCATGCCTCAGAAGGCTATGAAATACATGGGAGAAGGAGCAGGCGTCAATATGTTCCTTCAACACCCTGGCCCCGTTTCAGATGATGAAGTTACATAATCAAAAGCACAAATCCATATAGTAATCATTAAAACAACAGATGTCAGATATACTAAATCTGACCAATGGTAGTGAACCTTTAATTTGTTTAACTTTTTTTATGAGCTTTTATATTTGACTAACATAACTAATATTGAATGAGTACTCCACACAAAAACAAAAGGTACAGTTAAAAAGTGATTCCAGTAACCATAAGCACCATTTTGCAGTAAAAGATTTCAAACTATGTGCCCAAATAAAACTTAAAACTTAAAGTCCAATTAGTCATTTTTAGTGGTCTCTTTTCTCCATTGTATGCACTTAAACAAATAAATGGCAACACTGGCTTCTTGGGTGGCAAAGTATTTGGTGCTGCTGCCTCACAACCCCTGTATCCAGGGTTTAAATCCCAGCCCTGCCACCGTCTCTATGGACTTCACATGTTCATCCCATGTACTGTACGTGTGTATTTTCTTCCTTCAACAAGTACATTTTTCTTCTTATGTCCCAGATTACGAAACACAGAATGAGATGTTACTATAATCGTGCAAGCACGTACAATAGGTTCAGTTATGCTTGTCGGTGAATGGTGAATGATAGACTTGGAGAAGTTTGTAGCATATTGGGACGCATCATCAGTAGTGTTCCTCTGGCTCATGGGGTGTTTCGGCCTTTCACACTATACACCCTCACCAGAGGCGGCCAGCTATAGGGTGATCAGCCCTAAGCTTGCGTCCCATGCCCAATTAGTCATGAGAATCGCTTTGGTGTCAAATGACTGATATCTCATAAACCTATGTATGGCAGCCTAAGCTTGTTACTTGGGGGCCAGCAGGGGGCATTCCTCTTCATCCAAAGTCACTGGCTACTTATCTCTGCTGCCTCTGATGCAGCTTTGATGGCTGCACGCTGGCTATGGCCCCTAATTCCCAGGTCTCTCAGCAGTTTGATGGTAGATGTTGCCACAAACCCTCTGCATCCAGTTTCTACTGGGCGAACGTCCATGCTCCAGCCGCGATGTTGCGCTTCAGCAGCTAACTCAGCATAGTGTAGATATTTCCGCTCATATGCCTCATCCACGAAATCCTCCCAGAGTACGGTGAGCTCGATAATGGAACGGACCAGAGCACCATGTCAGGTCTCAAGGTAGTAGTGGCATTCTCCGGAGGAAACTCCATCTGTTGGCCAATATCTACCAGCAGTTTCCAGTCTAAGCACAGCTGGCCTCTCTCCGATGGTGTGGAGTTGCTCCTGGTAACTGTAGCACCTTCTTGGACAAAGGCAATCATCCATGGGTGGTTAGATATTGGTGGTGAAAGGGCATTGATGAGAGATCGTTTTTCCTCCATTGTGGATGCAAGGCTCTTTAGGACCTGGTTGTGGCACCAAGTGTATCGCCCTTGGGTAAGACTGGTCTTACACCCTGTGAGTATATGCCGGAGGGAGGCTGGCCTGGAGCAAAGGGCACACCCCGGATCTTCACCAATCCCCTGATGAAGATATCATATTACTTCAGCCTGATGACAATACATTGACCCCATATATGTGACAGACTGACACTCCATACAAATTTTGCTTCCGCTCATGCCTGGTAATGTTGGGCTAGACTCTGGTACCTGCAATCCTGTACTGAATTAAGTGGTTTAGTGGAACTGTAGCATCTTCCTAAAATGAAGGATTTTTACTTAGTAAACCTAAGCAAAGCATATCAGCAAGGCTTTTTTTAGCCAGTAGTTAAATATGTCTTTAGCCCAGGTGCTGGTGAATAAAGAGTAGACATTTCTTTCAAACTAAGGTCATTGTAAAGGTGTTGCATTTATCTTGCTAACATGAAAGCGAAAGGTCACTCTGTGTGTCTCTTTAACCTCTACTGAAAGTCTAGAATGATAAATATTCTTCTGAAGAAGGAAATATCTTTTATGGTCACAGTTCAATTGAATTTATTGAATCTGAACATGGTTCTGCTCATCATGTTCATAATTTAAAGTTTCCTTTAGAGGACCAATTGGTTTTGTGAGATATCATCTAGTAAACATAATCTAATCAAATGTTGCCTAATAAAATCCAGTCAAGAGACAGATATAATTTCTAATTAATTTAATAACAAAGTAATGGAGATGGATAGAAACTCATCTTAAAACACTTGTGCATTTCAAAAAATCAAGCTCTTAGTGTGCAAAGTCTGATGTTTTCCGGTCTTGCACCCAAATGCTGCTGAAATAGGCTGTAGCCACCCTGTGCTGTTGGACTGGACTAAGCAAGCTGTGAATATTATGTCATTTATAAGCATGCTATTTTGGTTTGGGGTTTTCTGCAACATCAATAAAACATTGTGGTTGTGTTTTTGCCCAATGACCAAATTCCTGTTTTCGAACATTAAAACAATTTTGATGAGAACAGGTCATTCCACCCAAAAAAAAGCTTTTCAATCCTATTCCTAATTTCTCCAAAATGCCATCAAGTCAAGTGTCGAAGGTTCCTAAAGTAATAATTTCTACATTACTTGGTAGCTGATTTCATGTGTCTATAGTTCTCTGTATGAAGAATCACATTCTAAAATTTGTGCAGAATCTGTCTTTAACAAGTTTCCAACTCTTTCCACATGTTCTTGAAGAATGTATTTTAAAATAACATTTTGGATCAATCATACTAATTTCCTTGAAAATTTTAAGGTCTTCACTCATGTCACTTCTTAATCCCTGTTTACTTAAATTGTAAAGCTTCAGCTCCTTTGACCTTTCCTCTTAGCTCACATCTCAGAGTCCTGGAATTTGTCACATTTGTTTTCTCTGGACTTTTTATAATGCTGCTATGTCTGTTTGTAATATTGAGAATAGAACTGCATATAGTACTTCAGATGAGGCCTCACAAGTGTGTTGTAGCTTCTTTGACTTGTACTCCACGCATATTAGCCTGTTTGAACTTCTCCCATATTCCAGGCGCTATAGACTAAACTTTGCTAGGACAAGCAGATATAACAATAGTTTCTTTCTATAGGCCTACAAAATAACAATTGGTTCATTCAGCTGCTCTTGTTCAGTTTGGGTACCCCAAAATATTTTGCAATATCTCTATATCTTCTATACTAATAAAAGGCAAAGCCCTCACTGACTCACTCACTCACTCACTCACTCATCACTAATTCTCCAACTTCCCGTGTAGGTAGAAGGCTGAAATTTGGCAGGCTTATTCCTTACAGCTCACTTACAAAAGTTAAGCAGGTTTCATTTTGAAATTCTACACGTAACGGTCATAATGGTCGATAACGGTCGACAACGTCCGCCATGTTGAACTTTCTTATTTATAGCACCATCTTCACGAAATTTGGTAGGCGGCTTCCCTGCACTAACCAAAACCGATGTACGTACTTATTTTGATGGTATGACGCCACTGTCGGCCGCCATATTGATCTTTCCAACGTCACTAATTTTCCAACTTCCCTTGTAGGTAGAAGGCTGACCCCATCTTCACGAAATTTGGTAGGTGGCTTCCCTGCGCTAACCAAAATCGATGTACGTACTTATTTCGGTGGTATGACTCCACTGTCGGCCGCCATATTGAATTTTCCAAACATCACTAATTCTCCAATTTCCCGTGTAGGTAGAAGGCTGAAATTTGGCAGGCTCATTCCTTACAGCTTACTTACAAAAGTTAAGCAGGTTTCATTTCGAAATTCTACGCGTAACGGTCATAACGGTCAATAACGTCCGCCATGTTGGACTTTCTTATTCATAGGTAGAAGGCTGAAATTTGGTACTTATTTCGGTGATATGATGCCACTGTCAGCCGCCATATTGAACTTTTCAACGGTCTTTGTTACTTATCGGCCCATCTTCAAGAAATTTGGTACGCTGGTTCCCAACGCTAACTAAATCCTACTTACGTACATATATACGTCCATAGCCTGCAGCTCGGTCACCGTGTGAGGCGGCGTTGGGTCCCCCCTGGTCTGTCGCTCCAGTCTCTACATTCCCTTCCTTGCTTCGCCATGGTATTCACGTCTCCCTGCTGATAACTACAGCCTTTTTATTTAATCCACGGCTTCTCTGCTGTTTTATTGTTCATTTATTATGATTATAGTTATTGTGTAGGTATTTTAGACTTACTTTACATTGTACAGGTACCCATTTCCTTTATCGTTCCAACCATACCCCTATTAACATGTCTATCGAGGTGATCACCATCGATCAAAGAACTGTCACTTACCGAATGGTTTCCATGCCTGGAGATGACACCTGCCTTTTCCATTCTCTTTGTTACATATTGCACGGCCATATCAGGCTCACTCTTGATATCCGGAGGAACATTGTGTCTTATGTATTGAATGACTGGGACAGGTTCAAGGTGTGGACTGTTGACGGTACAGGAGATAATTATACTACACAGGAGCACTATAAGAGTGAACTGCTTAAGCCCTTCACCTATGGTTCAGCATGTGAGTTGATGGCTGCCGCTGAATTGTTCGGTTGTCGCTTTCAAGTGTACCAAAATGGCCAAATATTTTACACCTTTGGACAACTGCCAATGCCTCTTAAATATCTTAGATTCACAGGTGACGATTTCAGTAGTGGACACTTTGATTTTTATGAATGTTTAAACTCTCAAAAGCTGGATGTGAAGTTATCGATGAAACCAGTTGTATGCTTACAACGCTTGACAGATGCAGAATGTCACTTCAACACAAGTCCTGCAAATACTGTCATAATTGAAACAAACCATGAAACTCAAACCGATTATGACAGCAGCAATCCAAGCTGTGAGATTTGAAACAAGATTACTTTTCACATGGCCAACTATACGTTGCATGCTCAAGAGTAAGCCCAGCGCACATCTTGGTCTTATTACAACAGGAGGGCCGAAATGACAATGTGGTATACAAAGAGATCCTTAACAAATAATTATTGGTATATTTTCCCTCAGTTTAAAAAGGTTTAATTTTCTTCTTAATAAAAATTTTAAGGCCGTTCTTCACCGTTGCGAAGCACAGGTATTTTGCTAGTATATATATATATAAAATCCAACATCTGTCTGTATATCTGTCCGCTTTTCACGAGAGAACTACTTAACCGATTTAGATCGGGTTTTTTTCTATAATTTTCTTGAACATTCCAGTTGATTTTGCTACTCTCATTGTGCTATGTATCATAGTTTACTTGCAGTATTGATTTATTTGCGCGAATCCAAGAGACACGCAGCGGGCCAGGGGGAGGGGGGCAGGGTCCTCCTCACTCACGCACCAGCCTTGGGATGTTCTTTACCTCCGCTTAGCTAGCGAACAAGAGAACTACTTCACAGATTTAGATCGGGTTTTTTTCTATAATTTGCTTGACCATTACAGTTGATTTTGCGACTTCTTTCATAGCACTAAGTATCATAGTTTGCTTACAGGAGCGATATATTCGCACTTATCCGAGACAGAGGCTGTGGGCCATAGGGAGGAGGAAGCGTGACGTCAGGTTTAGGCAGCCGGGCAGGGCCCTTCTCACTGTCATGTTTCACTACTACGCACACAGAGAAAGCGTCTAGTTCTTAATATAGCTAAAGCTTAATTCAATATTTATTTCCGTATTTCTTATACTGTATTGCATTTTGTGTGTGTATGTTTAGATTTCTTGTGTCATAATTATCTCAGGTGAGTCAATTTCCTTCAATACTTTGTCAATAAATGTAATTCTAATTTTGATTTTTCCTTTTCACATTATTACACTGTCTAGATGTAGACAGTAATTAGCCCACTATGACTACTACGTCCTTCTCATAAGGTGTGTTTTCAAGTTGCAAACCTTAGATTGTGTATTCAAATCTAACCTCCTATTTTTGCATTCTGTTCCTTGATTGAACTTAGGCTGCTAGGCCATGTTATAAAAAATAAAAGCATTTTTTTCTTTTTTCAAAGAAGAGATATATTAAAGTAGCACAGGCAATACAACTTTGTTTGGCATGTGTCCTACAAAGGCCTAATACATCCTGCATATCGCCTTTCCACATCAATCATGTCAGACTATATGGTTTAGCTTCCAAATTCATCCCAGCTTCCTTTGTTATTTACCATCCTGTAAGCTCTAGCTGGTCTTATTTGTTCAATACCAATATTCATCAGTTATTACTTTCCACCAAACTTTAAATTTAAGCTCAGGTTCAATTTTATTTTCATGTGAGCAATGAAATTCCTACTTACATATTCATTTACATTTATTTGCTTGGCAGATGCTTTTATCCAAAGTGACTTACAACAGAGGCAGACATAATCAAGTGACATTAGTCTAGGGCCTGTTTGTTCAGCAAGTGTAATAAGACAGGTGGCAAAAGCTGAAAAGAGGTAATAACTAATAATTTACTATCATAGAATATAAGGCAATTAAACTTAAACAACAAATTAACCAAGAATATAACAGATCACAGGACATATTTTTTTGTTTTGTTTTTTATTGTTTTCAACCGCAATCAATTAGACAGATATTCACAGGACAGATGGGTTTTCAACTGCATCTTAAATACATTGAGAGAGTCAGCCACACAATGGTGATGGGCAGCTTGTTCCATCAACTGGGAACTACACAGGAAAAGAGCCTGGATTGAGACTTGATACCATGCAGTGGTGACATCACCAGACACACAGTTCACTGGCAGACCTAAGTGGGCGAGAAGGAGTATAGCACCTCACCAGTGTCTCCATATACTCAGTTCCTGACCCACTGACTACTCTGTAGACAGGCATCAGGGATTTGAATTTAATATGTGCTGCTACAGGGAGCCAATGTAGCGACCAGAAGAGAGGCGTGACATGTGTCTGTCTCAGCTGGTTAAACACAAGATGGGCCACTGCATTCTGGGTCATCTGCAGTGGCTTCATAGCACATGTGGGTACTCTTGCCAGAAGCGAGCTGCAGTAGTCCAGACGCAACAAGACCAGAGCCTGGACCAGAAGTTGTGCTGCATACTCTGTCAGATAAGGACTGATATTGCAGATGTTGTACAGCATGAACCTGCATGAACGAGAAGAGATGCTCAGCTAATAAGTAACCTCAATAACTTCATTCTTGTCCTGTGAAGAGCCCCTAAAATGTACAAGAAGTGTGTCATTCTGACTAGTCAGTATTTTGTGCAGAGTCTTAGCTCAGGGATACCTGTAAAACATCTGAAACAGCTTTAATTTGTTTAAAAAAAACTGACAAGAGGTAATAGACATTAACAGTCCATCATCTATTTATTTGCAGAGGGTGAATTGTCTTGGCTAGACATCATGCTTCTGGATGAGCACCTATGCAACCTACCAAAGTGATCTTGTTTGAAGCAAATCAGTCCAGGCATTAGACAGTCATTACTGGTGGCTAGAGGGAGTGTATAGATTCAGGACAGGACACAGTAGAGGTTAGAGCAGAGACAGATAAGGTTTAGTCATCCCCTTCTTGATCTAGGACTTCTGCTCTGCAGAGTAAACAGAGAGATGCAAGACTTCCTGCGTACCCATAAAACCTTTCACTGGAGTTACCTTTAAATTGGTCCCCATAAGACCTGTAGAGTGGTCACAACTTGGAGAGGTGCTGGCAACTGGTGTTATGAAATTATTTGTTATTAATTAAGGAATTAACATATCATGTCATTTATGAAATCTACTAATTATTTAACGTTACTAAAATTAATTTTCACCATTGGCATCACAGTTTTGTTTTTGTATAGAGCATGATCATTTTCTGAATCCTGTTGTTAAGACATACTTCCCTCTTGCTGGGGGTGTGGTTTCAGAGGTTGTACTCTCTGATGTCATTGATGCGATTGGTTAAAACGTTACCTGTGACTGTCTTTCCTCATCCAGTTCTACTGATTATAATAAAAACGTTTTGCTAATGAAATTCTTGTTAAAAGCCTTTTTGGTTTATCTTCCATTGTTCTGTTATTTTTTGATAAAGAGTCTCCCTTCACACTTTGACCAATGTATTTTTGATATTTTTCTGCCTTTTACATTTGCTTTTATTTGCTTAGCAGATGATTTTATCCAACTTACAAAAGAGGTCAACAATGGCAAGTAAACATCAGTCTGGAAGACTGTTTGGGAACAAGTGTAACAGGAAAAGTTTACAAAATTGATCACCACAAGTGAAGAGCTCAGAACAAAATGCAATTACACTTTCTTTTGCTAAATTACTAAAAACTAACAAAGCCAAAATCACTTAGAAAGAGGGCCTTCAAATGTTTCTTAAACACACTGAGGGAGTCAGAATTTTGAGTAGAGGTGGACAGCTTATTCCACCTAGGAACTATAAATGAAAAAAAAGGCAAGATTGAGATTTAATGCCATTCAGAAGTGGTATCACCAGACGGTGCCCATCAGCAGATTTGGGTGGGCAAGAATTGGCATAGGACCTCACAAATGACTCCATATATACTTACTGACTCTTTGACTACTCTATTGGCAAACATCAAATACCTGAATTTACAGGGAGTGAATGGAGTGATCTAAATAGAGTAGTGACAAGTGCCTGCCTCAGCTGGTTGAACAGAAGACATGATGTTGCATTTTGAATCATCTGAAGTGCTTCGTAATATGCCAATACTCCTGCCAGCAGACAGTTGAAGTAGTTCAGTCATAACAAGACCAAAGCCTGGACCAGGAGCTATGCTGTATACTCCAATTAGGTTTTGACCCCAATTGTGTTATAACATCTCTTATTCTCATCTTACACCTTCTAAAACTGGTAATGATTCATCTCCAGCACATCACAAGGCAAAATTGCTGAACTGTAGTCGGTATACATGTTAAAAAGTTAAGGTGCTAAAGAAATGTTGTCATATTTCATGGCCATAATGATGCCAACCTCGGTTGATCCTGCTCTGCTGATGAAGGAATATAGAATATCTAGTTTTACTCCAAGAGGTCAACACATTTTCTTTTAATAAATCCAAGACTATTTCCAGATGGTCCATAGCCTGGCATATGATTGTTTGAACCTAGTATCTACAGCAGCTTCCAGAGGTCTTCACTCATTAGTGTATCCTGCAGTTTCTAAAGGCCTTTTAGCCTGTTGTGATATCTTAAACATGAATTCCTTCCCTGGGCTCCCCTCAGCAGATAGATTAATCCATTACGATATATACAAAAGACGCACAGCCATTATTTAACATATTAAAGACTCTTTTAATTAGATACAGTTTAATGGCTGGAATGAAGTAATTAGAAAAGGGATTGGAAACCCTGGGCTGCTAATCCTTGCCCATCTTTAAGTGCTACTCAACAAGTCCTTAATGCACTTCCAATTATGAGTGCAGAAGAGAGAGATCCTCTCAGCACACAGAATGATGAGCTTCCTGCAAAGGGAAAAGCTTGAATGACATTTCCAGGGCAGTAATTAGTGGAAGCACACAAGTGAATTTAGATGCCAGCTTTTATCAATGTATTTTTTGAGCACCACTCTTTAAATAGACTGGGCTGTTTGGTTTTTACTGTGATATCTCTGACACTTTAAATTTGTACAGGCACTAACAGACCTCTCTGTTTAATTGGCTGCTTGACATCCACTGTGGTCTGCTGCAAACATGTTTAGAAAAATCTTCACTTGGTCAGAAAATTTTGTTACTAAACTTGTTAGTCGCCGTTATAAATACACATAAGATAATTGCTTTTTTTGATAGGCTTGTTTTTCTAGACCTTAAAGGAAAGTTCCCCATTCACAGAAATTGTAGAAGAATTGACCTAGTGTGAAAAAGATGGAGTGAGTGAGTGTGTGAGTGAGCCCTGTGATGGACTAATGTCCAATCTGGGGCTGATTTATGCTTTATCACTGAAAATGTCAGTACAGGCTTCACCCCTATCAACCATTTACTGGGTAAAGTAGATAGTGAAAATATATTGACCAAAAAAAATTAAAGGAACACTTTTTAATCAGAGTATAGCATAAAGTCCATGAAACTTCTGGGCTATTTATCTGGTCAGCTAAGTAGAAGGTGGGGTTGTTAATCAGTTTCAGTTGTTTTGGTGTTAATGAAATTAACAACAGGGGCAACAATGAGATGACCCCCAAAACAGGAATGGTTTAACAGACATTTTTCCCTCCTCATCTTTTCTGACTGTTTTTTCACTAGTTTTTCATTTGGCTATGGTCCATGTCACTACTGGTAGCATGAGGCGATACCTGGACCCTACAAAGGTTGCACAGGTAGTCCAACTTCTCCAGGATGACACATCAACACGTACCATTGCTAGAAGGTTTGCTGTGTCTCCCAGCACAGTCTCAAGGGCATGAAGGAGATTCCAGAAGACAGGCAGTTACTCTAGGAGAGCTGGACAGGGTCGTAGAAGGTCCTTAACCCATCAGCAGAACCAGTATCTGCTCCTTTGGGTAAGGAGGAACAGGATGAGCACTGCCAGAGCCTACAAAATGACCTCTGGCTGGCCACTGATGTGAATGTCTCTGACCAAACAATCAGAAACAGACTTCTTGAGGGTGGCCTGAGGGCCCGACGTCCTCTAGTGGGCCCTGTGCTCATTGCCCGGCACTGTGGAGCTTGATTGGCATTTGCCATAGAATACCAGAATTGGCAGATCCACTGGCACCCTGTGCTTTTCACAGATGAGAGCAGGTTCACCCTGAGCACATCTGACAGACGTGAAAGGGTCTGGAGAAGCCGTGGTAAACATTATGCTGCCTGTAACATCATTCAGCATGACAGGTTTGGTGGTGGATCAGTGATGGTCTGAGGAGGTATATCCATAGGGGGACGCACAGACCTCTAAAGGATAGACAATGGCACCTTGACTGCCATTAGGTATCGGGATGAAATCCTTGGACCCATTGTCAGACCCTGAGCTGGCGCACTGGGTCCTAGGTTCCTCCTGGTGCACGACAATGCCCAGCCTCATGTGGTGAGAATATATAGTCAGTTCCTGGAGGATGAAGGAATTGATACCATTGACTGGCCCTAACGCTCACCTAACCTAAACCTCTGGAACATTATGTTTCGGTCCATCTGACACCGCCAGGTTGCACCTCAGATTGTCTAGGAGCCCAGTGATGCCCTGGTCCAGATCAGGGAGGAGATCCCCTAGGACACCATCCGTCGTCTCATTAGGAGTATGCCCCGATGTTGTCAGGCATGCATACAAGCATGTGGGGGCCATACAGACTACTGAGAACAATTTTGAGTTGCTGCAATGACATTTCGGCAAAATGGACTAGTCTGTCACATTATTTTTTCACTTTGATTTTTGGGGTGTCTTTGAATTCAGCCCTCTGTAGGTTGATAATTTTCATTTCCATCAAACAATGTGGTATCCTTTCATTCCTAACACATTACCCAGTCCATATCTGTATAGATATCCAGCATGATTTTTCTCCAATAAGATCTGATGTGTTTTCAAAGTGTTCCTTTCATTTGGCCTCTGTTAATGTTGGTGCCCTGTTTTGGTAATGTTTGCTGTAAAGTCCCAATGACATGCTCAGTTGTTCTCACCACTCTCTGCAGGAAAATCCGTTGTGAGGCAGTGCAGTCCCCAAACCAGACAGAGATGCAGGTTGTCAATGCATCCTCCATACTGCCTCTATAGAAGGAGATGAAATGGAGGCCATCTCTCTTTGTGAGCCCCAGGAGGTGTAGTCCCTTCCGTCTTCTCTTGACTAGGGCGGAGGTGTGTTGGGTCCCAGAGAGATCATTTGTTATCTCCACTCCCAGTAATTTTGTGCTCCTGACTGACTCACTAGTGGAGCTGTTGATAGAGAGGGAAGGTCGATGGCATGGTTCTTCCTGAAGTCAACAGTGATCTTTGTTTTATCAACATTCAGGGTCAAGTTATTGTTCTTACACCAGTCCACGAGTTCTTTGACCTCCTCTCTGTAAGTCATCTCGTCATCACCACTGATATATTATTGTTATCACTATCCTTGTGACATCCGTGAATTTAATTATGTGAATCTCAGCAGAATTCTTTCAGCTTAACAGTGAACTATGTATTTGAGAACACCAGTGGAAATTAAGGGGTAGTGCATTTAGGACATAGCACACTTCTTTATGTAAAGAATTGTGGAAATCTGGAGAAAACTAACAAGCCATGTAGTTGAATCAGAAACCTTGAAAATGTTTAAGAAGTGTCTGGATGAGATATTGGGACAGCTTAGCTATTAGCTAAAAAGGCTAAATTAGCCTGACGGACTGAAGGTTCTTCTCTTGTTTGTCAAACTTCTCATGTTCTTATCTGGTTCGCGCTATACTCTTTTTGCCATGTAGGGTCCTATGGTGACCCTTTTTTCCTCTTTATATCCTTCTCTGTGTAGACTTGACCAAAAAGCTTTGTAAACCAAGACCATATGACATGATAATGCCAGATGTGCAATTTCAGGTGGTATAATAACTTATAGTTGCATTTGATTCTCCTTGGTCAGCTCATCATCTACACAGACCTAGGTCATCATCTGAGGCCTCATGTATAAACGGTGCGTATGCACAAAAATGTTGCATAAGAACGTTTCCACATTCAAATCGCGAAGTATAAAACCTAAACTTGGCGTAAAGCCACGCACATTTCCAAGGTAGCTCATACCCTGTCGTACGCAAGTTCTGTATTCAGTTTTGCAGACTGCCGCCACCCAGCGTCAAAGCAGTGCTACTGTTCCTGTGTGGTTACCCTTTCTTTTTTAGACCCACATCCCTGACGCAGCTTTATAAATACACTGAAATTACCCGCATATTGTTTATTAGTTTAATGCATCTGATTGTAATTAACCAGTAATAATATAATGGTTCACAGAATGGTCAAACTATTCCAAATACCATAACTGCTTTAGCGTTGTTACTCTCACTGCATCTTCTTCTTCTTCTTCTTCTTTTTTCAGCTGCTCCCTTTAGGGGTTGCCACAGCGGATCATCTAAATCCATATTACTCCCACTGCACCACTCTGAGTATTTATATCACTATATCTGAGTGTGAAATCACAGCTGTACAGCAGCTGATCAGAAAGAAAATTATTGGTATAAAGCATCAAGCACACACTGCCTCAGCCATGCTGTCTATGAAACTGCTCTCATATGGCAAATGCTTCAGAGCCTTTCCTCGCGGTTCAGAAACAGTTTCATCTCAAGAACTCTAAACACACTCAATCAGTCCCTGAAGTGCTCCTTATAGAACTGTTTGGACTTAAGTACAATTACCTCACTGTAAACTTGCGATACAATTATAATATTGCACATCCTGAGCCACTTTATAAAGCACATATTTACATATGATGACGATATCATTTTTAAGATGAAATGCAGCCAATATGTTTATTACATTATACAGATAAAATGTTAACATCATTTAAATAATCTATATTGTTAATAATTAAACATGTGAGGACACGGTGTTGCAGCGCTAACGAGCCACTGGCGCTCCGTTCACAGATTGTTCCTGCCTTGCACTGTATTCTTACAGGTGCTGACACGACACTGGAAGAATAGATGGATAGAATAATTAAACATGTACTACAAAGATATTTCAATGTTTTTTAAAAGTTTTGAAGAATCGGCGTTCTAAGCTTACAGATGGCTTAACGTCTGTTACAGAGCTGATTGTGTGGCGGTTGGGTACTTGGAGAAAAAAAACTAAGGACAGGAATTGGAGGTTAGTACGTTTGAAAGAGACAGTACTGCTACAATAAAATATTTCATCGAAGGTCGCTCATGGCGCAGCAAGCATTTTGCGTGAGACATGAACAATCACTGCACCACCATGTTCCCATGTTTAATAGCATGCTTTAACTCCCATCATCATGAAAATGATATCACGTATACATCTCAGTATTTTAATTATTCAGAGAGCTGTAATATCACAAATATAATGGATTCTGTGTCCTGTTGGAGGAAGAGAAAGCCCAGAAGCACGTAGTGATTCACACATAGAAGATCAAATACAAAACCAAGCATTTAACATGCTACTTTAGTTACGATGGGATTTGAGAAACTAGTAAATTAAACAATTTTAAGATAAAGTTTATGATGTTCTACTTTAATGACAAAATAAACTACGTAATTAAAGTGGAAATTTCTAGATTAAAGTTGACATTTTGTGTTTTTTTTTCCTCACTGTGTGCCTTTTTTTTCTCTGTACCCTAATAAGCTTCCATATGATGCTCAGATGGTGGGCTACGAATCACCTTTTCATGGTGACTTTGATATCTGACATCTTCTTTTTTTCAGTATTTCGGGCACTGTGCGACTTTGTGAACTTGGGCTTTCGAGTTTCTCCGAAACGCTATGTCACTCGATCAACTTCCTTTTGTTGTTTATACCACTGTTTAAACCAACAAATAGTCCGTTTTTCTTTGCCTCCACTTGGTATTCGGTGAACTTCTTCTATTTCCCCCTGTGCTTTTGTCATTGCCTTTTCACAGAATGGTGAGCTAAAGGGCTATTTATATTGATTTCCATATTCAAAGAGGCGTAATTCTGGGAGGTTGGGGTGGGGCAGCAGGAGCGTGCACGTGCATTCATTTTCACGCTGACAGGGATTTATGTAGCGGAAAAATGTGGAAGTTTGCGTACGCACAGATTTATGCATCTGGATATTTTTTGTGCATAAGCACATTTCCGCTTTTGTGCTTACGTCATGTTATAGTGTGAATTCTACACATGCCGTTATGCATGAGGCCCCTGGTATGCCTTCATCAGGATGCAACATGGCAGAAGGTGCGTGCCTTTGCTAGCCTCTTTTGTTATTGTCCCTGTGTAGCTAATGACAAACACACACCTTTCTGGACCAATTACCAATGGAATAGCTCAGCCACAGCCCCATCTTTAAGTAATTCTGTTTTTTGGCGTCCTTAAAACAAACAATCAAGAAAGGAAATGCAAGTCATTAAATAATAAAAGTAGCTTTCTCTGTTGAGAGTGACCGGCAATTCAGTCATGAAAACCAGCAAAAGAAACTGGCGGCACTGGTGCTCGGAAGGATGGTGTTTGATGTATTGGTTCCAGAAAAGAAAATACAAAGTTATGCAGTATGCATGATGCAATTATTTATCAACTATTTGCTGAATGATTCTTCATATTGTTAATTTAGGCAATGATTTTATTAAAATTAACACAGAAATGTAAACTTGTTTCCATATTTTTATAATTGGCATAATTGAAGGGCTAAGTAGTCCACATGGCCACACAATAAAATATTTTTAGTGAGTTTAAGATTTACAAATTACGTTAAATCATATTTCCTAATAAATAGCATGCCCTTTTCTCTAGTGTATACTGTATTTTCTAGTTAGTTCCATGCAATTTAAAGTAAAATATACAGTGGCATGAAAGCATAACACAACATTCTCAAAAACACTTAATCCAATTAATCCTCGAAGGACTGGCACCAGGCTAGAAACAGCCCTTGATGGATTGCCAGTCTATACCTGGGCCCACTAATTCACCCCCATGCACCCACTAACACAGAGCCAATTTGAAATCGCCTGTTAACTTATGCCAGCGTTTCTCAACCTTAAAGCTTTCATAACAGTTTTAATCGTGCCCTCCTAATGTTTTTTTGTAAGGAGCCCACTAATACCAATTTGTTCTTTTTTAATTAATGATATATCATAGATGCATATTTTATTATACCTACTTAATTTTTATCAACATTTATCTAACTCTATTTATTTTTCTAGTATCAGAATGTAGTTTAAGTTAATTTGTTTTGGTTTCAATAGATGTATGTTTTATATTTTCGATTCTTGTTTTCTTTTTTTCACATCTTCGTGCCCCCCTTTTTGTTACTTCGCCCTACAGTTTGAGAACCACTGACCTATGCTATGTTTAAACGAAAGCAGTCACTCCAGCAAACATATTAATGAATTCATTTATGTATTAAGGGTTCACTATCCATTAGTTCCATTGCAACATTTGGCAGTAATAGAGCAGTGCCCCCATACCTCGCCTATTCCTGTTACCTGCTGACTTTGGATTATGCTCCTTGTCTGTGCTTATATTTTATTTACTGGTAGCCCTGATTGAACTAGATCCAAATATCAAGCTTGCTAAAATATGAAGAAAGTCTATAGCTGATAAATTGGCAGAGTATAAAATTCGAGTTACTTTTATCGTTTAAGTAGTACAGAGCAGAGACCATGTGTCAGCCATGACTTTGATATTTGAAATTAGCTGTCAATTTAATTTACATGTGCTTTATATTCACATTTGTAAAAAAAACTGCTGTGATATAAGCACAGTTTCTATTTATTATAATTTTAGTGACTGGAAATGGTTTATTGCATAGCAGATATGTGATTTATGTAGCAGTTGATGGCCAACAAGCAGTACAAGCCTTATGTGTCTGTGCACCACTAATACTTTGTTGAGCAGAATATTTTTCTTCAATTTCAGTTTCATCCATCCATCTATCCATTTTCCAACCAGCTGAATCCGAACACAGGGTCACGGGGGTCTGCTGGAGCCAATCCCAGCCAACACAGGGAACAAGGCAGGAGCCAATCCCGGGCAGGGTGCTAGTGTATTAAACCAATTAAAACCATTAATTGTTTTATTTCTAATGCAATCCATAGATTAACCAAGCAGTATTTTAAACTCGGCTCATAAAAATGCTGCATGTCATACAGTTACATTAATATACTGTGGGAGATGTGACAAATATGAGCTTCTCCATAGGAAAGTTCATGTGAATACTCTTTCAAGGATAGTAACTCCTGTTGATATCTTGTAGCATACAGTGCCTATAAAAAGTATTCACTTCCACATTTTATTGTTATACAACATTGAATCACATTGGATTTAATTTGGGATTTTTGACACTGATCAACAGGAAATGACTCTTTAAGTGAAAGCAGATCTCTGTAATGTGAACTAAATGAATTGCAAATACAAAACATGAAATCATTGATCACAAAAGTATTCACTCCTGTTTATATGACAGACCTAAATCATCACTGATGCACCTGTCTGTAGTCAGACATTCAACTAAATGTGGTATAAATGGGCTTGTATGTGGAAGGTCCAATCTGTGATGAGAGCACTCTAAGCAACTCCGCAAAAAGCTGATTGAAAAGCAGAAGTCAGGGAATGGATATGAGAAAATATCCAAGTCATTGAATAGCCCTCAGAGTCCATTTAAATCAATCATTAAGAAATCAAAAGAGTACAGAAAAACTGTAAATCTGCTTAGAGATTTACAATCCTGAGTGATCGTGCAAGAAGAAAACTAGTAAGGAACAGGGCCGTTTGAAGGAATTTGGGGGCCCCAAGCAAAATGGACATGGAGGCCCCCCGCACGCACGCACGCAAAGGAACCACAGCATAGCCATACAGTTTAAATTCACTCACACTTTATATAAATAAAAAAGGTTTACAGTGCAAATACTGCTGTTGCATATACTGTGCATAAATAAAAAAATGTTTAGAGTGCAAATACTGCTGTTGCATATAAAGTGCATAAAATGTGAACATTTTCAACAATTGAACATTTGCAAAAAACACCACTGTACCATAAAATCAAATATACATTAAAAAAGTGCACAATAACTAAATCCAACATACTTAAAAACACGCACACACATACATACTCACATTAACATTTTTCAGTTCTCTCAAACATGTGCAAATTATCTAAAACTGCTGTTTGCGAGCCTTGTTTTCTTATCCTCCTCTTCCTTTCTCTTCTTTCTTTTTTGGCTTCCTGAAGCATAATTCCGCTTCATGACTGCAGAGGAAGTTTTGTATTTTGCCGGCAGCAGAGATCGCGTGGTTGGCTGGCTGCTGTCAGCGAGGGGGGCCCCCTTGAGGGGGATCCCGATAACAGTGTCATTGCACTTTACTGCATTCACTATCAATGGGGCGCTCACACAGTTTGTCGCTGCATTTTATTCTTAACCAGTCGTTGTCTTGGGGCCCCAGGCCAGCTCGGGGCCCCAAGCAATTGCTTGGTTTGCCTGCCTTGTCGCGACGGGCCTGGTAAGGAAGGCCATAAAGAGACCTGCGTGAACTCTGAGAGAGTTACAAGCTACAAAGACTGAGATTGGTGAGACTGTGCAGACAACAATCCTGTCTGGGTGCTTCTCAAGTCGCAGATTTATGGGAGAGTGGCAGAGAGAAAACCACTGTTAAAAAATGCACATGACAACTCGGCTAGAGTATGCCAGAAGGCACGTCGGACACTCTGAAGTCAGCTAGAAGAAGGTTCTGTGGTCTGATGAGAGCAAAATCAAGCTTCTTGATCATCAGACTATATGCCAAGTTTGGCACTAGAGAAACACTACACATTATCAAAAGCAAGCAATCCCCATTGAGAAGCAAGGTGGTGACAGCATTATGCTATGGGAATACTTCTTTGCAGGAGGCCCTGGAAGGCTTGTGAACTTAGAGCAGTGGTCTCAAACTCCAGTCCTGGAAGGCCACAATAACTGCAGATTTTCATTCTAACCCTTTTCTTAATTGGTGACCAATTTGTGCTTCTAATTAACTCCTTTTCCTTTCATTTTAATTGACTTGTTTTTTAAGATTTGTTCCCCTGAATTTCTTCACCATTCCTCTGAAATGCTTCATTTCTTTCCATAAATGGTGCCTAAACAGAAATGAAACATGAAGTGAGTGAGCAAACAGAAGACCAACAAAGTCAGGGCCTCAAACTCCAACCAATTTGATTCCAACCAGTTGCTTAATTAGGCGCTAATTCTTATTGTCAATTAAACCCGTTCTTTAATTCTATGGCATGTTGCTGCTCTCATTGTGCAATGGCATACATTTTCTAAAATTATTAATTTTCTCTTTTCTAAGAGCACTGTTCAAATGTTTTGGGGTTCTGAGCAGATCAGCATTCCTGAGACCTTCATCCTTCTTTATTTTCAGATATTGTATAATGGACACAATTTGCTGGTCCTGTTGTGGCTCATTTTGTATCTCATTATTGTTTGGCTGCTAATTAAGGAAATAAGAAACAAGGTGTCTGAGTCTTCAAGATCAAATCAATTTAAAATAATTCAAAAGAACTTCATTAGCAGTAAAAAACGGTCACTAATTAAGAAAAGGGTTAGAATGAAAACCTTCGGCCACTGGGGCCCTCCAGGACCAGAGTTGGGGACCCCTGGGTTAGACAGTAAATGACTGCAGTAAAATACAGGAACATCCTGGAGGAAAAGCTGATGCAGTCTGCAAGAAATAAGCTTGTTTTGTCTTGGTAAAGAAATATATTGCTATACTTACCCCTTTTGTATTATTAATATGTAGCCTTTGTCAGAATGCCTCAAATCTCACAGACTTTCCACTGTTTATAAGGTATTATAGAATATAACTTCTCCCCACCTTCCCTTCTACTTCTATAACCTCAGGCAATTAGGTATAGTAAAAGACAAGCAGGAGTTTAGTTACAATTTAAACAATGTATTATTGATAATATTCATAAATAATAACAATTTGCAAAGTACATTTGAATACTGGAAACTGTACAACCTGATAAAATGGTGATGTGTAGTTTCAGGTGGCACACAGACTTGTAAGTTACTTAAAATGTTTCTAGTTAAGGCATCATTTGTGGTCAGCTTTCTTCAGCACAGGCCGCATACCTGTCTCAATATGGCTGCCAAGCTGTGCTCTTCGTTGTGTTGTCCTTTTCAGTGCATGCATCAGTTTGGTAAGAGAGAGAGTGTGTAAAGCAAGCAAATTTATAGAAGTTCTGTCCAACCCCTAGAGCCAATAGTACGTCGTGGTACTTAAAGGCTTCTGATACAAGCCAGTTCCAAACAGCCATATTTTACACCAATGGGAGGATAGCACATCTTCACACCTGTCACCCCCAAAACCATTTGTTGAGCTAAAGTTTGCCAGTTAGGCAGCCTGACTTTCCTATGGGGGTTGACTGAGAGACTTCAGAGAAACATTCGCCAAACTTGTTTAAGGTGCGTCCCCCCAACTCTGTCGTAAAATTAAAAGAGACCCATTCTTAAAAGGCAGGGGTAAACATGAATGCTTCGCACTAATGTAGCACTAATATTACATTGCTTTGCCTAAATTACAAATAAAGACATACAAAATATTTATCAACTTGTATGCAAAATTTCACATCACAACACTGCTCAATTCAAATGTACCAGGGTTGAACAGGTCAGCATTTCCAGTGTGTCCGGGTGTCGATAGCTTTGGAACACTCTTTGACATTCTTTGTAACTTACTATTTTGATACGATAAACCAGTATCTGAGCTACAGGCTTTGTCCCCTATGTTAGAAAATGCCCGGGTGCGAACAATATTATCAGCGTTTTATCTGGTACAGTAAAAAATATTTTCTCAGAGAGTAATAAAGAACACAATAGCAAGAATGTATAATTAAAACAAAAAGCAAGTAATGTAGCATAATATTAATAATCAGAAATGACGCATGAAAAAATAGTATTTCATAAGCAACTTATATGAGCCTAAAGCTTATTGAATACACAGACCACAGTGACCCACTGAATTTGAATTGAACTTCACAGCTGCCAAAAACAGAAACAGTTAGGACTGTCCTCATTACAGGCAGGCTGTACAGCTCATTAAAATTAATGTTTTATTCAATATACTTAAAATTTGCGAATCAAAGAATCCAAGTGTCCTTTAATTCTGGAGTATTATTTAAATTAAGATATGGAGTGGCTAATTTAAAATGCAGTTATTTATTGCCTGAGGCGATCTTTAAATAAACTTCTGTTGACAATGGAAAAACAGCGTTGAGGTCAACCAATGAAGCTAGAAAGCACTGATCATTTTTGTGGGTGTATTTAGCCTAAAATTAAAATTAATACAGAAACTTAAGCCACTCAAATTATCAGTACATTGAAAAATGCTTTATAGAGAATAAGAAACAGCAGCGCTGCACACAGTTTTAATTGGAGATCATTTAATGGCTTGTTTTGTTCTTGTCTGTCACAAACCAGAGTACAGTGCTTAAGCTGAAATTGGATCATGTTGGAAAACTGAAATTGCATTCACATAACATCATATTAAAGATGAGCTTCTGAGTTGCTGGTTCACACAAGGTGCTAAACTCCACAATAATGTCAGTTAAGAGTTAAAAGGGTTAGAATGAAAACCCGCAGCCACTGTTTTATTGAATATAGATCATAACCATGATGGGAGTAATTAGAACTTCTTGTTTAGGACAGTTCAGTTAGTTGACAGACGCATATCCTGGCTGGCATTTTGATTTACAATACAATACAATACAATTTATTTTTGTACAGCCCAAAATCATACAAGAAGTGCCTCAATGGTTTTTAGCAGGCCCTGCCTCTTGACAGCCCCCAAGCCTTGACTCTCTAAGAAGACAAGGAAAAACTCCCAAAAAAAAACCCTAGTAGGAAAAAAAAATGGAAGAAACCTTGGGAAAGGCAGTTCAAAGAGAGACCCCTTTGGTAGGTTGGGCGTGCAGTGGCTGTCAAAGAGAAGGTGGTCAATACAATACAATACACAGAACAGAACACAAGCAATCCTCAGTACAGTGTAACAGTAAATAAAAATATTACAAGTACAGAGCAGAATTCAACAGTATGCCTGTTATTCATATCAAGGATCTCAGAATTATTGGAAGCTTTTCTCCTTTTTTGTTTTTTGCTTTGAGGAAACTCTAGAATATCAATATACCTAGTGCTATTTTTTTTTACAGTTTATGCGGGTGGCACATTATACGATGTCTAGTTGGAAGAGATGTCAAAGCTGAAGAATGCAGTAGCTGATCTTGTGGCCTAAGGGTGTCAGACATCTAGAAATCGCAGGACATGAGAAATTTGATGACTCTGTGAAGAGTTTCCAGCACAGCTTCAAATTTCCAATGTTTTTTAAGCTGGCCAATAATGTTCTGCCTGACGGAACTGATGCCGTATGAGTGTGTTCCAGGATGGATAGTTCACAGAGTTTTTTTTTTTTTGCATTCTCTTGTGGCACGTAAAGTACAAGACATCAGATGGATGAGCCTCTCTTCTGTTCACGAGGTCCAAAATACCCGCATTCCATATTCCTTATAAGTGTATTATATGCAGTTTTGTGTGCATTGTGTCTCATTCACACAACAGAGCCCACGCCTGTGATTTAAGACATAATCAAACCTTTTCTTTTGGGGAGAATCACAGACTGGCCTGACTGAATGGCTAGGTATGTCAGACTGTGCAACTAGTGGTCAAGGTAGCTCACCATAACTGCCTGCAACTCCTTAAGATTATTTAAATAAAGTCTATGACTGAAAATAGCTGAAATGTGACAGGACTGTAAGGGCTCAGATCATTCTAGTCATTGCGGCCTTTGTTCTTCTGCCATCAGTTGAAATCCGTCTTTAAGATATGTTGAGGTTTGCTGTTTTTCTGTCTTATCTCTTATAACCTACATGATGAAAAGAAACCAATGGCCAAACTTTGTGTTATTTGTAGAAGAACTCAACAAGCTGCATAAAAAGGATTGGAGATCCAATAAGGATTATTGCTGATTGGTAAAAGATCTTCGTAAAAGAAAAGGCTGCTTCATCTGCCACACAGTTATGATATTTTAGATGCTAGTCATGACAGATGCTATACTGCTGGTTTTACAGGGTTATATGTAAAAGAGGCTGGGAAGGGAGAGTTTGCAACAGGTCAGAGGCAAGTTCATAGAAACTCTTCTGGGTCAAAGTCCTCCTAGTTTTGGAGAAGCAGAGAAATGGTTACAGTGTGGTGTAAGCTCAAAATTCTTCCCCAGTGTCCCCTTTAAATTGATGCCTGTAAGGTTTTTGATATGCCCATGCTCATGATAAAATAGAAGTATGAACACTTAGGGCTCATTTATACTTCACGCTCAAAACGCATACACGCCTGCATCATGGCTGCCGCATGTTCCCAGAGTTGATTTGACACATCCTCAGAGCATGTCCTCAGAAATTAACGTGACGCGTGCGCGAGTTGCAGTACCACCAAAAAGTCGTGGGCCGCAGTGTGCTAAAAGTTGGAATGTGACATCAGAGTCTCTGTTTACTATCTACATATGACAGAAAGCCGCTTTGCGGATCCTACAAGATCGATGTGCGCGTTTCAATGTTTGTTGAATGGTTTGATGTGGTGAAGCAAAATGCCGACATACAAATGCATTATTGGTGCTTTTATATTCAAGTGTCGCATATTCCCGATCGTAATGACACGATACATTTTAAAAGTCTCACATACCATCTTCTGTGCCGTCTTTTTTTTCTAGGGCTTCCTCTGGACCTGACGGCAGCGGCAAACAGCAATAGATCGCCACACAGAACACACTAAATATATGATATTCCAACTCTCTGCACATTTAGAATCTTTAGATTTATACTTGATATCACTTTCATGATGAAATGCATTAAAGTATGTATGTTACATTTTACAGATAAATATTTAATTTCATTTAAATAATGAATACTGTTAATAATTACACACATGGGGGTGATACGGCGGTGGAGCGGTAGCACTGCTGCTTCTCAGGGAGTCACGTCGATGGTATTCCCTGCTTGGAGTTTACATGTTTTCCTGCTGGGTTTCCACAGTGTGCTCTGGTTTCCTTCCAAAGATACGCAGATTTGGTTACACTAAAATGACGCTAGTGTATGTAAATGCTTGTATTCACCTTGCGATGAGCTGATGCCCATCCAGGGATTGTTTCAGCCTCGTGCCCAATACTTGCTAGAATGGATACATCCCTGGATTGATGGATTTAATCATTAAACATCCTTTTCAGAGATATTGCGGTAAGGTGTCATCGGAATTTAATGGGTGTTCTAGGCAATTCACAACACAGAGAAGCCGAACATGTACTCACCGTGATAATATCCCGCACTGCCACCTGGTGGATTCCTCCAGATTTATGTAAAGTATGCGCGCAAGTATAAACAGTGCAACACTTGCGTAGCAGGAGCGTCCGCTGCAGCATGTGTCGCGTCGCGTGAAGTATAAACCCGGCCTTAGTGTATCTCCAATTGGTCATTAAATCTTACGTAACTCAAATGTCTGCATCAGTTCCCTTTAATGAATGTTAGATTTCTGTTGCTACATTGTATAGCTATATTCATTCCTTTTTATTTAATCTGTTTAAGGGTTTTAACATCAACAGCACTGATTGAAATGGAAAGTGTGTAAGGAAATTAAATAAGAATCAGGAGTTGTTCTACTCTGTTTAAATTCTACTTCCAAAATGAAGATTTTTGTCAAAATCCTTATTGTTCTTATCCATGTTTTTATTTTACAGCTGCTTGGCTTTGTATATGCCTGCTATGTGATCAGTGTCTTTACAGAAGAAGAGGACAGCTGCAAGTACTAACATTGATAAGCTTCTGGAGCTCCACCAGGTGAGACAAAATTCCTAAATCTAAATAAAAATTCAATTTCACCATAATATGTACATATTTTCTTTTATTATTATTATACATTTCATTCAACTGGAGCAGTTGCTGTCAACCTTTATTCCTCCAAGGTCCCCCCAGTATACCACAAGAATATGTAAGGCCCCCCTACACAGGCTATGATGTTTACTTTCTTGTACTTTTGTTGCAGTTGACAAAGGTGATTGTTTTTTAAATATTTGTGATATTACACTGCCTGTTTTTCTAAAGCATAATATCAAACGAAAATAGGCTATTTCAAAAATAGCCTTTATGTTTTTATTATATAAAAGTTCATTTTGCTAGGGCCTGAATTTTCTTAATCATAACATAAGACAAACAGGGATAAACAATAACCGTCATTATCAACATACTGAATTTGTCACTGCGGGTATTACTGATAACAACAAAAGAAGATCACCACTGACTACTTTTTAAGCATAAAATGATTAAGGATTTCTAAAAATAAGAAATCTAAGGTACTGTAAATTTTAAAATGTAAAATTAGTCACTGCAGCCTTGTTTTTCATAACTTAATTACAGAAGGTACTTTGTTACCCTCTGGATTCAGCACTGGAATTTTTCCATCAGCGGCAGACAAATGAGTCGTGAAATCTGGTGGCAGCAGGCTGATAGCCACAAAGCCACCTGTGTAGCTTTAAAAAGTAAGAGGAGAGCAGCAGCAGCGTCTGTGAAGTCGACCTACCATCTCCTTTATGAGATTTTCAAATTTCTGACAGCGTGCTAAAATACTAAGCTTCTTTGTGACAGGGAGGCATGTCTGTTTTTCTTAACTTCTTCTTCTTGGGTCATTATGAGTAGCCCATTCCCATTGTAATCACGGGTTTGTAGCTGTGGCAGTTCTTTCTCACAATTACAAGAATGCAAACATATAATCCTCTTCAAATGAGTGCGCGTCAGGAGCAGAGAATGTCAGAGAGAGAGAGAAAAGTAAACAATCACAAATCAATAGGGCTGTTGGGCTTTTAAGAATGCGTATCACCGCGATGAAGTGGCCGCAATGAAGGGATCAATGTGAAGGTAGTCTTCAGCATTTTTTAGAGGAGCGTCCTTATCTTCTAAGCAAACAGACACTGTGCAAACAGCCCCTCTGCTCACACCCCCTCCGTCCGGAGCAGAGAATGTCAAAGAGAGTAGTGAGAGAGACAGAGAAAAGCAAACAATCAAAAATCAATACGTGCTGTTAGAGCTTTTAAGTGTGCGAAGCACCGCGCGGGAAGCATATCGTATATCATTGAGGAGTTTTATTTAATACGTAATACGTGCTCTGATTGGGTAGCTTCTCAGCCATCCGCCAATAGCGTCCCTTGTATGAAATCAACTGGGCAAACAAACTGAGGAAGCATGTACCATAAATTAAAAGACCCATTGTCCGCAGAAATCCGCAAACCAGTGAAAAATCTGTGATATATATTTAGATATGCTTACATTTAAAATCCGCGATGGAGTGAAGCAGCGAAAGTCGAAGCGCAATATAGCGAGGGATCACTGTATATAGGAAACACACTTTGAGGGGGCGGTATGTAACCGCTTTGAAAAGATCAAAGGGCTCAATCCAGCTGACTGGTCTTAAGTTTGACAGACCTGCTGGAACATGATTTTTAGTGATTTAAGTATTTTGCTCTTATTTTATAATTATTTCCAGTTAGTTTGTTGCTTCCCTGGAGGTGTACTGGTGCACCTAGTAGGTTGCTCCCCCTCCTTTCCAAATGAGAACCATTGAACTAGTGGGTATGTTTTGATATCCAATGCTAAGGTATTAGTGCACCAGAACCTTTGTAGATGTTTTCATTCCAGATATTCATTACCTTTAGGCTTGTACCTACCAGCATTACTCCAGTGCCGGGCTACATAGGCATTGATTGTGGTTGCTAGTGTTATAATACAGAACCTTTGACATTAATAGAGTATGAACAAAACAGAGGACAAAAGATAAAGCTTTGGGGATTCCACCCCATATATTGACCCCCTTACTAACAATGACAGAGTCATCATAAAGGACTGGTCCATTAACATAGACTGAACTGGTGCGTGGAGGGTGGCTTTTTATATTTACTTGGCAGGAAGAGGCGGGATAAAAGAGGAAGTGAGGTAGGCAGGAAGGCGTGGTATGGCCCCAGAAGTAGGAGGAGCTTTAACTGGTCTTCCCTTCTGAAGGTCTAGGAAAGAGGGAGAAAAGGCATTAGTGCTGTTCATCAGCCTTCATCTCTGTGATTTATCTTCAGCTAAGCCCTTAGACTGCCTCCCATGTGCATGTGTTTAACAGTTTAATAGAAATCTGAATAACTTGCAGAACTGTGTATACTACTTAGTTCCACTCTGCATACTACCTCAAGAAATGTCAGCAAAAGCAAAAAATGCTTAGCATTTTTTCAGTGTTATAGAAACCACAGCTGACGGAATCCTTCTGTTATATACTAATATGCTAGCATGTGAATGAGGAAAAGAATGCTTGATAGAATTTCCTGACATAAAAACTCACAATTTAATATCCTCATTCTCTTTTTATATACTAAAGTGGAAGTGGACTTTATAAAGATTACGTGAAAAATTGAATTCTACCTTTTGTCTTAATTGCTGTAAGAGGTGACTTAGTGGCTAAGCCATCTAGGCAGATTTCATTTTAACAATTAAGTCCCCACAGGTTCATGACGAGTGTGATATACAAGTTCTCTTGGTCTAAAATCTGATCAAAAATGTTCCAAATTTAATTTCTTAGTAAGATGAAACTTATGAATGGCCATCAAGTGACTAGCACATCATCAATTACCTGTTCATCTGGAATTACCATAAATGAATGTTGACCTAAATAAATGGTATTTCACACATTTCTCTCATTTTAAACAGTGGCTTTTCTTAAGATTCAGGTGACACAGTGGTTGGCACTGCTGCCATACATCGCCGTTGTTTGGACGTAGAATGTCAGCCAGCCTGTTGCCTCAGGTGCTCCATTTTCTTTCTTTCAGATCCTAACAATGGGCAGGTTATGTTAAATGGCTTCTTTACATTGGTCCTGTCTGAGAGGAGGTGTGCATGAATCCACTGCCTTACATCCATTTCTGCCAGTTAAAGCTCCAGTCCTGTGACCCCAAATTACAATAAAACAAGTTTGAAAAGGATAGATTTTTTTTTAATGAGATTCGTAGAATTATGCCTGCATCAAATGATTTTCTCTGTCAGGACATCCTTTAGGCTGGTTTTAGAAATCAATGAGTGCAAGCATTTAGAGAAAATATGCCAGTGCTCTGGAAACAATACCGTCTATTATTAGTAAAAGACACCAACCAGTCAGCAGCAAAAAAAGCTTTGGGTGAATCAAAAGAATTGCAAACTTCACTGACACATTTTTTCAAACGAAACTGGTGCAACATGATATTTCAATTTTCTAAGAATAATTTATGCACCCCTTAACAAATCCAGAGTAATAAATAAATGAGATACACAGATTCTTCAACCGTCTCTAACTTAGTCACATGGTTTCAAACTAGTTTTTCATCCATCCATTATCCAACCCACTATATCCTAACTACAGGGTCACGGGGGTCTGCTGGAGCCAATCCCAGCCAACACAGGACGCAAGGCAGGAAACAAACCCTGGGCAGGGCGCCAGCCCATCTCAGGGCACACACACACCCACACACCAAGCACAATTTAGAATCGCCAATGCACCTAACCTGCATGTCTTTGGACTGTGGGAGGAAACCCACGCAGACACGGGGAGAACATGCAATCTCCACGCAGGGAGGACCCAGGAAGCGAACCTTGGTCTCCTAACTGCGAGGCAGCAGCGCTACCCACTGCGCCACCGTGCCACCCAAACTAATTTTCATTTAACTAAATTACATTTAATTTTGTTTAACTTTACACAGTAACTTCATGTGTCATGCCTTATTCTTGAACATTTTGATGTCCTTTTACGGGACTTTCATTACTCTGAAGAGTAGCGATGAGCAAAACAAGTAAATTATGAATTTTGATTCATATGCAGTTTTGTGAAATTGACACAGGCGATTATGAAATGGGAAGTGTTGTTGTTTGAAAGGTTTTTTTTTTGGAGTGGAAAACAAGGAAAGTTGCTCTCTAATGCCTCGTTCGGACTCTTTTCTGCAGCTGCATGCCACATGTAACCTGTACCACACCAGTAAACGCAATTCCATGTTAACCTCTCATTCACATCACCGTAGAGGAGTCCAGTATGTTTTGTTTAAGATTGACATGCTGGTTTTTCTTCACGTGAAGACACATGAAAGGCAACATTGTGCATATTATTGTGTTTTCTCCATTTGAAAACTCTTTACTTGGAAAGTTGCATTGCTAACTCAAATACCTACCAACTGCCTTATCCTAGTTGAGGATATGCACACTTTCTATGATTTTTTTCTCACTGCGGAAAAGCTTCTACACAGAAACTAAACACCTTTCCTTTTTGTGAATGGCACGCAATTTCACTGAAGGCAAAACGCTATTTTTTTTAACAATTTTTTTTTGTGAACTGAAACAGTTTCACTGCAAATTTAACTTTGCACAAATCATTTTGCTCATCACCACTGGAGAGCTTCGAGGGTTCTTGGTTTCAGTGGATTAGTTCAGACCAATTTAGTAGACGTGGCCCCCCGATTCTAATATGGCTTATTAGAAATTAACAGTGGCAAAGTGAAGGTTGCAGCCATGAGGCAGAACAGACGTCAGTTCCAAGACACTGGTTTTGCTCTTGAGACCTTCTGATACGTCATGGGCTAACCAACAAAACACCAGTGAAGGAGGAGGCTCATTTGACAAATTCATGAAGCCATAAAGTCTGCTCTGAAAGGCTCTTCTCTAGTGAGGGAGTTTTGTAAGGATGAAGAAGGGGTGATTGCCTTGCCATCATCTCTCATAAAGAACAGGGCATAAAGTCACATTAATTTAGCTGATTGCGCCCATCTTCTGAAAGATATTGTAATGTACATTTTTTTCAAACTGCCACAGTTGCTTCTTGGACTACATTTCATTGTTGGGGTGGAATTTTTTTAATAATATCCCCAGGTGTGGTGTTTATGTATTCTCATCCTATACAGTATATTACTTAAGTCATGTGATATTCTATTTAATTGGAGAGAAATAACAAATTACAGTACAGTGACCTCCTTAGTTTACCTAGGAGGCCTATAGATAGTTTTATCAGTACCTATGTAGCCAATCATATACAATCTTTCTTCCTTATTAGCTTATTTAAACAAAAGCTCTCAATCCACTGACTAGTTAAGTCTATTGAGATACTAATTTTATTTTTAACCCTGTTCTTCACAATTTCTCATGTTTCCATCAAGTGCTTTCTTTTGCCTGACCGTTCTCGTTTTCTTAATAGGTCTGCTAAGGATTTCCGTTTTGCTGTAAAATCATACTTTTCACAATAATAGTTATTTTTTTAGATTCTTAACATAGGAATTTATTCTTATATATACTGTATTTACTACCTACATAACCTGCCAAAGACAAGTAATAGAACACATTTTAAAATATTTGATATCTCTTGCCTTACGTGCTCCCTCAGCGATCGTCTTACACCTTTCTTTAGTATCCTCATGTATGCTATATTGGCTGACACGTTCCCATAAAGCTGGCTTCATGGACTCTTTTATTTGGAGGCGTATTGGTTGCCTCCTGTCCACTTTTTGACTATCACCAATGGTAGACAGGCCCCCAGTTCCTTCTGTGAAAACATTATTAGTATTCTCTCCATGTTTGAAGGTGACTCTCCTATGCATTTCCCTGCCCAGCACTTTCTGTCTCAATCACATTTGATTGAGCAATCACAGCGAAACTGACTGATCAGACCAAAGTTAAACGGATAAATCAGATTGCTGGACTGGACACACACAAAGACAAACAAAGCAGTTTATTATATGGACAGACTAACTGTGTTATCTGGTCGCATCCAGGAAATGTTTTAATCCAGTGAGCCTCAGTTATATTGCCATTGGTTATTTGGATTTATCAGTAGTACTGTGCAACTAACTAAGTACTTTTCCGTATACAATATTTGTATTTTTTTTTATCAGGGACTAATATTATTAGTTTACTTGAGCTGTTTACTGTTGAACATGCCTCATACAGTCTTTGGTGGTGTCAGCATTGTTGCGAAACGGGGTATGCAGTATGTTGTAATGTCCCAATATCTCAATATCAACAAGTAAAAAATGTGTATCGGTTAATTTATTTTTTCTAAAATATCATCAAATTTCAATCAAATTTTTCAAGACATTTTTGAGATTTTGGGGTATTTAATTTTTCTATTGTAGGGGTTTTTTAACCCCAAAATATTGAAATGTCCTTTCTTAGCAGATACCTGCTGTTGTGTACCATCCTGCCAAATTTCAGCTTTTGAGCTAAACGGGAAATGCTTTTGTTATCAGTCCGTCCATCCATCCACTTTGCATTATATGTGTAGATTGCATCATGGCAACGCGGAAGATTGCCATTGCTGCTAAAACATGAACATCCTCATGGCAGACATCTTATAAAAGTGTGACCTTTGCATTTGTTGTTTGCTTGAATTTTGAGAGGAAGGTTACAACACATCAAGCAAATGATAATAAAAATGCATGGATGTGGGTAGGTAAATGTTTAGGGAACTCTGAATTTTGGTCTACCATCTAATTGTAAGCCTCGTTAAATAAGCGTTACTGGTTGAGACTACCAGAAATCCAAACATAAGCTTACTTAGTACTTGATATCTTAGTAAACAGAATCTCTGACACTTAATCAAAATCACTTAAACAATTTGATCTAGAAATAGAATACAGGAACAGATTTGTTTGTTTCTGTTTTTTATTCTAATTAAATTTGCAAAAAAGTCTAAAATCCTGTTTTCAATTTGTCTTTTTAGAGTATTGTAAGTCGCTTGACGAGGGGAAAAAAATAATTTGAATGTTTTTCGTGAAGGGTCCTGAATACTTCCTGTATGTGGTCTACTCTCTTGTTCTGTATAGGGGCAGTGTGCCAAGTGACTTTTGGCCATACTTCAATGGGCAGATCACTTCTTTATATATCTCAGAGCAAGTACTGTTTTAAGTGACAGTAAGATTTTGTGCTTTATTTCTAACACTTTTCAGAATGATACTATCTATTTTATTGCCATGACTATTCTTTATATTTAAATTCAGATGCTTTTGAAACCTATTTGTAAAATTGATTTAAAAAACAAAACAATCTATCCTTTATATTCCTTAGATGAGAAATTTTAATTTTAAATGAAAATTAAAAGAAATGGGTTGGTTTGTGTATATCTTTCTGCCGTGGTATAATAGAGCATTTTGGCATCGATGGACCTGTATACCATATGCTTTCCAGCTCCGCTTTTGGTTACACAAGGGCTGGGAATGCGTGTTTTGTTATGACATACAGACCTTGAGTTTTTTAATAACAGAGTCACTTATTATAAAAGAAGAAAATGTTATACCTTTAAAATAATATTCTGTGATCTAGTAAGGCACAGCTTGTACTCCAAATAAAGTTGTGTTAAAGGTTGCCTTCATGCCCTTGCTTATTTATTTGAGTCTTTACTTTATGGCGATTCAGTAATTTTGAATCTCACCTTGCTAAGCTGAAAGGGTCTCACCTGGCGTCTCCCTGACCGTTTTTTTCATTTCTTGGCACTTTCTAATAGGATGGATTTCTCAACATGATTCAGTCATTTTAAATTCACAGCGCTTTCACCCACCTTAAACACCAATTAATCTAGTGCACTATGGTACCGTACAAACTGTGCTGCTTTTTCTATACCTTGCATGAGTTCTTAAAAAAGGGCAAAAAGGGAAGAAAGTGAACTGCTTTGAAGAAGAACACAAAGAACACAAATACTTTTCTAAACATCCTCCATCACAGAGAGACTTGTGTTAATTGAAAACCCCAACCTCCATCGATGTATTAAGATGTGAAGCCGCTTTTTCAGAATTTGCTTTGAAAACAGGAGCAGTTGGTCACATAAGGTGTAAAATAAAATCCATTCCTTCAACCAATGTTAAAGTTATGGAGGTGGTAGCATCCAGCACACATCAAGTAGTAACCCTGCGAAAGGTGCAAGCCCACTAATGTGCCACTGTGGTGTGTGTCTCTTCAAAAAGCTTTTCACTCACATATATAACCCGCCTATGAAATATTATTTATGTGCAATATCAGTATATACAATGACACATTGTTTGATTTTCCTTTTTTTAAACAATACATCATTTTGCCTTGACTATTATGCCTTGTTGGTCTGTAAGGCAAAGTTTTTGTTGCACTCTAGCAGGAGCAGCATTGAGAAAGCTCTTTGTTGCCCGAGATTTCTAGCATAAAAGGGCAGAGCTCCTCGTCCAACACTGATTGTTTAATTGTTCCAAAACAATATTATCTTAACTGGGAAGCCTGCAGTTAGCAGATTTTTGAGTGGGCCTCCTTGGACTGGCTGGTTGGGTTGTGGCCCTGCCTTTATGGTACTTTTAGGAGGCCTCACACACATTTTGCTATGTTTGGGACTTCATATCATAACACATGTAATGTGTAATTTGTAAATTTTGTTGTATCTTTGTATATCGAGCCCAAGGAGTTGGGGCTTTCTAATGATGCAGCTGATCATGGTCCTATTTAAAGGCCAGAGATTCTTTAAACCACTGTTGAGGCATTTGCATTCTATTATCACTGTTTATTTCCCCTTTGTGTTCCCTCTGCTCATATTATGATTTGGATTCATATTTATTTTTCTCTAAGATTTCCTTTGCCTTCACCTTAACTTTTCTACACAGTAACGGATTTTTGACTATTGAAGAATCCTTTTCCACAATTCATTTTCAGTTTTGGTTTTAATTTAATGGACTTAAAATGATTTGTGGTTTCCCACAATGCTATCTTGTTTTACAAGGGCACCACTATTTTGGGAGATATTTGGTTGATGTTTGCCATAGCGTTGATATGCAGGGACAACCAGTAGTTCATGGCACTTAGTGTCACCACTGTGTGACTTTATTAAGCTCAGTGTTGTGCACTTCTTGGTTGCCCAATATTGTGGATATCCCAAACCTGTGCTCACACAAAAGTTGTTATTAATTGTTTTGGCTTTTTCTTGTTTTGATTCTGTTTTCTGGTGATGAACTAGGACAGTGTTTTGATTTTGACATTTCAGTTTAACAGAGCTTTTGGTTTCAAACTAAGACTGTTTCCTGACTCTTGTTCTTTGCTACCTGCCATTTTGTCTTCCGTAACTCAGTGTCTTTGTTTCTAGGTTGTTGTTTTTTTGGAATACAGAATGGTTATCCTTTTTGTTTTTTTAGATTTATTGTTTTTTGCTTTGGTTTTTGTATTATGTTCAGTTTGATATATGTCATGAATTGACTCTTCCTTTTAATCTTTCTAAATGATCCCTGTGGCTCAAAAATAATGTAGAATCTTTTTTGAAGTTTTTAAGACTCAGTCACATTTACTTTTTGGTTGAGAGCATTTTTACTTATGTTAGTACATCATTGCCTCATATATGTTTTTTTATGGTAAGATATCGGTTTTATGGTATTTTACTAGGCAAGGTCAACCAGAACTATGAAGCATGTTACATCACCAAGTCAATGGTATAAAGGGTAGTATCATACAGATCCTGGTTGTCCAAGTTTGTGGATTCAATCTAATTAATCATCCAACCCGCTATATCCTAACTACAGGGTCACGGGGGTCTGCTGAAGCCAATCCCAGCCAACACAGGGCGCAAGGCAGGAAACAAACCCCAGGCAGGGTGCCAGCCCACCACAGGGCGCACACACACACACACACCAAGCACACACTATGGACAATTTAGAATCGCCAATGCACCTAACCTGCATGTCTTTGGACTGTGGGAGGAAACCGGGGCACCTGGAGGAAACCCACGTAGACACGGGGAGAACATGCAAACTCCACGCAGGGAGGACTCGGGAAGCGAACCCGGGTCTCCTAACTGCGAGGCAGCAGCGCTACCACCGTGCCACCGTGCCGCCCAATCTGATTATCCTATTGCAATTATTGTTTGTTTAAAGGCTCTCGTGTGAGAAATTTCTTTTCTGTGTTCTAGCTACAAGTTTTGGCTTTTGATAATCCCATTTCTTGATGACAGTTTTTTGTGTTTGGTTTGTTTCATTTTTGTAGCACCTCCTTGAATTTTTGGGCCATTTAGTTTTTCTTGTAGGTGTTGATGGTTGCTATGATGATGAGTCTGAGAATTCTATGTGTAATGTCACTGATGCAATTATATAAATTAGGTAAATTTCATTTTGCATTGTATCTGAGATTGGATAAACCTTGTTAAAATACTTAATGCTTTTCTGCCTTGAGACTTCTTACTCTGAATTCTTGACTACGATTCCTGTTTATCCCTTGTTTTACTAAAAGATCAGTTTGTTTGTTGGTTTTCGATTCCTTCTGCATCTCTGGTTTATAGCTTTTTCTTGATCCTTTATAAAATAATCCCCCCAACTGCCTCTTATACAGTACGTAAATATTGCTCACATCCTGGGCCTTATTTATTAGATTTGTTTAACTCCTAGTTACAACTTTGGCCAATTCTTTCTCTTAATTCCAGTTTTTTTTAAATGGAATGCCATTCCATGCAGTTCAATACAATATATTTTTTGACTTTTTTTTTCTCTTGTTTCTTTGGGATATTTGCTTTAATTAAAAAAGTAAAGTTTATACCTGCTACTTTTGTTTGTGTGTATTTAAATTTCACAGAGTGCAAGATTGTGACAAACACATTGGTTTCTCAATTCATAACAAGGCTAAAAGAGAAAGATGGTAAATCTGTGTGTTTTGGTCAGAAATAGTAGAGTGATTCTTGGGGTATTAGATCTTCAATGGCTACCGCTGACAGAGAAACATATGGTGTGCTAATATATAAACTAGAGAATTTCCCAGTTAGTTAGATCAGAAGTCTCAGTTATTCGTATTTCTAAAAAGGCTGCCTATACGTTACAAGATTAGAAGACTCAATTATTTTTTTTTTATAAAAAGGCTGTTCGTATGCTGTAGGGCAGGGGTACCCAATGCGTCGATCGCGATCGACCGGTAGATCGCAAAGGTAGTGCAGGTAGATCGCGTTGCATTCAAAAAAATTTTTTTAAACTTTAGTCTATCATATATCCTCCCTATGGCATTTGCCACTTGATTGACATACAGGGCGGCCAGTCTGAGATCTCTTTTCTTCCAACACACTGGTCATCCCGCACGCACGATCAAACACCCGAGCTACTGCAAAACTCTGGCTATCTAAGTGATCTAGTTAGCCTTCCAATTTATATCGACTAAAGAAGGGATTTAAAAAAAATTGTTTGGGGAGGGTATGGGCTGGATGTGGAATTGGAAGAGGATTTTTTTTCTCACAATGTCACAATCGAAGTGCGTTTCTCTGGTCTGTCAATCTATCATTGCTATTCGAAGAAGGAAAATGTGGAAAGGCACTATCAAACTGTTCATAAAAACTACGAAACTGACGTCCTTCCAAAAAGTGATCTTAGAAAGAGAAAGGAGAGGGAACTAAAATCGCAGTTAATCGGACAGCCATCATTTTTCACTCAGCTGAATTCAAAAGCTCCTTGACTGCATTATTCAGCTCTATTTATTTATGCGAGTCAGCCTTTTCCCATATGACAATTATTAAATCCAAATACTGTAATGACCATAAATGTATTGAATTGTTATTGTGCCATAAAGGTTATATAGTTAGGTTATAGGTTTATATATATATATATATAGCATTTTTAATGTAGGTAGATCATTTCAACCTGGTCATTTTAAAAGTAGCTCACAAACAGAAAAAGTGCAGGCACCCCTGCTGTAGGGTATCTGATATTCAAGGGTAGTAATAACCCATGTAAACTAACAGAGACTTAGATTAAAGAATATATGAGTTAAGCTTACAAGGATGATGGAGAATACAGCTAATCTGGTCCTTGCAGTATGACTCAGTAATAAAGGTAGTATCAGGGCTTTGAATGGCTACCAGGTAATCTGGAAGTATTTCTGAAAGATTACATGAGAGCAGGTTTGCCAGATTTCCAGAATCACAGATCAGGACAGCCACCATTTCGAGTGACCAAAAAAAAGATGTTAAGAAACTAAGGAAGACAAAAAAATAGTTCATTTTAATTACATTATAATTATAGATATATAAACATGTATAATCTAAACATAAAAGTAAATAAGTACATATAGAAGAGAACATATATAAAATAGTCACAGAATAATCACAATAGTATACCTACGAGTAGTAATGCAATATTTCAATGCTTACTAAAAAAACATAAAAACGAATATATGGTAAACAATTTGTAGAGTTTTTTTTATATATCCTCATTTCTTTTTTATTCAAAATTTAGGCATAGGTATGTTTGATATAACTTGTAACATGTTTTATTTATCGTATAATACAACATAATATATGTAAATAGAATGCAGATATGCACATACAACCTACTTTGCTAGTGGAAAAGTCTTTATCAGTATCATTTTACTTTCAAGCAGCCATGATGAGCACGAGAAACTTAAGACAACGCGAGTAGACGACGTACACAAATAGATAGATAGATAGATAGATAGATAGATAGATAGATAGATAGATA
>JANRMT010062819.1:56631034-56650605 GCA_026402145.1 Polypterus bichir lapradei | reverse complement strand
ATAGATAGATAGATAGATAGATAGATAGATAGATAGATAGATAGATAGATAGATAGATAGATAGATAGATAGATAGATACTTTATTAATCCCAAGGGGAAATTCACATACTCCAGCAGCAGCATACTGATAAAAAACAATATGAAAGAGTGATAGAAATGAAGGTATAACAGTCTATAATCTTGTATAATGTTAACGTTTACCCCCCCGGGTGGAAATGGAGTCACATAGTGTGGGGGAGGAACGATCTCCTCAGTCTGTCAGTGGAGCAGGACAGTGACAGCAGTCTGTTGCTGAAGCTGCTCCTCTGCCTGGAGATGATCCTGTTCAGTGGATTCTCCATGATTGACAGGAGCCTGCTCAGTGCCCGTCGCTCTGCCACAGATGTCAAACTGTCCAGGTCCATGCCTACAATAGAGTCTGCCTTCCTCACCAGTTTGTCCAGGCGTGAGGCATCCCTCTTCTTTATGCTGCCTCCCCAGCACACCACCGCGTAGAAGAGGGCGCTCGCCACAACCGTCTTGTAGAACATCTGCAGCATCTTATTGCAGATGTTGAAGGATGCCAACCTTCTAAGGAAGTATAGTCGGCTCTGTCCTGTCTTGCACAGAGCATCAGTGTTGGCAGTCCAGTCCACTTTATCATCCAGCTGCACCCTCTGCACACAGTCATATGCAGTTACATTCAGATTCAGCTGACAGTTACAAATTTTATTCATAAAAGGTGGTACACCAGGGTTGTCTGCAAAAATGTAGCAAGCCTCTTTAATTAGATATTCAATATAAAAATTTAATTAAAATTTCTTTTCTACATACAATTTTTGTTCAATGAGAATTTTCTGAGGCAGTGCAGGATTCTGGATTTGTCTGTCGAACTCGGGACGTCTGGTAACCCTGCCTGGGAGTGATCCTGGCTGCAGGCATAAGAGTCCCCTCCGGTGAATTTCAGTTTGAGCTTTAAGTTAGGAGTTAGTTTTGGATGAAGGCTGAACTGGTGGGAGGAGGGAAAGCCAAAGAAGGACTCAAGGTGAGTGATTTGGTGAGAGGAGATAGTCAGGAATCGATACATGAAAGTAGGTAAGTTGACCATGGGGTGGTCAGGGTCATCTGTTGTATAGTTAGGCCATAAAGGCATAGGTTTATTTATTTTTCTTTTTTGTGGTCCTTTAACTTAATCCTTGTTTTAATTATTCCTTCTGTTCATATTGCATTCCCTATATGTTGTAATTTTGGTTACTTAAAGTTCACAAGGAACACACAGGATGCCATCTTTTTAAAAATGTATTTTTATTATTTATACCTCTTAGAAGATTAGATTACTAGATTGTTTTAGACTTGATGATTCTAAAATGATTGTCTGCATGCTCTTGATGCGATGTGCAGCATATTAAGTTTGGTTTCATGCAGCAGTACAGAAGGTAGAGTGCCTCAGCGCTTCTGTTACTATGGTAATTAGAGCATTCAGAGTTTGTAATTTAGTTATGCTATGACAGAAATCCAAAGGTGACTTTCAATGATACAGAAAGGAAGGTTAAACTAATAAACAAGTTGGAAATGGATTGACATGTAGACGATGCAGCCTCATACCAGTAATTAAAAACTAGAACTGCAAAAAAAAAAAAAAAAAGTCAAAACTGCACATGCTCAGTTACAAAGTTTCTTATGTCAATAAATTAAAAAATGAAAGGATACCTCCTGCTGTTAATGAGATTATAAATGGATTCAAGCTACAGACAATTAGCAGTTTCAAATTATGTATGCATAAATAATTTTATTAAGTTAGTTTCCATTTTTTTAATTGCCGAGTTTTATGTACAATAAGCTGCTGTTGACTTTTAGAAAACAAAAAATTCACAGGGAAATGGATAAGGTTATTTTCTAAACAGTTCAATTAGCTTTGGGTTATTTTATGACTTACAGCTACAGATCATATTTGTTGAACCACAGAGGAGCAGTAAAACATTAGTAATGTTGCATTTAAGCTTTTGAAGGAAATTAGTATTTTTTTAACAAACTGTAGAAGTCTATGTAGAGTAGACCAAAGTAAATGGTCAGTGCATACATCTGACAGTGTCACTTGATTCTCATTTAACATTACATGTTTTAATAGGTGGAAGCCCACATTGCAGTCATCCACATCTAAAATAACAACAGGGAAAATATGAACAATAATGGTGTCATTATTAACATGGAATGAATAACCAAAAAACAACCATCCATCCATCCATCCATTTTCCAACCCGTTGAATCCAAACACAGGGTCACGGGGGTCTGCTGGAGCCTATCCCAGCCAACACAGGGCACAAGGCAGGAACCAATCCTGGGCAGGGCGCCAACCCACCGCAGCCAAAAAACAACCTTATTATGGAAATGACAAAAAAGAGCACCTACTAATTCACCAGGCTTTCCTAGACAGCTCTTGAGCCCCTGTCTTTCTGGTGAGGTGGCTAGCCCACTTGTTCCCCTGCCACGTACAAGCAAGCTCTCCTGTGTCATCTCCCTTCTTTCATTCTCTTTAGATTCTCCCTCACACCTGCTGAGTCCTTCTCCTGACAGTTTCATTTGAATCTAAATTGAAAGAGTCCTTGACTTTAAAATTCTTGGACAAAGTCAGTTCAGGTCAAGCCCCCAGAATCACTTCTTCGGTAAGGCATGGTCCTACTTTTACAATGGGTTCATCTGGCTATAACTTGTTGGGGTCCCCGTGACTCTGAGACTTCAGTTGTCCTTAGAGAGGTGGATGTTTAAGGGACAGCACTGTCCCATGTATTGCTAAGGGCTCATGTGCACTCTTGCAGTCAAGATATATGACACCCGTTCACCTCCCCTCTTTGGCGGCACTCTCTTCCAGTGTCTGCAGGTCACTTGCCCTCCAGCATGCTGTGGCACCGCACACTTTCAGCCAAGCTGTCTGTCATGTTTCAGTTTGGTCTTTGTCCAGGATTTTGATATGATTTCAGGTGCTTTTGGCACAAACACTTTGAAAATTATAATTTTGGATGATTATTTGACTATTTTGAGCATTATTTTATGTTTTGTGATTACAATCAAGATAGTGTTTATTTTTTTTAGTTTTCCTGTGACACCATTTTTGTTTTCTTAAAGATGGGTGCTTTGTTTGGTTGCTATTCAGGTCACACTCAAGCAAGATATAAAAGTCACTCTCGGAGGACACTTTTTTGTCTGATTTTCCAGATTTCAGAAAGAAATACAAAGTTCATTCTCTCTTTTTTTTGTTTTTGTTTAAGCTTAATAATATTCTGACGTATTTCTGCTTTTTCGACTATAACTTTTTCTACTGTGAGACTTTCCCGGACACCACCAGTCGGAAACCACATCTTTATAAAAAGTCACACGTTTATTTGTCACCTCCAAATACAAGATTAAAGTCCTGAACCACACACAATGCATATAGCAAATAAATCTCCCCAATAAACCTTCTCTTCGTCAGTCTTTAGCCACCTCTATTCTTCTGCTGGGAGCTTCGTCCAGCTCCCACTCCCGACTCAAGCTCTCCGACTGTTAGGAGATGGCGCCTTTTATTTCCCGCCCGGATGTGCTCCAGGTGGCTGATGACGAACTTCCAGCAGCACTTCCTGGTGTGGCAGAAGTGCTGCCCTTTGCATCGGAAGCACTCCATGCGTCCCTGGCAGGTTCCTCCGCCATCTTGCCGAGTGTGGCGGAAGTAACTGTTTCCAGGTCCCACGAGGTTTAAGGTGCCCTCTGGCGGTGGCCACGGGTCCCAACAAGTTATAACCTTTGCTCTGTTTTTCCGTGGTCCTCTTCTGCTCCAGGACGGTTGCCCCCTCATCGCCTGGAAGGTATTCATGCCACCTTCTGGTCCTTTTAGGCGTCCTGGCTGGGTCAAAACCTCAGCCGTCTGTGACACTACTCAGAGGCGTTTTATCACTGGTGTCCCATTTTAATCTCTAATTTTGATCTACCAAAATAGTGGTGTCCTCGTGAAACAAAATATCTTTCCAATTTGACTTCCGTTTATCTCTCAGTCCTTTTATTTTTTCTGGTATGGTTTAACTGTGTTTTGTTTTTCTCTCCTTTTTATTTTGTTCTAATCTTTAATGCATTATTGTTTCTTGTTGTCGTGTTTTAGTCAAGGTCTCAACACTGACTTAAAGGTACTTTCATGTATTTGGTTCTTTTTGTTGCAATTTGTTATATTTTAGACAGAGTTCCCCTGCTGGCTGGGGTGTGACTATGGTTTTGTGTCAGTTTTGTTCATTGTTTATATTAACATTGTTGAACATTTAATTTCTTTACATCTTGTCACAAGAACAACAAAGAGTAATTGGAAAGGTTTGGGGCAGCCACCCATAAAATTTTTCCTGGCTGCAAAATTGATTACATTGAACAGACATGCTCACAGTTATGAGTCAAAAACAGATCTGACTTGCTGCCTTAAAATGGCAGCCTTTAAATGCAAGTAGAGGAAGTGATGTCATCAGGGCCAGAACTGGAAGTGACATCGTCGATAGCGCCTTAACTAAAAGTGACGTCATCAGCTGTCCAGGAACTGGGCGGGATTTGCCAAGAATGGTCTGTAAGAAATTGAGAGAGAGAATCACTGCACTTCACCTCTCCCTGGTCAGGCATGGAATTACTTTTGTTCAGGCCCTTCGTTGTCTCCTAATCGCATGTGTGTGACAATCTAAATATCTTCTGCTAATGTACCATGTGTTTTGGGGGTGGTTCCCAAAGAGGCAGGGCCACTTGCCTTTTACTGCAGTGGTTCTCAACCTGTGGGGCGGGCCCCCCAAGGGGGACGCGAAGATGTGAAAAAAAGAAAACAAGAATCAAAAACATGAAAAAAACATCTGTTGAAACCAAAACAAATTAACTTAAACTACATTCTGATACTAGAACAATAAATATAGAGTTACATAAATGTCAAAAAAAGTTAAGTAGGTATAATAAAATATGCATCTACATTTCAAAAAAATGTTAGGGGGAACGCGATTAAAACTGTTATGAAAACTTGGGTCGCAAATACTTAAAGGTTGAGAAACGCTGCTTTACCGTCAAGATTTCTGACCTATAAATGCTGACGATAACCCACAGTCCCTTGTGGTTCATTGTGAATGTGCTCATGGTGTGGCAGGTTTCTCTAGCGTTATTTGTGTTTTTGTGATTATCTGGATTTTTAAACCTGCACTGTTTTTTATTTTTTTTTTAACTGAATCTCTTGTATTTCATTTTGGGTCCATGTTTTTATTTGGATTGTCTGTTCTGAAGGCCCTGCGGTGGGCTGGCGCCAATGCCCAGGGTGTGTTTCCTGCCTTGCGCCCTGTGTTGGCTGGGATTGGCCCCCATGACCCTGTAATTAGGATATAGCAGGTTGGATAATGGATGGATGGATGTTCTGAAGGCATTACCTTCTGTACTCTTCACAGCTTACTTTATTGCAGAGTATTTTTGTGGAAAACAATGCTTTTGGTTTATAAAGATTATGTGTTTCCCATTTTGTGTGACTAGCTGGGGTTTATGATTTCCTCTTGCAGTGGACATTTGTGAGTATTTTTGAGATTTGGGTATGCTTGGGAACTTTCAAGTTCAATTTAAAAATATGAATTATGTATATCAAATTTACTGTCCATTTTATTATTAAATATGTATTTTATTTTTTTATTTCAATTTTGTGTTAATATGATTAGTTATGTGCCCTGTCCCCTTAAGACAGGGTTTCAGGGGTGGGGCCACAGCTGGAGAGATCACAGCCTGCATTTTCAGGTGGAGTCAGATCCTCCAGATCAACATTGTTTTCAGGAGTCTTTAATTGTGAATACTTTTTATGGACTTTTTTTTCTTTTTTTACTTTTCTTGTTCCGGCTTTGTTGATTCAAGTTTTTAGATTTTAGACTGACTGTATTTTTAAGTCAGAACCTTTTGCTCATTTTCTTTGTAAATATATTTTTCTTGGTAAATAAATCTTGTTATAATTTTTATGGAACCAGAGCTTGTATGGTTTTCTGTCTCTCTGTTTTTTTATTTGGTTACTTAAGATAAAGAATTGTTTTGGTGTTGAGCTTAACCCTTTTTGTGCCTATGTAGACCACAGCCTACCTAAAGTTTGGAGGAAACCCCATTTTGAATTCTAGCCCTTAGCATGCCTGTACCTAGATTTTGGGAATTTAAGCCTCATTTTTGTATTTGTGACACAGTTAACCGCAACACATGTTTAGTAAATTAATGGTAAAGTTTTTTGGGGATAGGCCTTTAATTCATAGCCACTCTGATTATAGTGCAGTCACCTGAAGGGGTACAAGGCAATAAAAGGAAGATCATTATCTTTAGTTGATGCACTGGCACTGAATTCCCTCCTGCCTTAGCTTCCTCCCTCGAAGTATCAATTTGTGATTATCATTCCTGATTATGTTTTTTATATATTCTTCTTTCTTGCCTAAATGCACTGAGTTGCTGCCATGTGATTAGCTGAATAGATATTTGCGTTGACAAGCAGTTGAACAGGTGTATGTAATAAAATGGTTGGTGAGTGTATAATGTCCATAATATATAACAATTAAACTATATTTAAATAAAATAATATTAATACAAATTATATAAACACAAAAAGAGCACATGATAAAAAATAAATAAATAACAATAAAAAATGAAAGTAAACACAAGCCAAGGGAACAAACCCACTATACTGCTTCCTAGTAGCTTAAGCCTTCTAAAACTGACATCTTCAGAACTTTTATTTCCACGAGTGCAGTGCTCCTTCTGCCCTGCAGGCATCATATTGGACTTTTGGCTGCCTACCACCTGTCCAGTGATGTCTTTGTCCTTCCTGCCAGATGGACACCCTGTGTTACACTGTCATTTTATTATCCAGACTTCACGATTTACTCATCCTTCAGGGTTGACAGAGATCCGATTTCATCTCTATAAGTTGATTTATTCATAGCCATGACTGATTTTAGAGACACATAAAAACCAAAGCTCATCCAAAAACCCATTTAATATCCATAAACAGCTTTTAAATCAAATAAAATACTAGCAACATTTTTATAACAAATGAGGAAATATATCTAAATATTCAATTATTAAACTTTTAAAAAAATTGACAAAGTATCAATGACTGGTTTTGTGACTGTTGAATCGTAAGACTCTAAAATATCCCAAAACCGGTTGCATCGCTTTAGGTTTCCTTATTGGTTTTTTTATGCAGTCAGTCCACATGACATACTTATTTAAATTTGCAAACTCCTAAACGTTATTCCCTATTCTGTGAGCCAGTTTCCATTTACGTCACCACTTTGTAAGACTCCTTTGTCATTTATCCAGATCAATACAAGCATCTTCTTGCTCAGTTTCTTGAATTATTTCTCTTTTCTGTTGTAGTTCAAGTAGCATGCATTTTGTTTTTGTGAAACCACTTAAAAGTTAGATTGTATGTTCTTTATTATAGATTTCCTGTTAATTGGAGAATTTCACCTCCCAGGTAGTCTGTCAGATCCTGCGTGTGCTTCCTGACTACAGTTGTTTGCCACATGTAGTGTTGAAGTCTTAACTGCTCAGGTTTAGAGCTGCAGACAAGTCGTTATCAATGATTGTTACTGGCTGAGAAGAGTGTATTCGTTTTATGTATTCTGTGCTGAAAACGGCCTCCTTGGTTTTGCAGAAGACATTGTTTTATTGGCATTTATTGACATTTGAAAATTGTAGATTTTATTCACCTGATAATATGAGATTAGATTCTGCCAATCAGATTTATAGAATGATACTTTAGTACTTTTAAAAATACGAAGGGGGACCCAAAAATAACAAGAATTTTTTTTTTTTGTATATTTCTCAGAACATTTCCAAAATTTAAACACCTCAAAATATTCTCCCTGAGATGTAATACACTTGTCCCACCATTTTTCCATTGTTTAAAATTGTTCTGAAAATCTTGCAAAGTGATAGCCTTCAGTGTCTCCGTCGTTTGCTTCTTGACCTCCTCTACAATGCTTCCCTTTAAGGTCCCTCTCCGTTCTTGGAATAAGAACAAATCACAGGGTACAAGGCCCAGGGATTGGGGGGGCAGCAGTGGTAAACCATTTTTCTTGAGAAACTGCCACACACTGAATGCTGTGTTGGTGGGAGTATTGTCGTGATGCAGAAGCCACTTGTCTGATCGCCACAATTCAGGCCGTTTTCTCAGCACTGCATCATGCAATCGCTTGAGCATTTCAAGGGCGCCACTTGGCTAAATGATGCAGAGGGCAGTCTAGTACACGCATATAGCGGCAAACCAAGGAACTAACTGGTTGGAGTATGAGGCCCTGACTTAGATGGTCTTTTGTTGGCTCACTCACTTCTCATTTCATTTCTGTCCTGGGATGAGACAAGACTTTTTAGCCTGGGATGAGACGTGACTTTTTCAGAGAGATACTTTCAAGTCCCGTGAGACGAGACTTTTTGCCAAGAGATTTTTGCCACGCCCGGGGCTGGAAATAAAAGACAAAGAGTAGATGACAAAGTAGAACGTCGTAAAGAGGTTCACATACAGAGCAAGTTAGAGATAATGAAAGTACTAAAATTCGAAAGTCTCAAAAAAATGATAGTAAAGAAAAACAGAATTTATTACTCTGTGAAATAATGTAACAGCGAAAACAGTTTGAATATACTGTTCAGATTTAATCTTGAAGTCGGAGACTTGTAGATCGTCTAATTCGTGTTGCAATCAGGGAAAAGTAGTGATTCTTCCCAATGAAGAGGCGTATCCGCTAGAATTAAAAGATTTGTTGTTTGGTGAAAGTGAAATCCACATACGCGGGTGGCAGAGACCCGAAGTGGCTGGCACGTAGAGCAGGCCAGGGGGTTGCCGAGCAAAGCGAGCAGGGAGAGAAGTCCCCTAGTCTTCATTATTATTAACGGAAAACGACCAGTACATACCTTCTCAGCCTTGCTGGCAGGAATCTTGCTTGCTTAGTTTACATAGTTAGTTAGCAGACATCTGATTTTAGCAATAATAGTTTCACTTTGGAAGGTAAACAAGAAAAATGTGAAGCCAGAGGCGTTCTCTTCAAGTAGGCAACTGAGAGCGACTACCAGAGAACCCTGCAGCCATCCAACAAGTTAGAGTCCTACATGTTTTGTCTAATTTTCACCTCTGCTACATTCAATACATCTTTCTTTTGCTTGTTTTTGATCTTCATGTTTTATTTTCAGGTTGGTGCATTGATTAGCACTGCTGCTTCAGAAATCTGGGAGACTGGTGTAGAATTCCCTTTTGATGTGACAGGGTCACGAGATTTATTGTGAGTGGTGAACAGACCACAAGATAATAATATGAATCAGATTCATAGTCCATGCCAGACAAAGTCAAAACCTGGAGATCAAAAATATATCAAACCAAAAATCAAAGGAAAAGAATAGATCTAAAATGAATGGAACCTAGTACTTGGCCTACTAAGAACTGAAAGTAACTAACACTAAAGATTGTTATTTATTTTTATCCAAGGGTAGGATAATCTTGACTAGTGCTGGAATCATGTTTATACTTGAAGTTCCAGTGATGTTACAGATGTGACAACCATGGTTGTGTTACCCATTATTTGTGTCACGTAAATATTAAATGGGAATAATTAAATAATTACAAATCATTCCCAAAAAAGTTTCAAATGCTTAAACATACATAAATCAATCTGTACTGTGACACCCAGACTGGTCAAACAATGTGTGGTACTTTTGTGTTCTCAGCATGAGTTTTTCTCCAGGTCCTTGAGTTTTCCTCACATATCTCAAAGACATGATGGTTGAATTAACTGACAACTCCAGTAACTCAAACTAAAGAGGCAGGTCTGTGACACTAACAGTGGATGGATTATATCTTTTTTTCTTTTGAATTTCCTAGGCTGACCAAGTTGCTGTTATACAGGGTAGCACAGGGAAATGGGAAACTTTCAATTGACATTCAATGCACGAAAAAACACATCACAAAATACATTTAATGATGAAATGTATTGTACAGGATATGCAATTAGTGATGGCAATCAATATTCATTCAGTATTCATTTTATGTTTTAAAGAAAACTTCATGAAGGTGTTGTCCATTCCTCCATGCACATTTTGATAGCCTGTTGTGTAAATTCTGCATTGCTTGACGTAACATGTCAAGAGGAATGCCAGTGATCTCCTCTTCAATCCTACTTTTTTGTTCAGCAAAGGTTGCAGGACGTGTTCAGTACACTTGGCTTTTAAGATGTCCCCACAGAAAAAAAATCACAAACAGTGAGATCTGGGGATCACAAAGGCCATAAAATGTCACCACTGCGTGAAATGACGTGCCTTCCAAACAATCATCGAATAGCTGCCATCAATTGTTGGGCAGTATGCAAAGTGGTTCCACCTTGGGGACTTCTTTTTTAAGGCTGAACCCGTTTCTTTGAAATTATGCACCCACGTTGTAATCGCATGAGTAGACAGAACACGATCATGACGTCCTAACTGGTAATGATGCTGAAATTCCCTTTGCGCAGCAGTCACACTTTCACCAATCTTATAAAAGGCTTTCACAGCAAATGCTCGTTGTGCACCACTCCAATGCTCTATTGTAACTAATGGCAAGGGGTTCTAAAAGGTCGCATTGGTCCCAAAAAACTGCCAACGCCCCAGGGTTGCCAACACCTAGTTCCAAAATTTTCCATTTCCTTGCACCATCTTTTACCATATCACAAAATCCCTATTGTCTTACATTTTTTTTTATTTTTGAAGGTGCTAACGTTCTGTGGAGCAGATGGAAGATAAAGGGATCAGAATAATATATATCTGTTAAGAAACTAACCGAGATCATAACCAAGAGATTAAACTGGTCATTCTGCCAAATCAAAAAACAAAACTGTAAATTTCAGTTGATGTTCATGCCAAATTTGTTTAACTAAAAAACTCAAGAAGAGCAAATGCACAGGTAAAGTTCACTATCAATATGCCAGAGGAGCTGGAACATCCAGGGTGAGCTTTAATGCTGTTGCAATGATGATGTCATATATTGTACATTAACAAACCGATTCCATGGTAACATGTTGGCAACTGTTCCACAAAATGGCGTTGATTGTGAAAAAAGACACAAATAATTTTAAGCTATTTCAAAATGAGCTTAGTGAAAAAACATATACTTGGGAATGAATTCTGCAACCCCACAAACCACAATAATTTTGATTTTGCATGTAAATGTTCTTCCTAGAAAACAAAGTAAAAATTAAAAATGAAACATAACCAAAACAGCTAAACATGAACAAGTTTACTGACTTTCATGATTTTCTGATATAGAATGATTTTATACAGAACTGAAAGAAACAAGAAGAAATTGTAGTCAGACTAAGGGGCTTTGCCCCCTGCTCGCTTCACTCACCAACCCCTAGCCTCTTTGCAGTTCTGCCACTCGCTTATGGGGATGTGGATGTACAATTTAAACAGATTTTTATTTTCATGGGAATTGTTACATATGCATAAGAGAACTAACTATTTTACATTACAGTGAGTAATTAACCATTTTAAAAAATAGTAAAACATAGTAATAATAATAAGTAAATTATGTTTCATGTTGCGTTAGAGTTATTCGTTGCGTAAAACGATTTTGTTCCGTTTGGCTTTGAAATTAACACGCAAATACTTCTTCTACTTACACTTTTACTGTAAAACTTAAGTAAAAACAATTTCTGAATTAATTTTCATCAACATCACATTGAATTTTGATTCTGTGTTTGGACTTTCATTGTGACAATCTATACTAATAAAAGGCAAAGCCCTCACTGACTGACTGACTCACTCACTGACTCACTCACTCACTCACTCATTCACTCACTCACTCACTCACTCACTCACTCACTCACTCACTCACTCACTCACTCACTCACTCACTCATCACTAATTCTCCAACTTCCCGTGTAGGTAGAAGGCTGAAATTTGGCAGGCTTATTCCTTACAGCTTACTTACAAAAGTTAAGCAGGTTTCATTTCGAAATTCTACACGTAACGGTCATAACGGTCGACAACGTCCGCCATGCTGAACTTTCTTATTTATGGCCCCATCTTCACGAAATTTGGTAGGCGGCTTCCCTGCGCTAACTGAAACCGATGTACTTACTTATTTCGATGGTATGACGCCACTGTCGGCCGCCATATTGAACTTTCCAAAGTCACCAATTTTCCAACTTCCCGTGTAGGTAGAAGGCTGACCCTGTCTTCACTAAATTTGGTAGGTGGCTTCCCTGCGCTAACCGAAACCAATGTACATACTTATTTCGGTGGTATAATGCCACTGTCAGCCGCCATATTGAACTTTCCAACCTCACTAATTCTCCAACTTCCCGTGTAGTTAGAAGGCTGAAACTTGGTACTTATTTCGGTGGTATGATGCCACTGTTGGCCGCCATATTAAACTTTTAACGGAAACCGATGTACATACTTATTTCGTTGCTATGACACCACTGTCGGCCGCCATATTGAACTTTCCAACGTCACTAATTCTCAAACTTCCCATGCAGGTAGAAGGCTGAAATTTGGCAGGCTCATTTCTTACAGCTTACTTACAAAAGTTTAGCAGGTTTCATTTCGAAATTCTACGCGTAACAGTCATAATGGTCAACAACGTCCACCATGTTGAACTTTCTTATTTACGGCCCCATCTTCACGAAATTTGGTAGGTGGCTTCCCTGAGCTAACCGAAACCAATGTTCGTAATTATTTCGGTGGTATGACGCCACTGTCAGCCGCCATATTGAACTTTCCAACGTCACTAATTCTCCAACTTGCCGTGTAGGTAGAAGGCTGAAATTTGGCAGGCTCATTCCTTACAGCTTACTTACAAAAGTTAAGCAGGTTTCATTTCGAAATTCTACGCGTAATGATCATAACTTTCAACAACGTCCGCCATGTTGAACTTTCTTATTTATGGCCCGATCTTCTCGAAATTTTATAGGCGGCTTCCCTGCACTAACCGAAACTATTGAACTTTTCAACAGTCTTTGTTACTTATGGGCCCATCTTCAAGAAATTTGGTACATGGGTTCCCAACGCTAACTGAATCCTACTTACGTACATATATACGTCCAGAGCCTGCAGCTCGGTCACCGTGTGAGGTGGCGTTGGGTGCCCCATCCCAACGCCTCCCACGTTGTTGGCTGCCTGCCTATATCAGACCGTCCGTCGCTCCGGTCTCTACATTCCCTTCCTTGCTTCGTCACGGGATTCACGTCTCCCTACTGATAACTACAGCCTTTTTATTTAATCCACGGCTTCTCCGCTGTTTTATTGTTTGTTTATTACAATTATAGTTATTGTATAGGTATTTTAGACTTACTTTACATTGCTCAGGTACCCATTTCCTTTATCATTCCAACCCCCATTACCATGTCTATCGAGGTGATCACTATCGATCAAAGAACTGTCACTTACTGAGTGGTTTCCATGCCCGGAGATGGCACCTACCTTTTCCATTCTCTTTGTTACATATTGCACGGCCATATCAGGCTCACTCTTGATATTTGGAGGAACATTGTGTCTTATGTATTGAATGACTGGGACAGGTTCAAGGTGTAGACTGATGACGCTACAGGAGATAATTATACTACACAGGAGCACTATAAGAGTGAAATGCTTAAGCCCTTCACCTATGGTTCTGCATGTGAGTTGATGGCTGCCGCTGAATTGTTCGGTTGTCGCTTTCAAGTGTACTGAAATGGCCAAAGATTTTACACTTTTCGACAACCGCCAATGCCTCTTAAACATCTTAGATTCACAGGTGACGATTTCAGTAGTGGACACTTTGATGTTTATGAATGTTTAAACTCTCAAAAACTGGATGTGATTTTATCAATGAAACCGGTTGTGTGCTTACAACGCTTGACAGATGCCGAATGTCACTTCAACACAACATATCCTGCAAATACTGTTGTAATTGAAACAAACCATGAAACTCAAACCGATTATGACAGCAGCAATCCAAGCTGTGAGATTTGAGACAAGATTACTGTTTACATGGCCAACTGTAAGTTGCATGCTCAAGAGTAAGCTCAGCGCTCAGCTTGGTCATGTTACAACCGGAGGGCCGAACTGACAACATGGTATACAAAGAGATCCTTAACAAATAATTATTGGCATATTTTCCCTCAGTTTAAAAAAATGAAATTGTCTTGTTAATAAAAATTGTAAGGCTGTACTTCGCCGCTGCGAAGCGCGGGTATTTTGCTAGTGCAACATATAACTGCCCGTGATTGAATTTTGTTTCTTTCTCTCTATTAAATAAAATTACTTTTTCGAATGTTTGGCTCTGAGATTTGTTAATTGTCTTTGCAAAAGCTATTCTAAGGGGAAACTGTTAATGTTTTAATACGAATGGCATATCAAGATCTCGTTTGTTGTCTAATGTTATCCGCGGAAGATTTACTACATTACCTTTCTTAGATACATCCTTCTTTCTACAGTAATTCGTGGTTGGAAGACCGGACGGTGTTAACGGTTGTAGATATTCTTCGGGATATTGTAAGTTGATGTTTTCATGTTCCATACGATCACCAACAACTGTTTCAGCATAGTCTATTGATACACTTTTAACCAATTTGCTGTGTAACCGATCAACATTTTTGGCGTTAATTCGTTTGACTTCATCATTTCTCAGTGCTAGGATTGCTCGTGTACTCATTTTTTCTGTTGATACCCCTTCGTTATGAAATTCTTCAATAAGATTTGGACATAATACATCTTCTTTAATTGGGAACATAAAGTGAGGAAAACGTTAAAATTTATAAGAGCTGAGAGAGCAAGAACTGCATCTGTAAAAAGCATTCATACAAATGACAGGTGAGAGGGCCGTGTGCATGGTTGAATATGGTTGAGAGGAGGGCGTGACTTGAAAAAAATCTCTTGGCCAAAGTCTCAACTCATGGGACTTGAAAAAATCTCTTCAAAAAATTCTTGTCTTGTCCCAAGATTTTTTTATATAATAGAGAGATAAATATTTAAAATTGATTCTGTTTCAATTTTAATTTTCAAAAATTACAATAACCTTTCATTATTGATCATATCTCTCAATAGCCCAAATTGACAGATCCAGTTGACCATTTTTCTCATTTTCTTTAAAACTTTGACACAATTAACAAATTAATGTCTTGGTATTTTCTCACAAAAAACCATGATGCATCAAACTAGATTCAGTTTCACTTTATTTTAATAATCAATGCTGTGTTTAAATACATGAACTGAAAATTATAATAATAAAAGTAATCCTAAAATCCACTACATTCAGTTAAAATTGAAAATGTGGATGAGAATCTCAAATTCAAGGCTTTGGCATTTTTTCTGCATCCTGCTCTTCAAGCATTCATCTCTTTTAATGGGGAATTAATGGTGTTATCAGTCAAACAAGGTAAGTCAACCAAGAGACCAATTGAATAGAAAGTCTTTTAGCTGCCTTAACCCTATCATGCCCAGTGCACGTATGGCATCTAATGAATGCCTAACAGCTTTCTGGAGTACAAACTCTAAATTGACTGTTATCCTGCTGGCTGGATAGAAGCCAAGTAGGAAAATAATTGTTTTAACACAGTTTTCTTCAGCCGCAGCTGAAATGCCAATAAATCAGCTGAATAAACAAGACAAATGTAATGTTTGATTTCTGTGATTTGTATGGATTTGTACTTTCCAGATTGCAACTCAGTGCAGGATCTCTGTAGGTCACGTTCAGCTAGCCCCCAACCAGATTGTGACCTTTTAATATTTCACATTTGGCAAATGTATGAAACAATCCAAGTGTGTCATTCAAAGACAGGCATTTAAAAAAATGACTGCTTTTGTCCGATTTTACAGATAGATAGATAGATAGATAGATAGATAGATAGATAGATAGATAGATAGATAGATAGATAGATAGATAGATAGATGTATTTAATATTATTTTATTAAACCAGAAACATGGGCAGGGATAATGAAAGGGAAAAATTAAGAAAGTAAATGAAAATAAAGCCTTGCTGCCACACTGGGCCTTTCTTTGACTGGTTGCGTCCCTTAAATGAATCACCAGGACCACCTAATATTTATCCTGGAGTGTCTAAGGAGATTAGTGAATACATATATAAACCCTTGACACATATTTTTAGGAAGCCACTGTGCACTGAGGAAATCTGGAAGAACTGGAAATTGGTAAATATTATCACATTATATAATAAGGGTGATCAGGCAGATCCAAGTAACTGTAGGTTACTAAGCTTAATGTGCATCACAGGTACATAATGGAAGGAATTATTAAGGAAAACACTGAGCAACACCTGGCAAGGACAACAGTTTTACTGAACCGTCAGTATGGGTTCAGAAGAGGAAGGTCGTGTTTTACTAATATGCTGGAATTCTATAAGGAAGCAACAAAAGGATATGGTAACAGTGGTGCATATGATATTATTTATCCTGACTTTCAGAAGGCTTTTAATAAGATACCATATACAAGGCTGGGCCTCAAACTAAAAAAAGTGGGAGTTCAGGGTCTAGTGTGTAGATGTGTGCAGAACTGGCAAATGCATAGGGAGCAAAGGGTGATGGTGCAAGGAACCTTATCTGAAATAGTTTTTTTAAGAATGCTGTCCTTTAGGATTCAGTGTTAGGGCTGCTGCTAATTTTAATATATATAGATAATGTGGGGTGGCACAGTGCCACAGTGAGTAGCGCTGCTGCCTCACTGTTAGGAGACCCGGGTTCGCTTCCCAGGTCCTCCCTGCGTGGAGTTTGCATGTTCTCCCTGTGTCTGCGTGGGTTTCCTCTGGGCGCTCCGGTTTCCTCCCACAGTCCAAAGACATGCAGGTTAGGTGCATTGGAAATTCTAAATTGTCCCTAGTGTGTGCGTGCCCTGCGGTGGGCTGGCACCCTGCCCGGGGTTTGTTTCCTGCCTTGTGCCCTGTGTTGGCTGGGATTGGCTCCAGCAAACCCCCCGTGACCCTGTAGTTAGGATATAGCGGTTTGGATAAGGAATGGATGGATAGATAATGTGGATAGGAATGTAAATAACACTCTGTTTAAGGTTTAGATGATACCAAGAAAGGTGGATTGGCAGATCATCTAAAATCGGTAGAATCATTGCAGAGGGTCTTGTACAGCATACAGGCTTGGGCAAATTTGTGGCAGATGAAATTCACCGTAAGTAAATGTATGGTGTTACACATTGGAAGTAAAAATGTTAGGTTTGCATACACAATGGTAGGTCTGAAATGTACATCTTATAAGAAGGATTTAGGAGGCACAGTTGACTCACCTTTTAAATAGTGTTAAGAAGGATAACAGAATTTTAGTTTATATAGCATGATGTGTGGAGTACAAGTCCAAGAAGCTTATGCTCAAGCTTTATAACACACTGGTGAGGCCTCACCTAGAGTACTGTGTACAGTTTTGGTCCCAGGATAAAAAAAGACATAGCAGCGCTAGAAAAGGTCCAGAGAAGAGCGACTAGGCTGATGATCTATGAGGAAAGATTAAAAAGAGCTGAGCCTTTCAATTTAAGCAAAAGAACATTAAGAGGAGACATGATTGAAGTGTTTCAAATTATGAAAGGAATTAGTACAGTGGAACGAGACTGTTATTTTAAAATGAGTTCTTCAAGAACACGGGGACAGAGTTGGAAACTTGTTAAGGGTAAATTTTGCAAAAACAATGAACATTTTCTTACACAGAGAGCCATAAACATATGGAATATAGTGCCAAGTAGGGTGGTAGGCAGTAGGAATTTAGGGACTAACAAAACTAGACCCGATGTTAATTTGGAAGAATTAAGTTGATAGGACTGGTGTGCTTTGTTGGGCTGAATGGCCAGTTCTTGTCCAGATAGTTTTAATGTTCTACTGTATGGGGTGGGGCAGCTTATCCATCTGTCTTGCCTTCCAAAATAACTCTTCAAATGCTCTTTCTTCTTCCTACTTCCTCCTTTCATGCTATTTGCCCATGCTGCTTTTATGCAAGTCGGGCCATTGTCCAGTTTTGTCTTCTAACTGGTTCATTATCAAGGAATGGATTTTTAATTCTGCCTTAAGTATACTTTTGGATCATTTTTAAGGCCATGACATATCTATCAAGCTTTTGGGACCACCATGCCAGACAGAGCTTGAGATCACTGTACCGATGAGGCTTTCTCAGTCTTAGAAGGTCTGCAAGTTCTTAAATTAGCAATGTGGTCCTAACAGCTCTAATAAGGGATTGTGTGATGCTTCCTGGCAGAGTGAAAGGCAGAATAAGCTTCTTTTCAGTCCTCCAGGGCCTGTTATAATTGTAGTGCCCTCATTATAATTACTCCCATCCCAAAAAGTTGTCATACTACAAGGGCAATGAAAGATGGACCAGGAGATGAAAACAGTTGCAAAAGTTAAAACTCAAAAAGACTGATAAACATGCCACTAAACCAAAAACAATCAACATTATAATCGAAATTCCCTATCCAAAAGGTCAATGACCAGAGTGTCAAAGCACTAAAGAAATGTTTTCAGAATTTATCTGCAAGCCAGATGGAAGAGACAGCCCGGCCACAGACAGAAACGACACTGCAATGTCAAAACACACACACGTTTATTACACTATTTACAAAACTATTCACAATATTCATTCAATCCTTGGTTCCTCGGTCCGCCTCCACTCCTGCCTCGCAAGCTCCGTCCACTTCCACCCGACTCCGGCTCTCCGAATGGAGTGAGGCGGCCCTTTTTATAATGCCTGGGATGTACTCCAGGTGCCTGATGATGAACTTCCGGCAGCACTCCCCCGTGTGGCAGAATTGCTGCCCTTGCACCCAGAAGCACTCCAGGCGTACACCAACCGTGGTCTGCCAGCACTTCCTGGTGTCCCGGAAGCGATGTCCCCCAGGGATCAAGGACCATCCAGGTGCCCAGGGAAGAGAAGTAGCGCTCTCCCGGTCCCTCCTTCCTCCAGGCGTCCCGGTGGGGCAAGGTTCCTGGCCGTCTATCACATGGCATAAAAGCTGTCTTGCAATGTCAGCTTAAATGCTGTTGTACCAAATGACATCACGTGACACAATGTCTGGTTCCATGTCCTCAAAAATGGACCATTGCATCCAATTAACAGGAGCACAAAACACTGAAATAAGAGAAAATACAAAAGCATAGATAACAAAGTTGCAAACATTCATAACATTATTTTTTGCATCTACCAACTGTATCTCGTGACAGCTGGTGTACGTTGTAGCGAGTTCCTCTTAAGTTGTATGGCACACATAAAAAATTAGATACGGATCAATACAAACCTTAGCCCCAATTTGATGTCTTCAGCTAGCGTTGTTTTTTATGAATTTATACAAAGGAAAAAACCACCCCAACAATGATTTAAATAAAAATATATATTATGAATCAAACAAACAAACGATAAACACCCTCTAACCAATTCTTAACAAATCTATAACAACTAAACAAACCCTAATTAATAACCCTTCTACAATACACTCCGCCTAAAACAGTGAAACAGAAAAGATAGAAAGCAAGCAAGGAAGGAAAAGAAATGTAAATACTCCCTCTTTACAGACAACACGACAAGATTCTCAGCCCAAACATATATATATATATATATATATATATATATATATATATAT
>JANRMT010062819.1:56617000-56630634 GCA_026402145.1 Polypterus bichir lapradei | reverse complement strand
CGCCTTGCATCCGGGCACGTGGGCAGGCAGTGTGAATGCCTAGAGAGCGAGGGTAGACGCGGGCCGGTGAAAAAGGAGTGTTGGTGGGCAGGGAAATTTCTTGTGTGTTCCTGCAGGAGCATCTAAGAAGACGCATGTTTGTCGCAGATGCAAATTGCTGTATGTTGCATGTAAAATAGTTTGCTATGGTGCACGCGGTCGTGCGTCGTAACCGAAAACTCGGTTTTTAAAGACTGCTTACTTCATTGTGTTTTAACCTCAGTTGTAAAGGATTGTTCTAAGGATCCTATGGGATACCCCTCGCAAACCGTTTCACACGCTGCATATGGCGATTCACCTCCGCGAGAAACATGCCTCTATGAACAGTCAACATGGCTCGGAGGTGCATGTGGCCTCTACGACAGACAAATATAAATGACGTCGTTTTTTCTGTGTCGTCGCGTCCAAGTTGGTGGGCGTGGCTCTGCGAGTTGTCTTCGTATCCAATGGTTTTGGAGTTGGTGGGCGTGGCTCCTTCCTGCGTGCGCCATAGGTGTCTTACTTGTCGGCGGCTTAGTGAATCCATGCCCCTTCCGGCGTGCTTTCCATGGGTGTCTTGCCTTAGTGAATTATATATATAGATACTAATATTAATTAAGACACACATACAATCCCCCCACGTTCCCCAGTCCCTTTTATATTAACTTTGTTTTAAAGTCTATATCCACACGGCCTGGGAAGTCTGCAATATAATCCAGTGATCAAGTCAGATATGTTATGCTGACTCGTATACTGTATATATATATATGTAAACGAAGCTATCTCACCGGCCTGGCGACGATTCCTTTGTTGAAACCTGAAGACCATCTCACCCGGGTGTCTCGGCGTTAGCGTCCATCCATGGCCGATGCCCACCAGCAAAGTAAAGCCGTGTGCTCCGGAGATCCTTCTTGGTTAGCCGGCACTCCTTTACCGTGCACCCAACCGTCTTTATTACGGAGTCTTATTTGCATTACCGCTAGCTTCTTCTTTTACATTCACCTTCCCAGCTCCTTCTTAAACAATCGTTCTTCTCACTCTTCCTTTAAAATTCGCGCCTCCTTGGCTTTTAAAGTCAGTTCCCCTTACGTCACACCAAAGCAAGGACCCACAGGCGGTTTGACCCCTACTTCCCTTAAAGAGATATCCCACAGACAGTTATTCCATTGAACATAAACTCTAAAAGGTGCAAGCGGCAGAAACAGTTAAAAGCACACAAAAAAAAATATGTGACAACCGTTACATAGTAATGCTTTTTCTCCCTCTTTGGCTGCTGGCAGGCTCCCCAAATTTCAAAGTGCAATAGAAAATGGTCTGAATACGTGTCCATGTGATATTTTGTTATCTGATTTAAAAAATTTGGAAAAGACATCTAAAATTATTTTTTCAGATTATTCTCGGATACTGATTATTGCTTCATTAGGTGAAAAATGAATATAAATGACTTTAGCACACGACTGCAGCTTAGTAAAATGTGAAAAAAGTGAAGGGGGTGTGATACTTTCTGAATTCACAGAATAACTGTTGTTTCATTTTAGTCATATGCTTTTACAGTATCCTAATAACAGATGTAACAAACCTTTCTTTCTAACCTCACTAATTTTAATAATGAAATTGCAAAAAATCTTACTGTTGTTAGAAGGCTCAATAGGGACACATACATTTTGTTAAGATCTGAAATACTGTCAGACAAGCAATTTCAGTAATTTAAGTCATAAAGGTGACATAGGTCTTATATTTGTGACATGTTCAATATGTCTCTACAGTGTCACTCAGGTTACCATTTCAATTTTACTCATCAAGACTTGCCACAACATCAGTCCCATATTACATTTGTCTTGGAAGGACGCTACCTCTAAATCTCTTCACGCATGGTGTGATACTCCTGAGTTTAATTCCAAAATTTTACTCATCTTTGTTAAATAAGGCTTGTGATGTAACTTTAAGAGTGTGTTCAGCCATTCATAATTCAAGGATGTACATGGTATGACAATTTAATTCCTATAGGATGGTCCAGATCTAATTATGCAATTTTCATTATGCTATAATTTATTAAGTTTATTACACAGAAAATCACCTGAAAAATCCCAGACCATCGAGAAGTGTGTGAACTGACGACATGAAGAATTGTCTTTGCCCCAAACTGGAATCATCCCCGCATAAATCAAAGTCATCCAGACGATCATGATCTGCATAATTAGATCTGGACCACCCTGTAGAATGAACCTGTAGAAAAAACGTATGCATGTCTGTGCATTAGTGGCTGCTGTCATCTTTGAAGTTCTCAACCTTCTGCAGATATGCATTAAGGTGGATGTTGTTGTCATTGCTGGAAACATACCTGGAACTCCATTTCTGGAATACCCATGAGATCATTTATCACGTTACACTTGACGTCAGAAAATCTTCATCCTTTCATGGTAGTTGTTATTTTTGAGAAGAGCCAGACATTACAAGGGGTAAAGTCAGGCAAAAAGGATGGTTGATTTAATTTGGTAAATGATTTCTTAGCCAGAGAGTCATGAACATTGAGCTCATCATGGCTTAGGGCATTGTTGTTATAGATGATCCACGTCTGCCATCGTCATTCTCATCTTCTCGCCCCTTCTTGAACCTCTTATGCCACTCAAAGACACTTGGCTTTTTTATAGCATCCTCACCACACACTTTCAACAGCTCCAATGTTTTTGTAGCATGGGGACACTACATGGCCATTCTGGAAAAGAAATTGTCACACCTCGTATTTGTCTTTCTTACTCTGGCTATACAGCCATCTTTTCAGACCAAAAAGAATCTTGAACAAAATGACACCAGACCAAAATAAAATCAAACATAATGTAGACGGTTCACATGGGACAAAAGAAGGGCGCTAACAAACCCACTTTGAACACATACTGTACCTCTACAGTATATCTGGCACTCATAAAACAAGATGGAATAATCTGACAACACACTTTGAAAATTCTCTTCATCCTAAAATGCAATATGAGAATGTCAAGCGTGAGTGAACAATTGATTTGTGCTTTTTATTTCAAAATTGCTTAGATGAAATAGTAAAGAAGAAGCAGAAGAGGATATCAATCTGCATACATCAATGGAAAAATGTTGGCAGATATTGATTCATACCAAACCTATACTAATGTGCTTACTGAATAATATGTAATTTACATGTAACTACCTTCGCACAATTCAGTTAAACACTTCCATTGATTTAAAAAATGGTAACAAGCAAAGAATGAGTGGAAAAAAATAACCTATGCTGTTACTTGTTATCAAATACTGCAGGTGTTTGCAAGGTTTTGATTGTTTAAGCAAGAAACAACTGCAAAAACTGTGAATATTGATGACATTTTAAAGAAAAAGTTTCTTAAGACAGAAGAATGGAGTTTGAAATAATACTGATGCTGGTACAAATGAACACAAAAAAATAAACCTTATTTTAGGCAGTAGTGATTTGTGGTTTTTGACCAAGGAATAAGGAGATACGGATATTACTCTCACATCTCCATCCAAAGCCTCCTTCACAAATACATCTCAGAAAATTCCTAGGTTAGCCATCTCAGCAATGCATTGGTATTCACTCTTTCACATGCGCTGTACCTGAGAATCCTGTGAATCTTTTGTGACAGAAACATTTGTAAATGGGAATGAGGAAGTTGCACAAAAAATCCACAACCTTAAAAAGTGGTGAATAGAAGTAATGTTACATAAATGTATTAAGTAGAAAGTAATAGAAAACACTATGAACGTCAAAATGAAAAATATTCTTGCCATATTTAAGTAGCAAGGCTTATGAAATTTATACTGCTGGATTTTTATTTTAATGTAAAACTATACAGAGAGCAGTTTCCTCCTGGTCCTCTGTCCAATATTCACAACTGTTGTTGAAATACGCCACTCCTTCCTTTTCTTGGTGACAACAGTGCTGGAAAAGCAGACGCCAGTAAAATGGGGTCAGCTGGAAAATAGATGTCTTATTTCAAAATCCTTCTAATTTCGAGATGCTTTCTAGTTTGCTAACCTGACAAAAATATGCTTCTGGGAAAATATGAAGCTTGCCTTTATTTGTCATCACACAAGACTTTTATGGCTGAGTCACTTCCTTTAACATCAGTGTGTCGTATGCCAGGATGCTGTGACATTTTACATTGTTTACCCCTTCAATTTCTGGAATTGTTCACACATGCAATAACCTAGAAAACACCCAGTAATTATGTGCCAGTCTTAACCTTGAAAATTTCCACATTGATTTTTCTGAGATTTTTGACTCTGTTTTTCTTTACACGTTCTCTTGACCTGGCAGTTCGCTGGAAAAATTTCTGGTATAGTGTGCATTGTGAAAGATGATTAAAAAACCTTTTTGCTGGATGACAAGAAACAATTGAAATAAAAATAATGTATACTGTATAGTAGTTGACTCATAGCATGGTACATTAAGCCTCAAATAATGTAGGTACAAAAGTAAATCAGACATATGTGATCTTAAATTCAAGAACAAAATGTTTGTAATTGAGACTGGCCTGCAAATGACAGAAATAATTGGGGAGTGCCAAAAGACTTTTTCATTTTAAAGAAAATGCTGCTTACTATATGTGCCCACCTTCAAGTCACTTGCAGTAGGACTGTCTTCATTTTGGACTTCAATACTTTCTGTCACAAACCACAGAGTCAGTCGTTTATGACTGTGCCCTGCTAGTAGGTTGTATCTGAATGGATCAGGGTACCCAAAAACTAGAGACACCATGAAGATATTACAAAACATACAATAGTTTATTGAGGTCACAATCCTGAAACAAAAACAAAAAACAATGAATCCAGTCGGTCTAAAACAAGAAGAATCCATTGGCCATATGTACACTCTCTTCTGGATTCTGCATCAGCTAGTTGCTTCACCTCCAGCGCTAATAGTTTTTCATCTAATCGCTTTAAGATGTGGCCAGACTTATGGTAAATGACGTAAGTTGCATTATTCAAACATTGTGCCAAATGTCAGGAGCTAAAAAGGAGAACGGCTTCAAAACTATATGTTTCAAGCTACATGTATAATTATGAAGGCAAGATCCAGACGTGTCTATTATGAACTTACATGGGACAAATATGTGATGACAATAGGCTTCTTTAAGAAAACATAATTTCAATAATTAGTCATTAAACTTTATTCAGGGACAGGTGAATATTTATGTAAGCTTAATGCTGCAATGGCACTGGACAAGTTATGGCATTACATCATCAATAGCAAGAGTGCCTATAAAAACGGCAACTCGGCACAGTTGCACACGCTTTTTCCAGCTAGTGAGGCAAAAGGCAAGCTGTCCTTTTAAGGATAGTGAGCCACCTCAGATAGCTATGTAAAGATCGGGGAATCCATCCATTGTGACACTTCGTGCCGATGCTACAGTACATAATAACATGAGTCTGCCGGGCATCTTACCTTGTAAAAAAGTGAATGTCTCTGTCTGACCAGCAAAACAGTGAATGCCAAACTGCTGCTTCATTGTAAGGGTCTCAATTTGTTTTCTTAGCTGGAGGATCTCCTCTCTAAGAGACATGTTTTCATCAAACACTAGGTCAATAACTGCTGGATTATCCTCCTGGCTGTGTGTCATCCTCTGTCGGATGTTTTTTCCTCTCCGAAACTCCCAATCTTGAAAGTGGAACAGAGAAATGATTCCTCTCAAACAACACAGGGACTTCTCCCTTGTTCAACAATCGCCACCCTGTCTCAGACCCTGGAAAGCGAAAATCCTCTGTTTTAAAATGCCAGCTACAGACTTATAACAAACATAATACACCCAGATACCTAATCATTTAACATGTACTTAAAGTTGGCTTACACTACCGCATCACGTCATTCTGCCATTCTCATACTCTGCTCCCCGTTGAAGTCAGCTGATACTAGTGTGCTATGGCACTCTGTCAGCCTCTCAGCCTGCTCCCTATTGAAGCTGGCCGGTGCTACGTCATTGCAGCATGCTGTCGTCACCTGTCACCCTTGCTCTCCAGTCTTCATTCAGTTTGTAACATAATAATGGGACTCATTATGTCACACTTTCCAGCATCTAATCAAGTTCATGCACATACTCAGAAGACAGTGGAATTTTTGCTTCTGTTATGAGCATATGGTAGCACTCATTCTGAAGGACAAATGTGAATTGCACCAAGAAACAAAGTTTTTGATAGGAAAAAAACTGATTTGTGCCCAAAAGGTAGAGTTAATTCCATGGATCAGTCCGGTTCAGTGCTGGGGATCACACTCTGGGAAGGTCAGTCTGCTTAAAGTCCAGTTTTAAAATCCTAACAGCAACAAAATAACCACAGTACCACCACAAATCAATCAAGACACAAATAATATTTTTAAGATTTGATTTTCTAGTATGATTTGAATGTTTTGTCATGGTAGGGTCATAAGGTGATCCTATTTTCCCCTTTATAATTTTTATTACACAGATCATAACAGAATGCCTCAGATCCCATGCTCTTACCACACTGTCAGGGTTGACACTTTCCTCTTTCTTTTACATCTACTCACTTAGATGGAGTTCCAGAACAGGTGGGAGAAAAAGTTACACATGTATTCATGTATTATAGATAATATACTCAAAGTATAAGAAAAGTCCATGTGAGTGTAGGAAAAATAATATTAATGCAACCTGTATAATAAGCTACCAGGTGGCTTTCTGTCTTAATATGTTGATTGATCTCTGGTGTAATGGTGGTTGGCATGGTCCTTGGATGGAGTGGTAGAAACAGACAGCATGGCCAGCTGCATGAATGCGCCAGTTGAGACAGACTATGAGAGAAAGAGAGGATGGAAAATGGCAGAGTGAGGCAGCCTGCAGCTTGCAAGCCTCTATTTATTGTGGCTCTGAAGCCCCTCACTCACCTACCGGACCAATTTGGGAGTGAAGCATTCACCAATGAAATAGCTTAGGCGTGACCCAGCTCCCAGTTCAGCTCCTATGATGTTCATGCATGTAAGCATCCTCTGCAAGCAAGAAAGAAAGGATCAACTGATAATTAAGTTGTAAACTGCCTTGTCAAGCCTGCCCCTCTCCCAAAGTCATAATTTTACTTGTCCCTTATAGTTCAGGTTTTCTTCTTAGGGAATGGGCTCATATTTGGAGCTCATACAAATTAAACCAATAACTCTGGTATGTCCACACATCCTCAACTCCATTCTGGTCAGTTCTTGCCCTCCCTGTCACAGATAGCCGAAGCACTTAACAGAAAATCTTATCAATGATCACATTGCTAAAACGTTGGAGAGTTACAATGACATATTTTCAGAAAGCTGCTTCTTTCTTTAAGTCAGTAAATGAATTCTTTAAATGAAATAATATTGTTCAATTATCAGAAAAGTGAATCAACAGCAAATGAATATAAAAGATTGATGTTTCAGAAGACAATTGCATGTGTGTAGTCCTTCACTCATTAAATTTCTCTTCTGCCTAATTTTATTTCTTGCCATATTATAACACTTATGTTAAAAAATCTTGCAGTATATAAATCCACAATCAGTCCCTGCTGGGAGATCCACAATAAATGTCGACAGAGATGAACAAAGCAGTCAGCTGAGGAGCTCTAGGTTTTAGATACTGGACAGTTACAGAGGGCCGCAATTCCAAAATCCCTGGGTTGAGCAGGTCGGAAGCTGTGGTGCTTCAGTATGTCTAAGTTCAGAGGTTAGGGTGTGGTAACACTTTTTGTAATTGTCCATTTTTGCAACTGTTTTGATTTAATGAACCAGTTAGTGTCTAATAAGGAGGCAGACATCAAGAAACCTTTTGTAACAGATTTATATAACACAAGAATAAATACAAAAGCAAGAATGCAACATAAAGCGAAAAAGGCAGCACTTTCAAACCTAGTGATAATAATGGTAGGTAATTTTAATATACTGTATATATAGTGTATATGAAAGCATAGTATTTCATAGGAAGGCCATTTATGAGTTCAAAGTTTATTAAATACACAAACCATAGTGGCACACTAATTACTGATATTAACTGCTGCCTACTTTGTGCTATTTCAAAAACATTTTAGCAGCTTCAATTGAATGGTTGGCACATTTTCGATCACTGCTGATTTCCAGCTACGAGGGCTGGCTCGGGATTGCCAGTCTAGTCAGTCTCCTTCTTCTCCGTTTGCTCCTGATTCCTTCCATACACCAAAGATTAAATTAATGGGTGCCAATGAAAGGCCCAGTGTAAGTGACTGTATGTGAGTACCTGAGCGTGCTGTGTGCTGTTCTGGTGCCCCCGTAACCCTGCCGTGTATCTGAAACTATTGCTCAAGGCTGTAGCTCACCACTACTCAGCAATAGAAAGAAGAGGCACAAAAATGGATAGACATAATGTATTGATAATTTTCCTTTTCGTGATATTTCCCCAGCCTCTATTATCAAGGGTACCATGCTTGGTAAAATAAAATTACCTTCAGTTGAGACAGATTAGTGAAGCTTTAATATTCATATCACAGAGTAGCCAATTCAACTCCATATCTACTGTAACACAAACCTACCGGCAATTAAGAGTCAAAAATGACAGTAATGCAATGAAGCTCACCTCAGAAACTGAGAAAAGTCTATTTACATAGTTTAAATAAAATCTGATAAGATTCCCTCAGGCAATTTCAATTAGTGTCTTTGTGGATTGACTTTAAGCAGAAAAGAAGGCTTGGGCATTTCACTGAAAAACTTTGTAATTTGATTAAGGTAACAAAAACAATACATTTCAATGTGCAATTATAAATTGCTTAATGAATAATATATTTGCTATTTATATAAGAAATTGCAAGTACACAAGTTACCAGATGTTACACAACTTGCAATAGCATAAGAAGCCTTTCCTGTGATTTGCAAAGAGAACCTTTAGTCGTCAGGCTTATGAAACTAAATTATTGCATAGTTCATAGCTGGGGTGCTATCCCTATGGATATTCTTATGTTTGTGTTGCTTTTCTTGGCACTTTCTGTCACACTGTGGCCAACAATAGACTGGCATTTTATTCAAGATCAGTTCTAGTCTTGCATTTTCACTGCTCAAATAAATTATGGATCCACACCATCAGAAAGTACAAGTTCAGAAAGCAAATGAAGGTAACAACTCACTAATTTAATTAAGCAAGGACAGTATGTCCTAAATCAGAGTAAAAGAAAATGTCTGTCACCCTGGGAGAAGCCAGCAGGACTTCCCAGAATGTGAGAGGGCCCAGAACTCAGCATACACTGTGGTTGATAAGTTCTCTTTGAAAAAAAAAGACTGAAGCCATATTGATAATTCAAAAGAGGTTGAGAAGAACACTCAAGGACAGAAAGTACAAGCAAACAGCTCTCAGCTTTGGGCACCCTGGACACCCAGCTTTTTGAAGCTAAACAGAAAACAAAGACTGCCAAATGATTATACAACTAGACTGCATAACCGAATGGGAATTTCATTTATTAGTGATGTACGCAGCTGTTAAAATTGTATTCAGTATAAATGCAATGAGAAGTCAAGCAAAATGACACCTTTTATTGGCTAACTCAGCAGATTACAATATGAAAGCTTTCAAGGCAGTTAAGGCCCCAATCTTCGGGCGAGATGTAAGGGGCCTTAGCTGCCTCCAAAGCTTGCATATTCTAACTGTTCAGTTAGCCAATAAAAGGTGCCATTTTGCTTGACTTCTCATTACATCCACAATGGCTAACATGGTACAACACCCACTTTTCAGTATGAAGTAATCTAATTCATGGCACAGTAGGTATCACTAACCAACGCTCAGATCCTGAATCCTGCGCTGTAATCCCACACCAGTTGTTAAAATTTTCCACGTCTGTGTAGTTATCCTCATATCACTCTGTTTTTCCCACACAACCATATTAATTAACCAGTCCAAGCTGACTGTTTGGCATGAGGATGGTATAACAATATTATGATAAAATATTTACTTAAAAAAAAACAGTACTTATATAAAAAGTGTTATAATCTCTTCATGTTGTGACCGAAATGTACTCAAAAAAAAAAACCCTAAATTAAAGTCTGTAATGTGCACTTTAATCACATCTGAATTGCTTGATTTGTAATTTTAAACTGTGGAGCAGAGGGATAAATCAAGGAAAAATGTGACATTGTCCCAAACGTGATGGACACAGCCTTTCGAATTCTGCACGGGGTTACTTTTTAGATGGGAGTGTGTACTTTCTCTATTTTCATCCCGCTTTCTGCCCAGCATTTTGTTTTTCAACCACAAGTTTATTTAAATTTGCTAAATGGAATTATAATTTGCTCACATAAAAACAGAATTTAATTTCTATTGCAACATGACATCTTTTTCATTGTGAGAGTCTCTCTTGCTGCTAGGATCCACATCAGGTCACCATTTTTTTTTTAAAGAAAAGACTAATTTAAAAAGGTACAAGGATGCAGTCAAATGGAAACTGCTGAAATTACAGTTTATAAAATAGAATATCCTGTCAACTTTTAAACATTGTATTACCATAAAGTATTGACACTTTTGTGGCAATGTGCAATTGTATCAGTAGCCAAATGAAAAATTGCTTACCTGGGCTTGGCATAGTCACATAAATAGAAGATTTTCAGTGCCAATGAACTAAAAATGTAAAATATTCTACTAATTGTACTCTATGTATTATGATTATGTATTAATGGAAGTACCTACTAGTAAGACAAAGCATGTCCTGCAACTGGTAAGTGTGAATGACTAGCCCTGGTCTTTTAGGGATTATGTGGTTCACGTTTTACAAATGTAAATGCAGGCTTCTTATGAGCAACTTCTTTCTGAAAGGGTGCATACTGTATATAAAGAAAGCCTTTTAATACTCTTTTTCATTTTATAAACCACACATTGCACATTTATTTGTCGCTGGAACTCCACAAAGGGAGAAAATGAACCACGTATCCTAGAATAGCTTTTTATTCCTAAGCTTTCAACCACTATCAGGAATCATCATCAGAGGAAAATGATTAGACATACAGGAATCCAAGGCCATATATCGCAAATAAGGAGGGGAGGATAGGTGAATGTGGTGGTGGGGGAGATTAATGAGGTGGGGTTCAGAGGGTGTTGGTCATAAAATGTTATTTATTATGTGCAGGTTCTTCTTTTCAAGCCTGCATATGCCTGGTTCATGTCTAAATGTCTGTCAACAGCATTTTCATTGGATAGCCATGATTCAGCCAGTTCTCTGGCACTTTTAGTGAATTTTACTTGCTCCATTATTACATGTGTCCGCTTGAATTTATATGTGCATCTGTCAGCATTGTGATGTTCCTGTATACATGTTGCATTGCATTTTTAATGTTTGTCCCGCATATACAGCTGGTCATGAATCACATGGTATGCTGTAAACCAAGTTATGTGTTTCTGCTGCCGATTTCCTGCTTTTAACGTTAAAAAGAACAGTACCACAGAGTGTTTGTAGGCTTGTGCGCTGCTTTGATGCCTAATCTGGAGAAGATACGTACCTTCTAATACCCCATGATGATATGGAAGTGTGTGCCAAACAATGCTACATAGGAAATGCCAGAGACCCCAACAAACAACTGACCACCTGGCAGAAATCCTCATCATCAGACGAGAATGATTAGATCAGGTAAAGGACCTGGCCGTACGCCACTATATATATATATATATATATATATATATATACATATATACAGTATAGGCCAAAAGTTTGGACACACCTCCTCATTCAATGTGTTTTCTTTATTTTCATGACTGAAGGCATCAAAACTATGAATGAACACAAGTGGAGTTATGTACTTAACAAAAAAAGGTGAAATAACTGAAAACATGTTTTATATTCTAGTTTCTTCAAAACAGCCACCCTTTGCTCCGATTACTGCTTTGCACACTCTTGGCATTGTCTCGATGAGCTTCAACAGGTAGTCACCTGAAATGGTTTTCACTTCACAGGTGTGCCTTATCAGGGTTATTTAGTGGAATTTCTTGCTTTATCAATGGGGTTGGGACCAGCAGTTGTGTTGTGCAGAAGTCAGGTTAGTTGGACGATCATTTATTTTTCAACAGGACAATGACCCCAAACACACCTCCAGGCTGTGTAAGGGCTATTTGACCAAGAAGGAGAGTGATGGAGTGCTGTAAATGGTCGTGAAAATAAAGAAAACACATTGAATGAGGAGGTGTGTCCAAATTTTTGGCCTGTACTGTATATATATACTGTATATCCATGCAAAATTAGCACAGGAAAATGCGTCAAAATAGGGACATTTTTATGAGTATTTCAAGTGTCATTTTGTGTTCTCTTTTGTTCACAGACACCACCATTTTGTTTGTGTTTTTTTTTTTCGCTGTGGCCATATTGTTTATGGTTACTCGATTGTTGCTACCATATGATCAGGAGCTGTCATGGTGTGATGTCACAAACCATTTCCTATTTAAGATTGTAGCATACTATCGGTAGCATCTAAGTTTCTAGATTGTGTTCAAAACCTTTGTGTGGCAGTTAGTAATACAAATCTTATTAGAGGGTTAGGACTTTAGCGTGCCCCCCCACTACAACCCTGGCTCTGTAGCAGGTGGCTTAGAAAATGACATAACATGACAGGACTTTAGCATGAATTTCAAATTTTAATTTTGGTTAGTGACTAAATTCAGATGTATTACTAACCAAGGGATTATTGGTATTGCTGATTTCCCAGTTCAGACACTGTACCTGTTTATTTGACTTTATCTGCTCTCTCATCTCCTCCCTTCAACAAAAACAATTTACTGTATTTCTTGTATAGCCCAAAATAACACAAGGAGTGCCTTAATGGGCTTTAATAGGCCCTGTTTGTAACACCATACTCCCCTACCCCCCCAGCCTTGGCTCTCTAAGAAAACACTCCCAAAAAAGGGAATAAATCCTGGGAAAGACAATTCAGAAGAGAGACCCCCTTTCAGGCAGATTGGGCATGCAATGGGTGTCAAGAAACGAGGTAAATACACCACACAAAGCAGCACAGCATGTAATCCTCTTCACAGAGCTAGATGGCCAATCTGTCATTGCCACCTTCGAAATACAACACAATCATAGAAACTGCATTGTTCTTGCACACTTACTTGGTTGTCTCTGATTATTCTCAGATTGCTACATGCAAATTTTATATTTTTCTATCACAGAAACCCTGGAGAAGTCCAATAAATTCTGGGAGTTAATCCTTGCCTTAAATGAATTCTGTAATTTCTCCTGCTTGTTTAACTTTGTTTGACAGTTTGACATCCATGACAGAGCGACAGGGGCTGAGCAGGCTCCTGTCAATCATGGAGAATCCACTACATCCACTGAACAGGATCATCTCCAGATAGAGGAGCAGCTTCAGCGACAGACTGCTGTCACTGTCCTGCTCCACTGACAGACTGAGGAGATCGTTCCTCTCCCGCACTATGCGACTCTTTAATTCCACCCGGTGGGGTAAACTTTAACATTATACAAAGTTATTGTCTGTTTTACCTTCATTTTTATCACTCTTTAATTTAATATTGTGGCTTTTTTTATCAGTATGCTGCTGCTGGAGTATGTGAATTTCCCCTTGGGATTAATAAAGTATCTATCTATCTATCTATCTATCTATCTATCTATCTATCTATCTATCTATCTATCTATCTATCTAT
>JANRMT010062819.1:56576793-56600097 GCA_026402145.1 Polypterus bichir lapradei | reverse complement strand
ATATATATATATATATATATATATATATATATATATATATATATTCAAGGCATTCGTAGTCTGAATCACAATCTGATTGTATGGGTGGTTACCTACCACGAGAACCACACAGCGTAAAAAAAATGCATGTAATATACTTTTGCTGATAATATAGAAAAAGCACCCTTCGACAATCAATGAACCACTGAAGTATTTCTCCTCAGCCTAATATGTAAAGGTTGATGGCGGTCCCTAAGCAGTGACATCAGGGTGGCCCTGCCTCCTGGGGTTTCACCCACAATACACACGGAATGAATGCAAAGAACATAAAAACATAATACTTCCAAATTAAATAACAAAACATTATTAAAGAAAAACCTTATTTCACATAAGTATAAGTCTAGAACAGAATTAGCAAAAGATGGAAACGTATGAATCAAAAATACCAAACAAACATGAAATAAAATTAAGCCAGAGCAATAACCCTAAAATATAGCATTCCCTAATTCAGCATTTTCTGCTTTATACTTCCTTTTAATTTTAATTGATTTCTCAGACAGTTTTGGTCCAGTGCCCTAACAGACCACTGTGTCTTTTATTGGTGTTGCTTTTAATGATCCAAATCTTTGGATTGGTTTTATGTCACTAAGACTTGAAATCACCACTACGTGTGAGGCAACATATGTTATTGTGTTAATGATTTCTCTTTTAAGTGTAACTGCTGCCCCTTAAAATAATGAATGAATTTCTTAAGTCTTGTCTGAATCACACGTTAAGGTAGTCATTTATTCCCTATATAGACAACAGCACTAAATCATAAATCATTTTTGAAATGCTCATAATAATATTTTTCCCCACAAATGGTATTCACATTAGCATGTTGAAGATTCTTGTGGATTACCACCCTCTGCGCTCCATGACCAAGTTACCACTGATCAAGCTGTGCGAAGCAGGCAGTGTGATACACCTCATTGACCAGGATTAATCAGTGAAAGGACGCAGGTCATGCATAGAAAAAAACTTTATTTTAAGTTCTTTCTTTTACATATATTGATTAGATAATGGAGTCTGACAAATAATTAATAATAACAATAATCATAAATAACAAGCATGTACATGTGCTTACTTGATGAATCATCCATTATTATCAGCTTAGTGCCTGTCGTGGTTACTTAAAATTCATGTACTGATTTTAAGTGAAAGCAAAGAAAAAATGTGTGTTTTGTTGCACTGAATTAATCATTCTTGATTTTTTAGCATTATGTATTTCCCATGTCCATGTGACCCTCAGCTAGACAAAATTATAGTCTGAGCCTTGCTTGCCTGCCCTGCAGAGTTTCTGGGCCACAATTACTACACCTACACAAAATGGACTTTTCTAATTCCATATTACAAGCCGTTTCAAACTACTATAGGCCTCTCTGCCAGAATGGAGGAATTGTGATGCTGCATGCAGCAAAAAGCAATATATTATTTATTATAAAAGATTTTACTTTAGAACACTATTCGGTGTGTCTTATGGAGTTTGGCCTGCTGATCACAAAAATCTTTACATTTTCCTATCACATGCCATTTTATTGCAATTGCCTATTTTTGTGATTCTAAGTATACACATACAGTACAACAACAAGGAGTGGAACGTCTTTGGTGATGTAAAATTAGTGGCACTGCTAGTAGAAATGCAGCTCAGATAAACCAAGTCCTGTTACTTCACTCGCACTAAAGAGTCTCATTACACTAAAAGGACTTTCCACTCTGTAAGCATTTCGTTGCAGAGCAAAAAAGCGAGAAGCAAAACCACTTGTCAGCCTAACAAAGATATTATTGCCTCTTCTTTATTTAAAATTTCAGTGAACAAGGAAGGTGAAGGATTTTGATATTGGAGACAGATATTTCCACAGATAACTGATGCCAAGATTAAGGCAAGCGTTTTTGTTTTGTTTATGGTCCCTGCATACAAGTCCCTGCTGAAGCGCACTAAACCAGCCCGCAAGAGCATCAGAGTGTGGCAGGTTGGTGTGGTTTCAGCTCTCCAAGACTGCTTCGAATTGACAGACTGGGACATTTTCAGAGAGGCTACTATGGATGGTGACTCCATCAGTCTGGAGGAGTACACAGACTCTGTGACTGGCTACATCTCCAAATGCATAGAGGATGTTACTGTTACCAAGGATGTTACCACAAGAGCCAACCAAAAGCCCTGGATGACAAGAGAAGTGCATAAGCTACTCAAGATCAGAAATGCAGCCTTCAGATCTGGAGACAAGGCCGCCCTCAGGGTGACCAGAGCCAACCTGTCTCGCGCTATAAGGAGAGCTAAGTGGGCATACGCGCAGAAGATCAACAAACAATTCAGCAGCACCAGAGACACACGTCGTATGTGGCAGGGCGTTCAGGCAATTACAAACTACAAGCCCAACCCACACGGCAGTGATGGTGATGCCTCCCTTCCGGATGAGCTGAACAACTTCTTTGCACGGTTTGAGACGCAGAACAAAGAGCCTGTGAGAAAAGCAACACCTCCCTCCACTGACCAAGCACTCTGTCTCTCCATAGCAGATGTGAGAAGGACTCTATCCAGAGTCAATCCACGCAAGGCTGCAGGAGCTGACAACATACCTGGTCTTGTGCTCAAAGAATGTGCCAGTCAACTGGCTGGTGTCCTCACAGACATCTTCAACACATCTCTGAGCCAGTTGTCAGTCCCAGCATGCTTCAAGTCGATCACCATCATACCAGTGCTGAAGAAATCATCAGTAACATGCCTAAATGACTACCGACCAGTTGCACTCACACCAAACATAATGAAGTGCTTCGAAAGGTTAGTCATGTCACACATAAAGACTAATCTCCCTGCCTCCCTTGACCCTCTTCAGTTTGCATACCGCTCAAACAGGTCAACTGAGGATGCCATATGCTCTGCCCTTCACCTCTCCCTGACACATCTGGATAAAAAAGACACATATGTCAGGATGCTATTCATAGACTTTAGCTCTGCCTTCAACACAATCATCCCTCCAAAGCTGGTTGTAAAACTGAGCAGGTTGGGCCTGAACACCACCCTCTGCAATTGGATCCTGGAATTCTTGAGAGAGAGGCCCCAGGCAGTTCGGATGGGCCACAACACTTCCAGCATCATCACACTGAGCACTGGAGCACCACAGGGCTGTGTGCCTAGTTCACTGCTGTTCACCCTGCTGACTCACGACTGCACAGCCACGCACAACACCAACCACATCATCAAGTTTGCGGATGATACGACGGTGCTGGGACTGATAAGCAGGGATGATGAAAGAGCATACAGAGATGAGGTGGAACGGCTGTCCACATGGTGTGAAGACAACAATCTTTCTCTCAATGTCGACAAGATAAAAGAGATAATCGTGGACTTCAGAAAATCACGTCCTGCACACATCTCACTCAGCATCAACGGTTTAGATGTGGAGATTGTTAGGAGTACCAAGTTCCTCGGTTTGCACATAACTGAGGAACTTACGTGGACACATAACACCTCATCACTAATCAAGAAAGCCCAGCAGAGACTACACTTCCTGAGGCGGCTGAAGCGAGCACGTCTTCCCCCTTCCATCCTCACCATGTTCTACAGAGGCACCATGGAGACTGTCCTGACCAGCTGCATCACTGTCTGGTATGGAAACTGCAACATATTCGACCACAAGCGCCTGTAAAGGATAGTGAAGACAGCAGAGAACATCATTGGGGTGCCTCTCCCTTCACTACAGGACATATTTTACAAACGCAGTGTCCGCAAGGCCTGCAGCATTGTGCAGGACCCCTTACACCCCTCACATGGACTTTTCACACTTCTGCCATCCAAGAGAAGATATTGCGGCATCAAAGCCAAATCTGCCAGGCTGCAGGAGAGTTTTTACCCCCAGGCTGTTAGACTCCTTAACACCAGGCTGCCCCCTGAGACCTTCCACACAGCCTCAACCACCTCTAAAAACAGAACTTTTATACATGAAAACCACTGTCCTGCAAAGATGAGTGTGCATGTAGAAAAGAACTGAAAATCTCATACTGACCTTTAAGTATTTTCACACTCCTGATATCCTTCTGCTGTGAAACATTCTGACCTGTCATTGTTTACACATGTCTTAAACAGCTATTATCATACACTGATAATCCCTGTATTATCTATATCTATTATTTATTATTTATTTATTTATTTATTTATTTATTTATTATATTACATATCTTACACATCAATATTGCTGCTACTTCTTTGTCCTATCTTTGCACAATGTCTTGTCTTGTGTTTTAATTTTTATTTTCTAATTTTTAAATTTTTAAATTTTAATTCTATTTTTAATTTATTATTTGCACATCATGTTGTTACACAGTGGACCCTGAGCGTCGCAATTTCGTCTATCTGTATACTTGTATATGGTTGAGATGACAATAAAGTTCACTTTGACTTTGACTTTGTTGATCTACAAATGAGACATCAGTGAGAAGTGGTTTGAAGATCTGATAGTGGCCCTGGAGGAAATCACATGGAAGCCATTCAAGGTTGTTGTTGAGAATTTTCTTGGCAACTACAGTCCACTAGACTAAGTCTTAAACATCAATTAACACTTTATACAAATCTTACAATCTCAACATGCATAAACTTGAAAAATAATCTATTGACATGATGTAAAATCTTAACAAAGTGAAAAAGCTGCAAGCCCAGACAAGTAACTGACATTATTTTATTTAAAAAATCCCACAAATTATGGTAGTTCTTGATTGAAGCTAGAGAGAAAAAATCATTTCCGAAAATGATGTATCTCATATCTATTTTAGTCTTTCCTAAGGAAGAAAAATGTGATTAATCAGGACTACTTTCCCTTTCTACATACCAGTGTTAACAACAACCACCTCATTTATCTTTATAAGACATTTTTATACAAAACATGTTGCCCAAAACTGCTTTACAGGATGTTAAAGAATTAAAATTGCAAGTAAAAAGAAAAATAATGGAAATAAATATTTATATGAATTAATAAATAAAATACCACAAATAATAAATAAGAATAAATCAATATGCACTTAAGTAATACAGAAAATCAAGCAACAGATACAACAGAGTCCTTAACCTCCTTGGTGTTACCTCAGAATTCTATGCAATTACAGTTAAGCCCGAGTCAGACTCAGGGAGATGGTAATGATCTGCTTTTACAGTGTTTGACGGTATTCTGCTGCCATCAAGTGAATGAAATTACATCAAGCTGCAAAAAATCATGAATATTTCTTTGTGTTCTGCCACTTTATGATAACGCTATGGTAACTCATCAGTATTCATGTGTGGGGCGGAACCTTCAACCAAAACAACAATGCCAAACGAAAAGTCATAAAGCAAAGTTTTAGAACACCCAGAAACTGAGCTATTGCTCGAGTCGAACGATAGTGATGGCAATGTAAATTTGTCACCAGGGTCCTACAGTGTGTACGACCATTTTCTTGCACACTTTGAGATGTATAAAAACTAAACTTGGAATAAAGCCATGCACATTTTCACAGTAGTCCCCTACCTTGCATAGCCATTTTTCTACTCGGTTTTGCAAATTGGCAGCACCCAACGTCAAAGCAAGTGCTACTGTTTCTGGGTCATTTACTTTTCTTTTTCATATTCCCAATGAAGCGGGATTTATCAAATACACCAAAATTAATTGCATCTCATTTACAAATTTAATTCACTTGATTGTAATCATTCTGTAACAATATTGTGATGCATGCAATGGCCAAACTATTCCAACTACCATGGCTGCTTTAGCGTTGTTAGAAGACATTGCAAATGAAAGAATTAGAACAGAGTGCGTATTTGTAGATGATGAAGATGATGACTGACTTGTAAGTCAATTTCAATTTCCAAGAGCTATCCTCCGTGTGCTGAACTGGCACCAGCTTTACAAAAGCAGACTTTGAGGAATTGTGCTCTACCTGCTGCTTTGCAAGTTCTGTCCATTCCTGGATTTTTAACTACAGGAGCTTTTCAACTTAAACTTGCTGACTGATTGGGTATTTCTCAGTCATCACTGAGTCATGCCATGCCAGCTGTATAGGATGATATTACTTGCTTGTCATCCAGATATATATACGATTTCCTTACATTGTGCTTGAACAAAGCGCAATTTGCAGCAACATCCAGTTTTCCGGTCAACTGCATGTACATTGCTATCGCAATGGCACTGGACATGGTACATCAGCCAGGGATGAATCACCAAAAGAATGAGCAGCATTAGATCATCTATAGCAGGAGAGCCTATAAAAATGGCAGCTCCGTACAGTTAGTAGGTGCTTTTTCCAAATACTGTGGCAAAAAGCAGGCAGTTCTTTTAAAAATAGCGAGCCACCTCAAAAAGCCATGTAAAGAAAAGAGAATCAATCCGTTGTGTCGCTCGGCGCTGATGCTACACTATAAAGGTGCCTTCAGAGAATGATTTGCTTATGTAAATAGAATGCATTTCCACCCTATTAATATTCTGCTCTATAGTTCATAAAAAATGTGTCGCATTGTGCTGCCATGTGGCGTCCTGCTCGCCTGTACCTGAAGAGATGCGCTATGATGAACCTGACCCTGATCCACTAAATGGTCAGCCAAATTGGACAGAAAGAAATTTAAAATATGCTATTTTTTTCCTGAGTAATTTTTTTTTTTTACTTTTTTTCTTACAGGTCAAATGGAATATCAATAAAGCAAATCACTATAAACAGAAAAAGCAAGGAAAAGAATAAAAATGTTCAACAACTCCTAGAAGAAAGAGGAAGACTGTGCTATACCTGGACTACCGTTTGCATCCACTTGCAGGCATTCCAAGTTTGACCGAGTTCCTAGACTGCTGCCCGATACTGAAAGCTCTCAATAGATCACAGTGTTTAAACTGCGCTTCACTTTTTGTATTTGTTGTTAAGGTATACTGTCCATGATATCTAATAGCATGAGAACTTACGTTGGGAATTTCTGGGAGAACAAAGGGAGCTGAACTGTTATTCTCTGTAAAATTACCACTAAGACAAGAAAACCTGCCCTGGCCTGATTGGTATTTATTTATGTATTTATTTCTGTATTAATGAATTGTAACCTGAGCCACTAATGTACAGGTCAGGAGGGGTTCACGTCTACACCCTTGAAAACAAAGACGGCCCAGGAATTTACTAAACATCAGACCAGGCTGCATACTGTATATCATGTTTACGTTCTGCATTTTTCTCATATTTTGTCACATTTGTAGTATCATGTTAGCCTCTCTTATATTTTGTGTACTGTGATAGTTCAATGAAACTCCATTGCTAAAGCCTTCTTTTATAGCAAAAAACAAAACTGTACAATGTTATTTTTTACTTGTCATTCAACTGTGAATTAAAGAGGAAAGTCACACAATTTAATACACGTGTAAATATACCGTAAAAGACATATAGCTGTGCTATTTTGTGTGTTTCTTAGAAAGAATGTGGTGCTTTTTGTGAGAGGAATTGTACTTTGATCTGAAAAAAAATCATTTGTATGTCTGAGAACAAAGGGAGCCTTCTTCTTTGCAAGGTGGATGCTTGTATAGCACCTCAGGTCACACCAATAAAGACATTTCTTCACAAAACATGCTTAGGATGAAAGCTTTTTGTGAAGCCGAGCAATTAGATTTGATAATTGCCGTACGGAAAAGCACAAGGGCAGCATATGCAATGCTTTTTTTTCATATCTAGACCTTTTCTCTTTTATTTAATTCAGAAGAAAAAGTATTGGGCTTATTTTATTATTTCATATTTGTACACTTACAGATGCCGTGAACTACATGGTATGTTGTGGGTTCTCTTGTTTCCGCAGAACTACGAAGAGATCTGAGCAGATAAATACAATTTATGAGCAGATAACCCGGGCAAAGTCCACATGAACTCTGCACAAAGCGGAAAATGTATGAGAAAAGAAGTTGGGATCTCGGCCGGTGCAAGATAACGCAGTGTGACAGCACACCACAATGCAGTTCCAACAGGATAAATTAGCATACTTCAATGTTTGATGAATGGCTCAATGTGGTGAAGAAAATCATCAAACTTAAATGCTGATACAGTATATGAAAGTATTCGTGGTGTTTTTCTTCATGCATTTCTCAAATAGGCAATACAAGCGTAACATATTCCCCATCGTAATGACACAATACATTTAAAGATCTCACATGCCATTTTCTGTGTCGCTGTTGCTGTCTTTGTTCGCACCTTTGCAACAGCATCAGAATGCAAAGAATTTTTATCTTCAACAACACAGCAAAACCCGATGTTGTTTTTTCACTGTAATGATCTCTTACACTGCCACCTGTTGGAATCCTCCAGATTTACATAAAGTATGTGCGAAAGTATAGATAGTGCATTGTCTGAGTAGCAGCAGTGTCCCCTAGTGTTTGCGTCATGTAGCATTAAGTATCTCCCGGCCGTTAGTCGTTCCAAATACATTTAGCGGAAATACTGCAGGTGTTAATGTTACCTGATTTAACATGCTCCTTCTGTGTTAAAAGACAACAGCATTAGAAGAATGTTTTAAGACAAATCACAAACAAATAAGAGAAAACCAGATGATTCTGTTCCTTTGCGTAAAACATGTGCCTCTCTTTTTGACATCATTTAAATTATGAAGGACAGCAATGGGTGTTTGTGAGGTGACAGGCTGTGAAAGGAAACAAGCCGACCACATTAGACAGGGGGGTTTAACTGCAAGATCATCTTATGGTTACAAAATGAAATGAAAACTGCTGCCATCTAAGACCATGAGTGACAATACCTATCATGATATGTTCAGATCTGAACAGCACCCAAAGCCCTGGGGAGGAAGAGCAAGTGGGTGGCCAGCCAACTCCTTTTAGCAGAGAAAATCATCATGATGCCATGGTGTAAACTTGAAAGTGCAATTTAAAAGTTTCTTTCAGGGGAAGAATGTTGCGTTAGACTGATGTCATCTCGGCGATCGGGAAAGGACATCCCAGGGGAGAACTATGCATCACTGGGAGGATTATATTTCACAGATGGCCTGGGAACACCTTGGGATTCCACAGCATGAGTTGGCCAGTGTGGCTGGGGAAAGGGACATATGGGCATAAGTCCTACGACTGGTCCAGGATAAGCGGTGAAAAAAGAATGAATGAATGAATGGAGAAGGGTGGCACACAAATGGAAACAAAATATCAGGCTACGGAAGTGAAAGCGAACAGTTAATAACTGACGTGTGCCACGAAAGTAAACTCTACATACAGGTCATGGATGAGAAGTCCTCACCAGCTGTGAAACAAACTACAAGGACCCAAAATGTATTGTCAAATCCTTCAAACAGATTTCAGGAAGGTTTAAGTGAGCAGCAGAACCAGCTGGAAGAAGGCATGGACTACAGTTACACTTTCGGTTCAACAGCTGCATCCAGACATAGCCAAAAATATTGATACCTTTTGCATTTTATTCAAATTATGCACCATTCTTCCTGAAAAGTATTGAAATTAAAATATTTTCTGTTATCCATACATGCACTTCTTTGGCTTGCAGTTGAAAAAAAACAAAAAATCCATGAAACAAACTAAATTCTTGCTCAGTTCTACAAAGGCATTCCAAAATGGCCACCACAAAACTAGAAATATTTTGAATTTATAAGAAATAATTGTCTTGTGGTGATCGTTGATGTGTTTTAATGATTATCTCAGGTGTCATCCATCTAGTAATCAATCATTTAGCCTGTTTAAATGGAGAAAAGAACTCACTCAACTGTGTCACACCAAACAGAAAAGAAGTGCAAGTCGGTGACTGAAGAGACGAGACAGACAGTAACAACCAAACACAGTCAACATGATGGTGACAAGACCATCTCCAAAGAGCTCAAGTATGTATCTCTGCAACCAGGAGACGAATGTTGATTAGGAGGGGCAATTTTAGAGTGGGAGGGGACATACATTTAATGGGTGGGATAGAGTTTTCAAAATAAAAGTTTGTCACGCATGAAGTTGTTAAAATAAAAATATTGTGATGAATACTCTGAAGCGTTCAAAGCATATGCTGTATATAATAGGGAAAATATACAATTTAAATATATAATTTAAACAGAATTGACAGGATACACTGCAAGAAAAGTTAAGCCATGTTCTCAAAACACAGACCTAGACCAAGAACAGCTAGCCTAAGATCCCCACCAAGATCTTTAATTCCACCACCCCAACTGATTTTTTTAAAAGGCCAGTTTGGATATTTCCAATTAAATTGCATAAAAAAGTTAACCCTACCAGAAGTCATTGCAAACCATACCCTGTGAAAGAAGATTTACATAAATCCTTTCCCTCTGGTTTAGGAACTGCAAGGTCCTACAATGGATAGTGCACACAGCAGACAAGATCACCGAGACCACTCTACCCTCCACTGAAGACGTTTTAATCAAGCGTTGTACTAACAAAGCCTATGGCATTTTGAAGGATCACTCCCATCCTTCCCACAGTATCTCTGTCCTACTACCTTCTGGCAGAAGGTATTGTAGCATTCAAACCACTTCTGCCGGGTTCTGCAACAGCTTCTACCCCTTGGCTGTCTGGAATCTGAACTCTGTGCTGTCCACCTCCTCACAGATCTGCTTCTAGTAGTTGATCAGAATGACACACCACACTCATACATCTGTTATTACTGTGTCTTATTGTCAGTTGTTGTTATCATGAATCTATAATTAATTATCTCAAGATTATTCAATCTATTCATTATTTATTTAATTATTCAATTAGTATAGTATAGTGTGGTACAGCTTTCGTATAGCACAACTCCTTACTTGTCCTGCACTTATCCTGATTTTTATCTTATACTGTATGTGTTCTAGGGCAGCACGGTGGTGCAGTGGTAGCGCTGCTGCCTCGCAGTTAGGGGACCCGCGTTTGCTTCCCGGGTCCTCCCTGCGTGGAATTTGCATGTTCTCCCCGTGTCTGCGTGGGTTTCCTCCGGGCACTCCGGTTTCCTCCCACAGTCCAATTCTAGTGTGTGCTTGGTGTGTGGGTGTGCTTGTGTGTGTCCTGCAGTGGGTTGGCACCCTGCCCGGGATTGGTTCCTGCCTTGTGCCCTGTGTTGGCTGGGATTGGCTCCAGCAGACCCCCGTGACCCTGTGTTCGGATTCAACAGGTTGGAAAATGGATGGATGGATGTATGTGTTCTATTTGATTGTTTATGTGTTATATCGAGGTCCTGGCGAACGTCATTTCATGGTAACGTATGCTGTATACCGTGTATGGATGGTATGACAATAAAGTCACTCCTACTCGACACTGTAGTCCCTCACACTTGACATTTGGCTCCTGGTTGCAGCAATATCCTTCTCAAAGAGCTTGATGTTCCTGTAACCCCTATTGACAGCATTACCAACATGTTCAAGGCCCATTCAACTGCAGCTGACATCCCTGGACATGGCTGCAAGTGGAAGATGGAGCCAACGGAGAGAAATACAGTTTTAATTGTAAAGAAAGAACAAAGGAACCTTAAAAGCAGGTCCAAGCTGTCCTTTAAGCTCAAGGTACGACAGTTTCAAGTCACAAGTCTCCATGGTAGAAAATCAAGAAAGATCTCACTTCTAAAATAAAAACACAAATGAGCACGTTGACAAGCCCCAGTCCTTCTAAAACAGAGAAAACAAAATGAGAGTTTCTTGGTAAATCACACTAACTCTGTGTTTTGATTTTTGAGGACGAATCTGTGAAGGGCACAATAAAGTCAGGACATTTTGGAGTGAAACGTACAGCTTAGTATCAGAAAGCTGAGTCTGAGTTGCAGGTCATTGGTCCACCAGCTAGATGACCACCCAAAACATACCTCAAAAAATGGTGTCATTATTTAAAACACATTGGGTCATAAATCAAAAGCAACGTTTCTGTTCTATAAAATATGATAAAGAATTATGCACACCAAATATTTTGTCAGTTTCAGCTTAGTTCTGTGAGTTTTCTCTTTCAGTGAAAGGTTCCAGTATTTTCAGCCACATCTGTAGACTACATAGTATTGAATAAAATCCCAAGTGAGCAATCACAACAGCACAAATTTCACAGAAAACAAAAGAAAAAAGTTTGCTTTCATAGGTGGTCTTATCGGTGACATGGTGGGGCATTGGTAGTGCCACCTCCTGACAGAAAAGAGACTGGGCATGTGGGCCAGCAAGGCCAGCCTGTTAAGACAGCAGATATGACAGGAATGGAAAGAAATTCAGCTCGTGAGAAAATGGCTGAACTGCAGCTTGTACCACAGATGGTCAATTCAGTACTTCATGTCAGGTGTAAGCTGACACCTTCACAGAGGCCCCTCAGCCATGAAGGTGCCTATAAAGACACCCATCTTAGACTTTGAACTGAAAACTGAACTGTGATGGACAAAATGAGACTCCAATGAGCAGGTACTGATCCTGTAACTGGAAGTGACCATGATCCAATCACCAGTGGTTACATCTTCATCCAAAACGAGCAGCACTCATCTCTCCTCTGCTCAGCTCTCTCTAAAATCTCTTTCTGAAACCAAAAAGCTGACGAGCTGCTCTCTTTTTGGGGAGCTGACAATCCTCTGAAAGCTGAGGTCCAATCTGCCAAGCCAAGCTCTGTGCCGATGACTGAGAAGGAGCCATTACTTCAAGAAGCCGCTAATCTCTTGGGTCAGGAAGAGTAATGTGACGTGATGTGTGCGCCTGTGGACGCTACTGCTATGCAAGTGTTGTACCGTTTATACTTGGGCACGTACTTTACATAAATCTGGAAGATTCCACCAGGTGGCAGTGCAAGATATCGTCATGGTGACAACAGGTTCGGTTTCACTGTGCTGTAAATTGCCTTAAACATCCATCAAATTTTGAAGACACCTTACCACACTATCTCTGAGAAGGATGGATGTTTAATGATTAAATCAATCAATCCAGGGATCCACCCATTCCAGCTAGCACTGGGCACAAGGCAGAAACAATCCCTGGATGGGGCATCAGCTCATTACAAGGTGAATACAAGCACTCACATACACTAGTGTCATTTTAGTGTAACCAAATCCCCAAACCTGCATATATTTGGAAGGAAACCGGAGCACACTGTGGAAACCCACCAGGAAAACTCCAGGCAGGGAAGACCAGGGACATGACAGCAGCGCTACTGCTCCGGCACTGTGTCACCCCCACATGTGTAATTATTAACAGTATTTATTATTTAAATGAAGTTAATGATTTATCTGTAAAATGTAATATACCTACTTTAATGCATTTCACCATGAAAGTGATATCAAGTATAAATCTAAGGATTCTAAATTTGCAGAGAGCTGGAATATCATACATTTAATGTGTTCTGTGTGGCGATGTATTCCTGCTTGCCACCGCTGTCAGGTCAGGAGGAAGCCCCAGAAGCATGTAGTGATTAATAACTGGGTCGGTTTTATGATGACGTTTACAATGGTCTACTTCAATGATAAAATAAACTACGAGATGAAAGTGGAATTTCGAGATTTAAGCTGAAATTTCCACTTTAACTACAAAATACACCTTTTCACTATGTCCCTAACTTTTTTTTTCTCTGTGGCTCAAATACGTTGCTGTACATTCTGAAGCTGTTGTGAAGGTGCAAAAAAAAAAAAAAAAGTAAAACTAAAAAGACGGGACAGAAGATGGTAATCGAGACCTTTAAAATGTATTGTGTCATTACAACAGGGAATATAAAAGCACCACATACGAATTGTATGTCAGCATTTTGCTTCACCACATCGAACCATTCATCAAACATCAAAGCATGCACATCGATCCTGTACAGCTTTCTGTCACTTACAGATAGTAAACAGAGATTCTGACGTCACGTTCCATCTTTATGACATTACCACTGACTTTTCACTGGTACTGCAACTCGCACACATGTCGCATTAATTTCCAAGGACGTGCTCAGAGGACGCGCGGCAGCCATGATGCATGTGCATATGCATTTTGAGTGTGAAGTATAAACCAGCCCTAAGAGCAAACCGAGGAAGACAGCATTACATGAAAGGACAAAGAGAAAGAGTGCAGTCTGACGCAAGATGGTGCTTCAGTTGAACCCAGACCAACAACAGCAACAACAACAGCAATAATTAGCAAACAAACAAAGATAACTGGCAGTAACAGTGCAAAATTCACAATTGGTATGCCAGTTTGAAAAGATAAGTTTTGACGGCAGTTTTAAAATGTGTTATTGAATCAAGCTGATGTATATGAGAGAGAAGGGAATTCCCGAGTTGAGGAGCACTACGAGAGATGCTCGAGCTCCCATAGCACAGAGTTTGATGTGTGGTACAGAAAGTACAGCTGCAGATGAGAATCAGAGTGAGCGAGACGAGTGTCAGTCTGTAGGAGATCAGTGAGGTTGTGGAGAGCTTTAAATGTTAAGAGCGGTATTTAGTATTGTATTCTGTAGTTAACAGGGAGCCAGTGAAGTTGAGAGAAAATAGGTGTAGTATGTTCAGTGGATTTAGAACAGCAGGTTATTATCCTGGCAGCAGAATTTTGAATAAATTGTAAGCGATGGATACGTTTTTGTGGTATGACAGATAGAATACTATTACAGTAATCTATATGTGAGGTGACTCGGGCATTAACCAATACTTTAGTACTGTGTTGCGTAAGAACAGGACGAAGTCTAGAAATGTTTCGGAGATGGAAGAAAGCAGTCCGAGAAATGTTACTTATACGGGAGGAATTATTTAATAATTATTATAAATATTATTATTATTTAATAATTGCTATTATTAGTGTATAAATGGATACAAATAATTGCATGTAAACGATTCGCCAAAATCTGTTGTATGTAAATGATACTGTTTAAAACGTAATTGTTTTTTCATCAGAAAACCCGGTTTCCCCGTCTACCTGTATTAGTTTAAATGGCACTTTTACCGCTCGCAATAGGGCGGACGCGCTGACTTATCGTGTCGACTGGGCAACACAGTGCATGCGGTGTCTATCTATATATGTCTATGTTTTCCGTAGCCTGCTACAGGAAGGTACTCTCTCGACCATTGGCATTGGTTTCGCTCCTTGCTATTTTCGTTATACTGCAACGGTGGTTTCCTAAGCCTTTGTTATACTGAATTCCTTTCTTACTGTTTTCCGTTCCTATTCTTACCCCACCGTATGCTACGGCGGGCTTCGGCTAGTATTTCTATAATGTGTGTGCTTATCAATAAACTGTATTATTCTTTCTCTTTAAATGAGTGGGCTTCACTTACCCTCATTTAAGTCTAATGGCTAGAGACTTTCTCTTACAAGGAAATGTAAGCAAAATAAACACCTTACTAAATGATTTAATTACCGGTACTGCCGAGGGCACAACTGATAATTAATTAAACAAATGAAAAATTCTCTCCTCTTCCTACAGGGTTTGTGTCCTGCGTGCTCACTGCTTGGGGTTTGCATGTTCTCCCTGCATCTCCAGGCAAAACAGGCTGGTGAGGTGGATACTAAATTGGCCCTGGTGCGCGTTTGTATGCTCACCCTGCGATGGACTGGCATTCTTGTCCAAGGATTGTTCATGTCTTGTGTCCAATGTTTGCAGGTAATGGCTCGTTTTCCTGTTACTGTCCCGGATAAGCAGGTGTGGAAGATGGATGGACAGATATTGTGGTTATTAATAGTAATAAAAATGATTTTGCAATTCATAAATATGAAATCAGATGACCTGTCCAAGGCTGTATCCTACTTTACATGCTGAGCTGCCATGATAGGCCCCAATCCTCCCCTGACCCTGAACTGGAGTAAGGGACTTTGAGAATGTTATAAATGGATGGAATGATGTTATGTTATGAACTGTCAGGTGAAAAAAAATCCCTCAGCTGTAACTGAGACAATACTGCCATCTATTGGGAAGAAACGGCAAGTGACAAGTACATATGTGAATTTTCAACCATTACCTTAATTGTAATCAAATGACAAGCAGTTGGGAAATTCAACCTAAATGCGTCCCAAATGTTAATGTGATTGTTTAATTTGTTCTACTTGACAACAAAAATAGAAGTGTGGACGACTGGTGCTTTATCTTGCACGTTAGTTTTTTTTGCCATGCAAATTTTCTCTGAATTGTAAACACAATATCAGTAAGGTGTCTAAACTGTCACTTCCTTAAAACACTGGTCTGGTGAATTAAGTGTACTCCATGCTTTACATTGTGCCCATTTTCTGGATGGTGATTAAAACAAAATTAAAAAAAGAAAATGCTAACAAAATTTGTGTTATGTATAGAAGATATAAGGGTCACAGCAAATAAAAAAAGGGTCTATCTCTTGATTAATTTCGAAATGTTGATTTTAATCCCAACATTTCCACTTTATTTTGCACCATAGTTCCCCCCCACATTTAAATAACAGTGTAAATTAGTTAAATGAAGTTAATTTATCTGTAAAATGTAATATACATGCTTTAATGTATTTCATCATGAAAATTATATCAAGTATAAATCTTAATATTCTAAATGTTCAAAAAGCTTTATATATCATGAATTTAATGTATTCTGTGTGGCAATCGCTGCACATCTCGGTGCAAGAGGAAGCCGCCGTTTAAGAAACATGTAGCAATTAATGCTTGGGTCGGGGAGCACGTAGATTTCGAAGTCTTTAATATGCTAATTTAGTTACGATGGGGTTTGAGAAACTCTAGTAAAGCAGACATTGATTTTAAGGTGGATTTTTCAATATTCTACTTTAATGACAAAATAAACAATGAGATTAAAGTGGAAATTTTGAGATTAAAGTTGAAATTTTAAATTTATTCATAAGATAGTACACAGTAAAGAAAAAAATTCTATTTTTTTCTCTGTGGCCCTAATACTCTTCCGTAGTTATATTTTTAAGACAGACAAAAAAGAAATGTTTTAAACCCATTAATAAGTTTAAACTGCTAATTGAGAGAAAAAAAATAACTAATGCAAGTTGCCACCCTAGCTAGGGTCAACATTTGAAAAGTTAAGACATCTTTGTACACCAAAACAGCTCTGTTTTAATATCTCTTTGTGTTCCTAGAGCAAATGAGCAAAATACGTTAGCTTGATGATACTCTACCATGACTGTTTTTCAAAGTTCAGAAAATTGTCTGTTGAACTCCCAGAAAGGAATGCATCATATTTATTACATGCAGCAGGCATTCTGAAAGCAGCTGAAATTCTTCACAAAACATTTGCATGTTGGAACATTAACCTTACATTAGTATGTCATCTTGCCATCATTCAGACAATGCACACATACAAATCAGCAGCCGAAGAATAATTTGACAGATATCTTTAAAGTCCACAAAATGGCTTCATTTTATATAATTAAAGTATTTTATTAATAAAGCTGGTAAAAGGTTTTTGAAATAGCATTTCCAATCAATGCAAAGTCCTAAATGCCAAGCCAGCAGCAGGTTCCACCTTAGGAGACTACCAATGATTCATCTGTTCATTGGGAAGCACATTTTACACATTATTTAGAACTAACTGCAATTGTACCAACATGTAAAAGACAAAATAAAACAGAAAAACATTTTTTGTTGTTGAGTACTGCTTGCATCCATCATATAGTACAGCTAGGATCATCAATGTCCTCTTCAATCGACCAGTGAAATTCCTTGAATTTAACTAAACGTGTTTTATTAGAAAATGTAAAATGTTTAATAAAACTACTATGGATTTCAAAGTGCAATTCCAACCTAACTGGACACTTAACTGACTTAACTTTTTATTATAATATATAAATCTTTAGCATTTAAACAAATAAGTCACATAGTGTTCATTGCAGAAATCAAGTAGTGAATTTTGGGTTTCATCAAGCAATCAAAATAATCTAAAAGTGCATAAATGTTTATCAATACCATTCAAAATGTCGAAACCAGCCAATAATTTTAACAATAAAGTTTAAGGCTTTATAAAAACAATGTCAAGAAAAGAAATACATTTGTTCAAAAATGGAGATGCCTGCAGTGTAAACAGGGCTGTAGTTATAAATCAGTGCTTTTGATTCTTCAACTTCAGTTGTAAAGTGGTGAAAGTTTTTCCTGGCTGTTAAGAAAAGAATAATAATGATTATGAAATGGTTTCTTATTTAACACATATTTACTTATTCATAAGCCCCATTATTCTCAAGTTAATTTTTACATTTTTTCAAGCCAAAGGATAGAATATTTAAATAGAAAATCTGTGTTTGTGGTTTTATGTTTGCTGTAACAACAAAACAAAAAGCTGAAAGATTTTCTGTAATAGGAAACGAGCTGAGGAGACGTACTGACGTTCTGACGTCATCTTTGCAACTAACATAGAAGCAGCTGGGAGTTGCTGAGAGTTTCTGCATTATCTGTGGTGTGAGAGTTAATTAGAAATACATTTTACTCCTATAAACTTGGGTTTTGGTTGCCACTAAGGAACTGTGCAGGCAACTATAAAGCTTTTTTCCCCTTTAGTAAGGTTTTTTCCTTTTTTTTCACCTGCACAGGAGCAAAAGCAGCTGGGTGTTTTGGGGTTACACTTGGAGAAGTTAATTACTTGTTACATGTACTCACTCATTCTTTTTAATTTGTATTTGAACTAGCGATGAGGCAGGCATCTGTACGTAAATCATTAAGAAAGTAATGCAGCAATAAATAGTTAATAAGTAAAGCAAACAGTGATTTCTTAGTTAAAAAAGAACCACTGCTGATTTCAAAGTAATAATGAAGAAGGCTCAGTAGTGCGCAGGTAGGTGGCCAACATTAAGACGCCTAATCAGGTATAAAAGGCTGTAGGAACAGATAAGACAATAGGAAACTAACTACGTAGTAACAGATATTCACTAGGTTTTTATTTTTAATATTTATAGATTGAACAGTTCTTAGCGGTCAAGAATTAGAGCAGTTAAGGAGGGCGACAGCATAAGGGTTCATTAATACGAAGGGATACAAACAGTGCGAGTGGAAACCTTTTAAAACAGGAATTTAGGAGTGCTAAGTTAGGAGAACAGACAATGAAAAGTTAACCTCACTGAAGAACAAGCAGCAGGCAGTCAAGAGGAAGAAGATTACAGGGGCTTCGGAGGCCAGAAAGTGTAAAATAGCTGTAGCAGTTCTATAAGCTACTTTCTTTAGCTTATTTTTTAGCTTTACCAGTTAAACTAAATCATTTAATTTTAATTTAAAAAAAATTAGTAATTCTACTCAAATTTTAACAATGAGGCCAGTGCAATGAAAGTCCTATTGGATGTTGGACTTTTCAGATGACTGGAGTCCTAGGGTGTTGTACCGTGTTAGTCATTATGAATGTAGTGAAAAGTCAAGCAAAATGACACCTTTTATTGGATAACTACAAAGATTACAATATGCAAGCTTTCAAGGCAACTCAGGCCCCTTCTTCAAGCATTACATTATGATTACATCTTGCCTGAAGAAGGGGCCTGAGTTGCCTCAAAAGCTTGCATGTTGTAATCTTTTTAGTTAACCAATAAAAGGTGTCATTTTGCTTGACTTTTCACTAGATGGTGTGCTGTCTTTTGGGTGCAGAGGTGGGAGACCTCCATGGAAGGGTGGATAGGCTCTTGGCCAGAAAGGGGGTGGATCCAGTTCTCTTTGTTCATGTTGGAACAAATGACATACATATGGAAAGTTTGTCAATTCTGCAATCAAAATTTAAAGAGTCAGGTGCAAGGCTGAGGAGCAGAACTGAAAAGGTAGTCTTCTCTGAAGTTCTGCCTGTACCATGAGCCAGTCCAGGTAAGACTGAGGAGATTAGAAGGCTTAATGCATGGCTCAAATCTTGGTGCAGGATAGAAGAGTATAGGTTTATGGGGCAACAGAACATTTTAAGATGAAATGCATTAAAGTAAGTATATTACATTATAGTGATAAAATTTTAACCATTTAAATAATTTATACTGTTAATATTTAAACGTGTGGGCACGATGGTGCAGCGGTAGCGATGAACAAGTGCCCAGTCCAAGGAATTGTTCCTGCCTCGCGCTGTATGCTTGCTGGGACTGGCGCAACCCTGGATGGATAGACGGATTGAATAATTAAACGTACTACTAAGATATTTCACTGTTCCTTAAACGTTTTGAAGAATCAGTGTTCTAAACTTACAGATGGTTTGACATCTATTACAGAGCTTACTGTGTCACAATTGGTTACGTGGAGAAAGAAAAGGAAGGACAGGAATTAGGGGTTGGTACATTTGAGACAGTACTGCTTCAATAAATTATTTCATAGAGGTTCACGCACATCCTAGCAAGCATCTAAGCGGAAGGCAGGAGCAATCACTGCACAGGGCGGAAGCTCTTCCACCACTGTGCCACCGTGCCTCCTTCTTTAACACATGCTTTAATTCAATTTCATCATGAAAATGATATCAAGTATACATCTTAGTATTTAAATTGATCAGAGAGTTGTAATATGAATGTAATGTATTTTGTGTCCTGTCGGAGTAAGAGAAAGCATATAGAAGAACACATACAATATGAAGCATTTAATGTGCTACTTTAGTTACAATGGGATCTGAGAAACTCTAGTAAGTTAAACATTGATTTTAAGATTAATTTTACAACATTCTACTTTAATGACAAAATAAACTATGAAATTAAAGTGGACATTTCAACCTTTTTTTCCACTATGTCCCTTTTTTTTTTCTCTGTACCCTAATATGCTTCCGTATGACACTCAGACGGTGAGCTACAACTTGCCTTTTCATGGCAACTTTGATATCTGACTACTTCTTTTTTTATTTTTTGCACTGTGTGACTTTCTGAAGTTGAATTTTTGAGTTTCTCCACCACTCTGTATCACTCGATCAACTTCCTTTTGTTGTTTATACCACTGCTTAAGCCAACAAATAATAATTTTTTCTTGTCTCCACTTCACATTCGCTGAAATTCTTTTTTTCACATGCTTTTGCCATTGTCTTTTAACCAAACACTGAACGGAAGGTGATATTTATTTTAATTTGTATATTAAAATATGTAAAGTTATGGGAGGCGTCAGGGTGGGACCAGGATTTATGGAGCTTAAGTGTGTGGAAGTTGGCCTACACAAGGTTTTGTGCATCTGAATTTTTTGTGCATACACATATTTCCACTTTGGTCTGAAAATCGAGAGTACACCTCACGCTATCAATTTCCAGGCAGTGTTCAGAAGTCATTATGAAGGGTAATAAAACAAGTTCAAGTAGGTTATGTTCAAGCTTTATAATGCACTGGTGAGGCCTCATCTGGAGTACTGTGTGCACTTTAGGTCTACAGGCTACAAAAAGGACATAACAGCACAAGAAAAGTTCTAGAGAAGAGCGAATAGGGTATAGGGGTGAATTATGAAAAATGATTAAAACAGCTGAGCATTTTCAATTTAAGCAAAAGAAGATTAAAAGGTGACATGATTGAAGTGTTTAAAATTATGAAAGGAATTAGATTATGGGATCGAGACTGTTATTTTAAAATGAGTTCATCAAGAACAAGATGACAGTTGGAAACTTGTTAAGGGTAAATTTTGCACAAACATTACAGACACTTGGAATCAGCTACCAAGTTGTGTAGCAGACAGCAAGACTAGGGATTTACAAAACTAGACTTGATTTTTTTTTTTTAGATGAATTAAGTAGACTGGCAAGCTTTGTTGTGATGAATGGCCTGTTCTCATCTCTAATTTCTAATAGCTAAAAATCATAATATTTTTAGCACATAACTAAAATGGTGTAAACATTAATGCATGGAATATCCGATAATAAAGAAACTCAGAAAATAGGCAGAAATAATTCATTTTTTTTAATCAAAATGGAGAATTTTATTTCCTTATTCTGCATTTCTTGGAGTTTAGTGTTCCATGGACCACTGCCTAGCAGGCTCATCAGAGCTGCTAAGTGTAATATTTAGTCAGGTGACATTAACATACTGTACTGAGACAAGCAGTCTCTGTCACGGTCAAAAAGGCAGCTGGATGCCCTAAAGGAACTTGTGCATTAAAAACATTTATTTGAACCTGGGACTTGTGTTAACAGTGTTAACAGTGTGTGGCTTTGAGACGGCCCCTACAGGTCACAACATACTGTATATGTCCATCAAAGGTCAACAGATATTAAATCAAAACCTGACTACCTCTGACAGGAAGCGAAAGTTAAGCAGTGCTGGAAACCTCTAATAGGACAATTATCTAAAACATACTTCAAAATTAACAGACAAAATTGAACGACTACAAAATCGAGGTTTTGTAATGGCCGTCCCCTGACCTAAACCCAGTGAAAACATGTGGGATGATCTGAGGAGTACAGTGTTCAAATGTGGACCTCAAAATCTGAAGGACGTACTGAAATTCTGTTTTACATCCATTGCTATGTATTCTCTCAACCCCCACCATAATATAAGACTTAGGGCAGTTATAGCAAAGGGGGCTACATAAAGTATTAAATGAAGAGGTGAAAATAATTTAAGAAAAATGTGTTTTATGGTAATAATGAATTGTTCATTTCAATTATTTCACTTCAATTAAAGGTTTCATTGCTGTTAATATGCTGAATGAAAGATGAAGAGGATAAACACTAAAGACTTTTTCACAGATCATTTTGCATTATTATACATTTAATTTTGTGTCAGTCTTTAATTCCTTGCAGTAACTGATAATCAAAAGCAACTTGCCTTCATTTACAAAAAAGTCAGCCACATAAAATGTAGCCTTCACTGCAGTAGGTGAATGTGGAATGACAGGTTTTTCCCATTCATACGGATTCTTCTCTGGATGCCACTGGGTCCCATATATTGGATATTTATAAGCTTTAAAAGTACAAAAATCATCTTTTTATATATGTGTAACTTCATATTACAACATGTTTGTGCCAAAGCATAGTCAAAGTAATTAAAACCAACGAAAAGTTCAAAATACATTAAGAACAACTGTGCAAAACTATTCATAGTTAGGGACAAATATTTAAAATCTCTGAATTTCTTATTTATTTTGCAGTATTCGTACATGAAATGCTAGGAAATAAAAATGACCAACTGCAAAATAAAAACAAATAAATATCCCGCCTCCCACAATACACTACAAGAAAAATAATTATTCTAAATCTCACTATCTATTTTTGAAACACAAAAGGAACCCTGCACACTCTCTGCCAGTTTGGCATTCCATCACACCATAATCGGTAAACCTGTTGTGCATAAACGCAAACCACCAATGCACTACAGTAAACAATCACATGCATCTATTCTCTAAATCAGGGATTCCCAAACTCAATCCTGGGGACTCAGTGTGGCTGCAGGTTTTTGTTCCAACCAGATTCACAATCGGTGATAATAATCGATAACAACTGATCTCATTTAATTAGCTGGTCTTTTTTACTCTTCTCTTATTCTGCATTCAGAAAA
>JANRMT010062819.1:56501514-56566793 GCA_026402145.1 Polypterus bichir lapradei | reverse complement strand
GTTAGTACCCCGCCATTCCCTGCCGACGAATACCTTTTCAGGTGTGTTCAGATCCGTCCGCGGTCTCCTACTCGCGCGTGCGTGACAATATATATATTTTTTTTTACGTCATGGATTTGTATGATTGTATTTGTCATTGTGTTTTATCTAATATATTTCTACACTTATTTTACATATCTGCTTTTGTTTACTAGTCTTTGAACCGTCGATTGGGAAGGAGGGAAAATATTTGTCAGAGGTACAGCTTGGTATAGGTAGGATCTTCTCAGTAATTTATCCAGGCCACAGGTCCTGGTAGTGTGGCTGCTGGTTGGGTAAGAGGTCGGCCGTTACAGATGTAGCAAGACAACGAAGCAGTATGACTATGTAGTCAAAACAGGCATTTTGTTGTGAGTCTACAGGTTTGATCTGTGGTGGTTTCCTAGTAGTGTTATATTAGGGACAAAAATATAAATAAAAATGGACAAGAACCACAAAAAATTAATAATTATTCACACCAAAATTGGTAACTGTGATCAGTAAAACACTAGAAAAGCTTATCAAACAAACTGCACCTTCCAGGAACTTAAAAGTTATGTTTTATGAATACATAAAATCAACCTTTTATACTCTTAGCTGCAGTTACAGTAAATTAAGTAATTATACAAGTTAAACATTTCTCTGACAGTTCATTTTGGCACTCCAGTATGGCTTTGCAACAAAGTGGCAACTTCTGCCCAGCTTCTCTTTAATCCCCATTGTTTTTTATTGCCTCCTTTGAAGAGCTGTTCCCAACATTTGATTTCTTACTGCTTGACAATTTCTTGTCATATATTAAATATAAAAACAAAGACAAGTGGTACTAACAATATATATGTAAATAAGTTTGTTCATCTTTACATTCTTGATGTTCAGCAGAAGTATTTCTTTTTTTTTTTGGAAAGCAACCTACTAGATACCATAATAAGTAGGTTAAGACTTGCATTATTAAATTATCAAAGAAGCCTCATTATTCACTATTGTAACAAACAAGAGTTCTATACTATACAGAGGTGGCTTTATGCAGAACTTTTTTTTGCTATAAAATTACTTTGCTTAAGAGTTGGATGATAGTTGTGAGACTCAAGAACTATTTCTGATACTAATTTGAGCAATACCTGAGTACCATAAGGAACAGTCCTGTCTCCTTTTTTCTTCACTCTGTACACCTCAGACTACAAATATAACACCAGGTCACATCACTTGCAGAAATTCACAGATGAATCTACATTTATGGGGTATACTGATAAGGTAAATGAGACAGAGTATAAGAGTCAGGTGGAGGACTTTGTTTCTTGGCATCTTAACATCAGCAAAACCAAGGAAATGGTTATTGACTTTGGATGCACCAAAGAGCCTCTATGTGAGGTCACAAGAATGGATGTAGAGGTGGCACACTCCTACAAGTACTTGGGGGTACAAATCAATGTCAGGTTGGACTGTCCTTGGAAAACACAATGGAACTATATACGAAAGGGCAGAGCAGGGTCTTCTTTCTTAGGAGACTGAGTTCCTTTAATGTGGGATGTGACATCCTTCACATTTTCTATAACTCCATGATGGCCTGTGCAATTTTCTCCGCTGTGATGTACTGGGCCAGTAAAATCACTTCAACAGAGGCCCACCAAATCAACAAGCTAATTAAAAGGGAAGGCTCAATTATGTGACACACTCTGGACCACCTGAAGGTAGTAACAAAGGAGTTAAAAAAAAAACTGAGTGCCATTATGAACAATACTGCACATCTCCTCTCTGTCACACTTACACTGAGGACCAATAAATTATTCAGCAGTAGTGTGTCAAAAAGTCCTGTGGCTGCTTTATACCAATAGCAATATATTTGCATAATGCCTCACTATGACTATGGCTGCCAAGTCAGAAGTTTTCTTTCTTTTTAATTTTCCTCTTTGTTCGGAGTTGTGTGTGTGTTTATTTATTTATTTATATACTTTTCTACCTATTTATGTATTTATTTATTTAAAGACCTTCTGTAACAAGCCACATTTCCATCTGGAAACAAATAAAGTTCTATTTATCTGTCTATCTAATGGATGAAATGGGAGAAGACTTTTGCACTGCAGAACCCTTGAGAGGCGGGAGTCAGTATGATTTCACACATTGCTCTTCTAGGGTGTTCCATTCTGGCAGAACGGAGGTAGTGGAATGGTCTTCAGCCTCTTCTAGACCGACTTAAGAGAGAATGCAGAAAGAGCACAGAACCATTTCACTTCAGCATGGGCTAATTTTTAGATTTTTTTAAACATGGGAACCTGGATTTCACTGAACTGCATGGTCTATACAACTGATCCAATCTGATCTACAGTAGAAATTGTGTTTTGCTTTATAAAAGAGAAAATCAGCTTCCCAGGAGCGGCTCGCCTACAGACCAAGAGCTATGTGTTGCTCCGCCAAAAACCTTTTAACCATTTTAAAAATACATCTTCCAGAGTCTACCTGAGCATTTATTGCATATTATTTATTTATAATGTAATCACTGAAGAAAATTCATAAGAATAACAATACAGTTGTTTTACTGAATGTTTTATAAAGGACTGATATGTACTTTGAAAGTTAAAAATTACAGGTTGCCAACTCTGGCATATCAATCAGCTTCACTTCATTAAAAGAACAATTGTTGGACAGCTAAGTGAGTGTAAGTGGATTATTTATGGTACTGTCTTGTGCTGTGCTATAAGAATTTTTCTTCTACAGGTTTTCATGCATGGAACTAGTGCTGGGCGGTATGACCAAAATTCTATATCACAGTATTTTTCAAAATTATACCGGTTTCACGGTATTCAACTGTATTTTTTTCACATGCATGAGTGGATGTTAACCACATTTTCCACTGCAATTACTGCAGTAGACTGACTAAGAATAACTAATTCCACTGTCATGAGAATTGTACATTGCACAAAAAAAAATTTAATGTGCACACAAGTATTAATACGGACTTGCATGGCCCCATAAAGTGATAGTTTTCAAGGGGGTGGCACTAGTGAAGAGAATGAATCACATTGCATGACAGTTGCACACAAAATATAGAACCTTTTTATTGAACAAACTTTGCAGACAACTTAAACTATAATTTTGACAGCATATTTTCAACCATCCAAAGACTTTAGACTTAGTAAAATATTCAGAGGTGCTTGTCAAAAGTTGTATTGCACTGAACATGTCTTAGAAAAGGAATACATAGTAAATATTTTTTGTAAACCAACTACACTAACAATCTCTGTCAACTGATACTTTAGTGTGACTTTTTAAACAACTTTACCATCATTAAACTGCATACAATTTAAAATAATAAATAATAACAATATGAATAGTAGTGCAATTTCCAGTAATAATACTATTACTTTAAGGCTTCAAGCCCAGGAACATTACACAGTATTCACCAAATAAAAATAAAATAAAATAAAACCAAGTGCAACTTGGTGATAACATCTTTACCAACTGAACCATCATATTGCAAAATGCATTAATATGGACTGTGCTACAAGCTAAGATATGTACATAATTAATAAAACTGTAACTTGCATTTATAATGCTATTTGTAGTATAGCAGGTCCGTGGCTTCAAAAATAAATATGGGCAGTTTTTAAATCCAGTTAGCCGTGTCCGTCTGCATGGGTGCAATTGCACGACCGCAGGGAGTTGATGAGGTAATTGGGGCAAGTCGCACCTGTATGTGCGGGTGCGATCGTTCTCAATTGCTTCATCGGCTTCCTGCGGCATGTGGTTAAGGTGCTGCTCCCACGGAGACGTACATTTATGGGCGGAGGAGGTTAAAGATGGGAGAAGGCAGTCATGGGAGATAATCCAGACACCAGGAAGGAGAAGGCAGCACGAGCTGGGGCTTCGTGAGGGAGCGCAGGCTGAGGCACTCTAGGGGCTGGTTCGCCCCACTGACTAAGCGTGTAGAGTGGGGTGAGTGAGATGTAAGAACTCCCAAAGGAAGACGGGAGGTGTGCCGACCTCGGATTGTCTGGCTGCGTAGTGTGGCGGCAGCAAAGATGGGGGGTTGACAGAAAAGAGTTTGTGTTGCAGAGGCTCCGCCAGCAACACCAGTGATGGGTGAGCCGGAGAGACAGAAGGTGGTGGGCTGCGATCGGTTGAGGAGAGAGACTGCATTTTAACCTCTGTTTTAACAGATTTACTTATTATGGATTTTCTGCGGTGGGTTGGCACCCTGCCCGGGATTGGTTCCTGCCTTGTGCCCTGTGTTGGCTGGGATTGGCTCCAGCAGACCCCCGTGACCCTGTGTTCGGATTCAGCGGGTTGGATAATGGATGGATGAATTACTTATTATGGATTTTATCCCCACATTTCACTGGTTTTATGGATTTGCTATTTGGGTATTGCCTTTTTTGAACACTGCACAATGAATCCTTTTGGTTTTACTTTTGAATGTTTTTAATAAAAGCACTTGAGCACTTTTCACCATCCCCTGGCTTCAATGACATTTGTCAGCTCATCTCGGTCATAACTATCGATGGTGTTGGTTTAACGGACTCCCCTGCGGGAAGAGAGTGTCTGTAGGGGACCGGCATCGTCACACTATTATACACTACCTAGGTACATTACACAGTATTGAAGAAAAAAAAATAAGTGCTACTTGGCTTGCAGTATCATCCAGTACTACAGGAACAGTATTCACACATTTGAAAATAATAATGGTCCACATCCGACCTTTTAAAAAAAAGTATCTCCAGACAACAGACATGACTCCTTTTTTCGGCAAAAGGTCTTCTGTGTCATCATGTTCAACTTTATCGTCTGCTAAAGCTTCAGTTTCAGAATGTTCTCTGTCCATTTTCACCGCGCAATACCTCCACTAACATATGTACTCCATTGCATGTGTGTTTAGTGTTGTAGCAGTGAAAAAGGTCCCCCCTTAAACAGTTTCCCGCTGTGCCACTTTCCGAACGTTGTTTAGGCTATTTAAACCGGTGTTGCGGTATAAGAAAAATCCATATCATAACAAAAATAAAAAACGTTTTTTGGTATGAACCGGTATACCTCCCAGTACTACATGGAACTAGTGCGGCTGTGGGACACCATCTGTGTTTTACATAGTAAACAGACAACCATCTTGTCAGTTTTTCTAGTGAAATACAAACACAGAGGAGACTTTTGGAGAGACTGCTCTCTACAGAATGCAGTGGAGCTGCTCCCCTGATTATCAAACTCAAAAACTGTACATGGCATCATAGCATGCTGACACACATTGAGAAGGGGAGGGATATGGACAATAAGTCAATTAAGACAACACGATTAGCTCTAGTAGTTTGTGAGGGGTATTACATAAAATAAACAATGATTTACTGTTGAGTTGGAATGGGATCATACAGTAGCTCTGTGAGGCAAAGGCACCACTGGATAAAAGTTAAAGCCATCTTCTTATATAATACGCTACCATGGCTGTACGTTTGTCTGTCCAGGATATTAAATCACCTGTAGCTTGCGTTTGACCTATTGACCTGAAATTTGGTACATATATACTACATGGGCTCTACTATCCGCTTTTAGGGTGATGATTGACCTCCAAGGTCAAAGGTCAACACAGGAAGGTCAAGGTCAAAAATCAAATAACCTGTAGCCTGAAATTTGGTACACATATACTACGCTGAAACCCTGCACTACAGCTTTATATTAAAAGTGAAGAGTTTTGAAATTATGCCTCTTTTTATTTTTATTTTATTGTAGAATCAACTCTCGGCAGCAGGCAGCAGGGCAGCGCATGCATATGGGCGCTGTTCTCATTCCCTACTACCTTCGTTGTCACTTTCCCTACCTCTTCATATCTTAAACCATTGTACACATATATGGTCAATGAAGGTCAAGGTCAAGAGTCAACGGAGTATGGTCAAGTCAAGTGTATTCAGTGTGCTGTTACTGTCTAGTGTTTCTGTAAACTGCCAACATAAAAATACAGCATATTTTTTCCATCAAATGACTCTTCAGATGGGCCTCTGTGGAGATCTCTCTGTCTCTCTCTCTCTCTTTATACAGATAGTGGTGGGTTATGGCTATAGTAGTAACTGTTTAAACATAATATTCAACTAAAACCGATTTTAAAGGAAACAATGGTAGCCTGCATCAAAAAAATAAATAAATAAAATCACACTTTTCAGTGCTGCCATTTGCTGCTGCTTTCCCAAATTAACGTATGATTTCTTTTTTCAGTTTTGCTTGTACCTAAAGAGTTTAAAACAGGTGAACTGTTGACAACCAAGTTTCCCTCCCTGCTTGCGGCATCTAAGCTTAAAAACAAGGAAATGTAAACGCCTCTGATGAGATGGAGATGAAAAACAGGCAAATGCAATTTATTGAAGTGTTTTAACAACAATTTCCAAGCACACTTGTTATTGTTGCTTAGAGGAAAAAAATATAAATGTAAGCCCACAAAGCGTAACATCCATCCATCCTCTTCTGCTTATCCGAGATCGGGTCATGGGGGCAGCAGCTTGAGCAGAGATGCCCAGACTTCCCTCACCCTGGCCACTTCTACTAGCTCTTCTGGGGGAATTCCAAGGCGTTCCCAGGCCAGCCAAGAGACATAGTCCCTCCTTCCCCTGGGCCTTCTCCTGGTTAGACGTGCTCAGAACACCTCACCAGGGACCTGATCAGATGCCCAAGCCACCTCATCTGACTCCTCTCGATGAGGAGAAGCAGTGACTCTACTCTGAGCTCCTCCCAGATGACTGAGCTCCTCACCCTATCTTTAAGGGAAAGCCCAAACACCCTGCGGACGAAACTTATTTCAGGTGCTTGTATTCACGATCTTGTTCTTTCGGTCACTACTACAAAGCATAACAGATCACTTAAAATGGTTTCTTAAGCCTCACATGTAGGTTTATGTCCTCAAAACAAAATGAATCCAAAAAAAATCAGAACAATGCATCACTTTCCTGTGATTAAAAATGAAACAGTTAACAGCAATCTTAAATAAACTGTAAACGACCAAAAAAGGTTAGTTGTTCAGTTGTTGGTATATTGATTTGAGCATTTAATTACATATTATTCAATACCAGATTTCATGGCAGGTTTAGCAGGTGCTAAAGTTGAGTATGAATTCTGACAGTGGTAGAGTAAACTAATTATGAAGTTTATTTATCTCATATATAGATATAAAAAATCTAATTATAGACACATTTTGTGAAATCCCAAATTTACTTGATACAAGTGTGTGAGAGTGTACATGTGACTGTGCCTTGTGCCCATGGCTGCTAGAAGTAATTGACCAGATTTACAACTCCAAAACGGAACTCAATTTATTAATCCAGTAAGCATAACAAACATTGATTAATTCATCTTCAAAGAATACACATTTAATCCAAGAGGTGGTGTCCCCCTCGGTGTTTCACGCACATTGTTCAAATATGTGTATTAAACTGAACAGTATGGGAGGTAGGGGACATGGGTGTGGAGATTCCCTCTTGGAGTTTCCTGTGTCCAGCCAATTATAAATGGGACATTTGGTTAAAGTTCAGGATGCAATGAAGAAAAAATGGAATATCTGGTCACCCTAAACTAAAAGAAGATTCTGGATTGGAAAGATCCTGTATTAAAATAAGTGGGTTCATACATGTATAGATGGAAGGATAAATATAAACAAAAAGTTACTACTTATTTTTATTTTCAATTTCCAATTTTGTTTTTACTTTTAATTATATTATTTCTTGTCATTGAAGGTTTTTTTCCATTATAGCCAACTACTTAAAATTTAGAAGTAGCTAGCTAATTTAGTAAACTAGTTTTTATACTGCTAGCTATATTATCAATTTCTGTATGTACCATCTGAAAAGTCAGACAGCGTTTAAAACAATAGAACACTATCTGACAGTAGAATATTATTTAAGCCTATGAAGATAAAGGTCAGGTCAAAAGTTTCAATCTCTGCATATATAAAAATTGTGGGCTTATTGGAATCCAAACACTAGACAGATAGGCAACAGGCTCACACAGGGGAAAGCTTTAAGGAACTGAAGGGTTTCCTAATGTTTTTATAATTTATTGTGTCATAACAAAATTATGACTCTAGATACACCATGTAAAGTGCATGGATCACGGTTTGAATGACACAGAATGTATTCAGCATTATTTTATTGTTCCTTTCACTAAACGCTATGAACATTTCACATAGGTACCACATGAAAAAGTACCAGAGATAATTATAGTTTGTTTTTGTAGTTGAATTTGATTCAATTCACTTTGTTGTCATATTATACTTCAGTATTTTTGCTAGTACCACTGGTGCAGAAGCATACACCAATAATATATTACATGGTAGGATGACACTGCAGATGCAAATTACTAAACAAGGAAATAATAATAAAATAAATTAATAATTTCATTAAATATGCTTATGGGTGGTAGTGCAGGTGCTTACATAATAGTGTCTTGGTCAGATGAATGTACAGAAATTAAACAATTTAATGGTTACTGTAGAATCTGTTTGACGGTCTGCTGCTATAACTTTGAATGCTACCATATTGCTTGCTGAATGCAAGGGACAAACAAATTGTTTTAGGGTATGTGGTGTCTTAGACAATACAATGTGCCTTCCTAATGTATCATTCATTATAAATGTACTGTCTGAATGGAAGCATGACTTGCATTGGCTAGTAAGCATCTCGAGTATATATTGACTTTTTTCAGCTTTCTTAAAGTCACAGCAATGTTAAGCCTTCTTAAAAAATACAAGATGTTGAGAGTCCATTAGAGATTATAACTGATGTGTACACCTAACAACTACTCGCTGTTTCATTGAAATCCTGATAATGGTAACAGAATCATAATCCCCATTATTGTCTCTTAATGTCCGTAATAAGCTATTTAGCTTTGCTGAGATGGAAGAAGTGATTTTAGTCAGTTTCATTTTCTGAAAACGCAACATATTTTAAAATGGGTGGGTGAAAGGCATAGTCTTGATATGAAATACAGGCACTAAAATTTCACATAAATAATGTGCACATACAGTTAGGTCCATAAATATTTGGACAGAGGCAACTTTTTTTCAAATTTTGGTTCTGTACATTACCACAATTAATTTTAAATGAAACAACTCAGATGCAGTTGAAGTGCAGACTTTCAGCTTTAATTCAGTGGGTTGAACAAAAAATGTGAGGCAACTAAAGCATTTTTTAACACAATCCCTTTATTTCAGGGGCTCGAAAGTAATTGGACAAATGAAATAAATCGAAATAAAATGTTCATTTCTAATACTTGGTTGAAAACCCTTTGCTGGCAATGACAGCCTGAAGTCTTGAACTCATGGACATCACCAGATGCTGGGTTTCCTCCTTTTTAATGCTCTGCCAGGCCTTTACTGCAGCGGCTTTCAGTTGCTGTTTGTTTGTGGGCCTTTCTGTCCGAAGTTTAGTCTTCAACAAGTGAAATGCATGCTCAATTGGGTTAAGATCAGGTGAGTGACTTGGCCATTCAATAATTTTCCACTTCTTTGCTTTAATAAACTCCTGGGTTGCTTTGGCTGTATGTTTTGGGTCATTGTCCACCTGTATCATGAAACGCCGCCCAATCAATTTGACTGCATTTAGCTGGATTTGAGCAGACAGTATGTCTCTGATCACCTCAGAATTCATTCGGCTGCTTCTGTCCTGTGTCACATCATCAGTAAACACTAGTGTCCCAGTGCCACTGGCAGCCATGCATGCCCAAGCCATCACACTGCCTCCACCTTGTTTTACAGATGATGTGGTATGCTTTGGATAATGAGCTGTTCCACGCCTTCTCCATACTTCTTTCTTGCCATCATTCTGGTAGAGGTTGATCTTGGTTTCATCTGTCCAAAGAATGTTTTTCCAGAACTGTGCTGGCTTTTTTAGATGTTCTTTAGCAAAGTCCAATCTAGCCTTTCTATTCTTGAGGCTTATGAGTGGCTTGCACCTTGCAGTGTACCCTCTGTATTTACTTTCATGCAGTTTTCTCTTTATGGTAGACTTGGATATCGATACGCTTACCCCTGGAGAGTGTTGTTCACTTGGTTGGCTGTTGTGAAGGGGTTTCTCTTCACCATGGAAATGATTCTGCGATTATCCACCACTGTTGTCTTCCGTGGACGTCCAGGTCTTTTTGCGTTGCTGAGTTCACCAGTGCTTGCTTTCTTTCTCAGGATGTACCAAACTGTAGATTTTGCCACTGGTAATATTGTTGCAATTTCTCGGATGGGTTTTTTCTGTTTTCGCAGCTTAAGGATGGCTTATTTCACCTGCATGGAGAGCTCCTTTGACCGCATGTTGTCTGTTCACAGCAAAATCTTCCACATGCATGCACCACACCTCAAATCAACTCCAGGCCTTTTATCTGCTTAATTGATAATGACATAATGACGGACTTGCCCACACCTGCCCATGAAATAGCTTTTGAGTCAATTGCCCAATTACTTTTGAGCTCTTGAAATGAAGGGATTGTGTTAAAAAAATGCTTTAGTTGCCTCACATTTTTATGCAATCTTTTTGTTCAACCCACTGAATTAAAGCTGAAAGTCTGCACTTCAACTGCATCTGAGTTGTTTCATTTAAAATTCATTGTGGTAATGTACAGAACCAAAATTAGAAAAAAGTTTTCTCTGTCCAAATATTTATGGATCTAACTGTAATTAATGTGTAATTAGGGTATTTTAGATAATATGACTGCAAAATAATATAATTTCTCTGCAAAGTACTAAGTGAATGTTTGCTTGAGATAAAGAGCACTGTTCCAAATCTTTCTGACCATTTTTCTCTTGCATTTAAGATGCAAAAAAAATCAATTTATACACATTATATTAAGGTATACGATATGTTTACTGAAATGTTCTCACCCCTAGAGGTATATTAAATATTCATCTAAATGTCATGCGTAATAAATAGAGATGCAAAGAATTGTAGCTTGAGGGAAGTTAGAGTAACTGTTAATTTGTTGTTGGCCTTCAGGAAACACTACCTTTATTAATGTGACTTTTTCTCTTCCTTTCAATTCTTTTCTTTTCATTCTTATACAACTCTCATTTATCAAGCAGCTAAAAGATTATTATTTTTTAAATAAACAGTCTATTTCTATACACACTAACAGCCAAGGCATTCTATTTATTCTAAGTATCCCTATTGATGGTTGAGATTTGCATACCAATAACTAACTAGTGACATATTTGCCAAAACTTGCTAGAGTGCTGACAATTTTCATATGAAAACCCTGATTGGCTGCTTCTGCACACAGACTCTGAACTCAATGCAAAAATTTCACAAAGAATTTTAAAGAAAGAGTATCTTAGACTATCATTACTTTCAAAAATATAATAAAGATACACAAACACAAATACACACAGTAACAAAGAATCTGTAAAATTGGTACAGTATATAGTGTGCACAATTACAGGATTTTATTCCTTAAATAACCTGAAATGGTTATGTCCATGAGTTGGTACTGTGATGTGCTGGCATCCTGCCTTATGTCCGGTTGCTGCTGAAATAGGCTTCAGCCATCATGATCTTGAATTGCATTAAGAGGACTTGAGTATACTGTATGTTTGAGCTGTACAGTTATTTTTTATATCAGTACAGACTTTATCTATTCCTAACAATACTTAAGTTAGAGTGAGAGTGTATTACAAAATTAAATGTAGTTATTCATTCATGGATTCATTTTCTGAACCTGCTTATTTCAATACAGGGTAACAGAGGGCAAGGGGATAAGGAGCCACCCTTCCATCACATTGCAAAAGCAATACAAATTTTCTTCATTGATCTCTGTAGCTAATTTAAACAATGTATTTAGCATGTATTTTATGTGAAAACAAATATTTAATGTACAGTATATATAGAGAGTTCAGACCATTTCACTTTCTGTAAAAATTAACTGTGTTATAGGAACAAGTTTTTAAGGACCAGCAGGATTTTTAAGAGCACTTCGCAAGAATGACGCTGCTTTTGTTAACCATGAGTAGAAACATTCCATTAACACAGAAGTCATATGCGATGCCAAACTGAGACTGACAAACCACGTGGCTCGGTGGCCTAGGTCACCGCAGCCTTAATTTATTTCTATGCAATGTAGATGCAGATGGCTTATTCATGGCTTATTCATGGCTGGCTTGCTGGTAATGTATCTAGCTGAATGATTAGTTTATTATATAGCCTATACTAATATTGTAACAGCCATCATGTTATTACATGTGCCAGGTGATATTGGCTACCTGCTCAGGTGCTGGCAGCTTATAATTTTCCTCAACCCCAGAGCACAGAGGAGAGTTGCTTCAATACCATGCAGAGCGCACCATAGGACTCAAACACAGGTGCCAGTGTCTGGATGGCCAATGTCTAGATACATGACATGGGAGTAGGGCTGCCATGATTAATTGATGTAATCGACTAATCAACTAAAAAATAATCAAATCGTATTTCCTTAATTGACTAGTCATCCCTCCCAAATCCCTACATGCCTCCCCGTTTTGTGTGCCGGCATTCTGCTCTACCTGCACTCATGTCTGTTCTACCTGCCTCAAAGGACTCCTCAAGTCCACACAGAATGCAACCTTTGACACCACTCCTGTGCAGGCATTCCAGATGAAGGTTTCACAAGAAATGTTTAAAGGATGGGAGCTGGAGATGAGCTATAAAGGTGATGCTGCAAACATACAGTAAATGTAACTGCTGTGGACCTTGACCCCACATTTCATAAGCTCAAATTTCTGTCTTCAGAAGAAGGATTAAATGTGCAGTTGAAAATGCCAGCCCTTGCACTAGAAGCAAAGAAAGGAATGACAGAGGAGGAGAAATAGCAACAGTCCACCAATGAGATCAAAAACTCGGCTCATGCTAAGGAGGAGAACAGGTGAGTGTCTTTGCTGGAGTCATTACTAGGGTCTGACTCAGAACCACATGACCGTGAGAATGACAATGTCAGAAGATGCACAAGAAAGCACAGTTAGTCAAATAGTGAAAAAGGAGATTCTAACCTATTTTGGACAGCATTCTCTTTCCAAAAGTGAAAACCTACTGCAGTGATAGAAAGCATAATTTTTTGGTCTTGTTTTAAGTTGGACTGCTGATATGGAGTTAAGTCCATTATTAACCAAAAATATCTTTTGACTTAAGTATTTTATGGTTAACAGTGTTTTCTTGTTTGTCTTCTTCCTGGAGTTATTTTAGTTTTGTTTTTTTTTCATTTCCTGATGTTTTCAAATTCCATATATAAAATTATTCAATAAATATTAATATACAGCATTCATATGCCTAGTTGAATTACTTGGACAGAATTAGTCATTAGATTAATCAATTAAAATAGTTGACCAATTAATCATTTACAAAATAATCGTTTGTGGCAGCCATACATTGGGGGCTGCTTTACCAGCCAATGACTAAATGTGTGTGAGGTTGATTAGAATGGGCCATGCATACAGTATGTGGTTGTTTCAGGGTGGCAAATGGATGGGTGCTTTTACATACGCACACTTACAAGATGATTGTGATTCATAAAGGTAAACTTTGTACAAATGTGTGTATGCCAGGTTTTATTTTTTTTCTGACGTATGCATGTATTTCACAATTCATGCAAAGTTTTATAAATGAGATCTCTGCACACTATGATTCTGTCCATGCTTAAAATTCAACATACAGAAAAATATTAAAAGTAAAATATGAAAACATTCATCTTCTTAATAAATTTGTTAGCATTTCTAAACTTACCTTTTTGAAAATTCAGTGGAAGGGCTACATTTGTGGTGTTAGTAGCAGATAAGAGCAGTTTCCCACTGGTGAGATACGTTAATTCCTCAAATCCTAAACATGTTGCCCAGATAGGAAAGTAATCACCTCCATCATTGGCCTTGGATCAACCATGAGAGAGAAACAATAAATAGTACAACTGATGAAAAGCAATTTCAGTGAAATAGTACTATTTTAAGGGTAATGAGTTACATGTTACTATATTATGAAACAATGATGAACATCTATTATCAATTGTAGTCTGGAAATTCAGCTTTAGCAATACACAAGTATGGTGATAACAAATATAGTTATTATTTTACATTTGGCTGACACCTTATCTAAGGAGACTTACAAGACCAATATTAATCACAACTGTATACATACTGAATATTTTTCACAAGTGGAAAACAAGGAAGTTAAAGGATAAGTTCAGTATTTTTCAAGTTAAAGATATTTCTTCACAGACACAGTATATATGTACTTGCCATGTGAAATTGTGTTCCAAAGTTAAATGATTTCTATAAATTAAAAAAAAAAAAACATAGCCAGTCTTGGCATTTTACATTGAACCCCTAGGGACACATCTATTTTTCAAGCTAAAACATACATTAAGTTTTGATCTGTGTCTTCTGATTATATACAATGTATAAAATAGATTATGGCGGCATGGTGGCGGAGTGGGTAGCGCTACTACCTCGCTGTTAGGAGACCCGAGTTCGCTTCCCGGGTCCTCCCTGCGTGGAGTTCGCATGTTCTCCCCATGTCTGCGTGGGTTTCCTCCGGGTACTCCAGTTTCCACCCAAAGTACAAAGACATGCAGGTTAGGTGCACTGGCGATTCTAAATTGTCCCTAGTGTGTGCTTGGTGTGTGTTTGTGTGTGTGTGTGTGTGTGCCCTGCGGTGGGCTGGCGCCCTGCCCAGAGTTTGTTTCCTGCCTTGCACCCTGTGTTGGCAGGGACTGGCTCCAGCAGACCCCCATGACCCTGTAGTTAGGATGTAGCGGGTTGGATAATGGATGGATGGATGTTTTAACAACAAAAAAAACAATATTATGAAATGCAGCCATTTTAAAAGAAGACGAGTTATGTGCACTACTCAGGGCTTGCCTTCTTCCACAAATAACCTTTCACACGGAGTGTGGTTTCCTTTCAAAACACAAATTCACCGTAAACTGTTTGTGCCACATGGTTGGTTTTGCTTTGATTTACTTCCATATTTATATGAGAACTCGTACAAATCACTAGAAAACTTATCCTTATTAAACTAAAAATAATACCAGGAATATGAGATAAAATGATTTTTTGAGATCCCTTTTGTTGTCATAAACATGCCTTAGAAACATGAAAGGTATATTTTTTCAATTTTTATTCTTTTATTTTCCGTTGGATCCTCACACCTCATAGGGTTCACTGTAAAATGCCAGGACTGGCTATATATTTTTAAAAATTTATAGAAAATGTTTAACTTAAGAACACAATTTAAGGGACTTTTTCTGGGTCAAAAAATGAAACAGAGGTGTATGCTGGAAAGATATAAAAATACAATATAGAAATTAAACAGTATCATATCATACAAAATGTTACTGTTATTTATTCAGAATTTTATTTTTGGTGCAGGTATTTTTAACTAACTCTAAAGGAGTAGTATGCAAAATGTACCTTTATGGCAAGTTTGTAGAAAATGCTTGCAGATCTAGCATAACCAGATGAAGTCAAGTTGGCACCACCACCAGGGAATAAGACACTGCAGGTGGAACAGAGGTGTTTCACACAACAACATTTTGCTTGTTCTCAACCAATTCTCTTCCAATTAAACTCAAAATGCATGAAAAAAAAACACAATGTCACAATCAAGTGTTCCAACAAACTACCCTGAAGATGCAGTGCAGTATTTCACGTCCTGTATTGGGTTACTGTCTGTGTATAGTAGGGCTGTCAAATTATACCAAACTTAGGGTCTGCGTGCTCATATTAAAAATTAATAAATATTCAAATATATGTATGTAGGTTAAATGTTCTAAGTACTGCTACATATACATTTGTATTTAACATGCCATTGTATGCTTCATTATTGTTTTTGCTTTTTTGCTCATGGTGTGTTGCAAGCAGCACTTATGACTTGTGCACTGATGCACAAAAGTTTATTTTCTGTGTATGGGAAGTGCATGAAAAGAGGCATGATCAAAGAGAAAAGTGGAAACAGGAGTACTTCACATACCTGTAATGCATATATGATAACCATACAAAATCATGATTAGTTAAACAAATTAAATGCACTCAATAGTGTAGGCCCCCGCATCCTGTCTCCTCCTCCTGCCCTCCGTTCTGCTGTGTACCTTTCCACTAGTGCAAAACATATTAAGTCAGTGCCCATCTAGATTTCATGTAAGTCGTGGCATTGTCAAATTTTGCATTGTAATTTTTAAGTATTCCCTACTCAAGATTTAAAAAAAAAAAAAATCGGAAGAGAATAAATAACAAAAAAAATGTTTGCAGAGTTAGGCACCGGAAGTCAAAGAATAATATACAAGATTAAAGTAAACAGGATTCTTTTCCCCATTTACAGATTCAACAAAAATATAACATTATGTAACATTAATTTATCATTTTGTTTTTCAGAATTATATGCCAAGCCAGCAATCTCCAAAAGAATTGTGTTGGTTGAGGTAGCAAAGTACTTTTCCTGACACTGAAAACGCATTTAAAATGGTGACTTTAAATACTTTGTCCTACAATTGTCCTATTAATTTAGCATTTTGTTTTTCAGAATTATATGCCAAGCCAGCAATCTCCAAAAGACATGTGTTGGTTGAGGTAGCAAAGTACTTTTCCAGACACTGAAAACACATTTAAAATGGTGACTTTAAATACTTTATATTAATAAAAGAAAAATCAGAACTATGGCAGTTATTTCCCATTATGTTAAATAAGACAGGAAACCAAATTTTGTTTTCTACTATGAATGTGCAATGGTTCTACAACAGCAAATCAGGGATCTCAAGTTCAAGAGTGAAACGGAACAGGATCAGGAGCAAAATGATATTTCTAGGGTGCTGGGGAAGGCTCTAAAATGTGTTGTTAGTACACCTGTTAACTACAAAGTAGAGCAGTGCAATAATAAAATCTGTTCAATCTAAACAATATAAATTCTAAAAATGCTGATAGTGGAAATGGTGTGTAAAACACATGCAAAGTTGAAATGCATTGCATTATAGCATGTCTGAGTGTCAGTGTTTGCCTTTGAATAAGAATTTTAAAATATAGATTTGACTTATATTTGAATAGTGATGTTTGTTCAGACAGCACTAATGCAGATTATCATTATGCCTGTGTGCTGTTTTTCCTCTAGGTTATCTGGTTCTGCAACCTCATCCCAAAGATATCCATGTTAGATTCAGTATGAATGACTGTGCTCCGCATAACCTTAAATTGGATAAGAGGATTAGGAAATGGACAAATGGATGGATAATTGTCTAGAGGAATGGCTAGAAATGATCTTCTATGTTCCCCACATATGAATTTTAACAAATTCAGAAAAATCTTTATAAACTATATTGCCCAGAAATAACATTTAAGTTCAGTTCTGATACAAAAACATCAAAGTGCTACATTGTTAATGACCAATTTATAACTTACAATTAAAGACATGTATAAAATACTTAATTATGTAAAATGTGCTTCACCATTAAAACAGAAAGAAAAAAATATTTTATTGATTTATGTATCACTACTCAGGAGTCCTAAATCCCATGTCCTTTCACTTTCTGTGTTGAGCTTGCAACTTCTGCCTGTGTGGGTTTCTATCTGTATTCCAGTTATCCTCCCACATCCCAAATATACTGTATCTGCTTTAGTTTGACTTGTGACTCTAAACTGACACTGATCAAGTGAATGTGGGTTTGTGCATAGATGTACCCTGCAAATAAAAACTGTGGATTTACTTTTTTTCTGACAGATCCATCAGAATGTTTTGTTGACCAGACCTGACTAATATTTTATTGAAAAAAAAAATTATATGACTGAGACATAGACACAAACAACTAGTTAGAAAGCATGCTGGCAGGAGTAATTTGTTACTAATTAAGAAAAGTGGCTGGAAAGAAAACCAGCAGGTACTGTGGCCTTACAGAATCTGAGTTTGACACCCCTCATGTGGATGAACACCTAAGTGGTTTTATTTTATCTGTATTTGAATGTTTATGTAATATTCTTGATTCTGCTGCTAAGTAAGGAATTCTGAATTTCAAGTTATTGTAAAATGTTTCCTTTTCCAAGAATATATTAAAGTAAATGATAAGACTTTCAGAGATTACCAAATAAAATATTAGGGACTACTATTAAGAATATTTGGACTACTAAACATATGTCATTTAATACCTTACCCATTTATAGATTTGAAAAGCTTTTCATACTCCGTTTCAGGTAAGTTGATTCTGTGAAGAAAAGTGAGACAATACTGTAAATTGAAAACTGAAAAGGAATAGAGGACATATAATACACTATATTAGTAATCAAAAAACAATTTCTCTAAAACAGATGGCTTATTCATGGTACTGTACATGATGGCTGGCTGAACCATTAGTTTATTATATGGCTTATACTAATACTGTAATAGCCATCATGTTATTACATGTGCCGGGTGATATTGGCTACCAGCTCAGGCGCTAGCAACTTATAATTTTCCTCAACCCCAGAGCACAGAGGAGAGTTGCTTCAATGCCACGCAGAACGCACCATAGGACTCAAACACAGGTGCCAATGTCCGGATGGCCAATGTCTGGATACATCACATAGGAGTAGGGCTACCGCGATTAATTGATGTAATCGACTAATCAACTACAAGATAATCAAATCGGAATTTCTTAATCAATTAATCGTCCATCCCAAATCCCCCCATGCATCCACATGTTGCATGCCGGCATTCTGCTCTACCTGCCTCAAAGGACTACTCAAGTCCGCACAGAATACAACCTTTGACACCACTCCTGTGCAGGCATTCCAGATGAAGGTTTCACAAGAAATTATCAAAAGATGGGATCTGGAGATGTGCTATAGAGGTGATGCTGCAAACAAAAATGTAATTTCTGTGGCCCATGACCCCACATTTCGTAAGCTCAAATTTCTGTCTCCAGAAGAAGGATTAAAAGTGCATTTTAAAATGCAAGCCCTTGCACAAGAAGCAAAGAAAGGAATGAGGGAGGAGGAAAAGTGGCAACAGTCCACCAATGGGATCAAAAACCCAGCTCATGCTAAGGAGGAGAAGAGGCAATGCCAACTGTGCTCTGTACAATTATGGCACTAATAAACCTACATTCAGACTAAATCCAATCATTTATTTTTCCTCCAAATTTAATTTAATGTGGAGACAAATATGTAGTGTTTTTTTTTTTAAAGAAGTTATTCATAAGTTTGGAATCACCTGGAAATTTTCATGTTTTTGATAGAAATTGATACTTATTTATAATCAAGGTGTCATTTAATTCATGATATGACACTAATATGACACTAATATTTGGAATGAGCTATTTAATGATTCAGCTAATTGAAGACCTGTAAAGCATCTGATTCTTGAACTACAGACTATGTTTATTCTTTTGTGTAATTTCTACGCTTCTACGCTGGTTACAGCCAGTTTGCTCTCATTTGTTAAGACAGTAGTGAACACCTTTCTATATAATCTTTTGGTCTGTTTGGACCCGAGAATTGAAATTGAAATACAAAGTGAACATATGCTTATTGTAAAAACACTAGACAATTGCTTACCCATGCTAATGATATGTACAAAATGTTGGCTGGATAAAATATAAAATAAAAATTTTATCTAAACAGGCAAATTATATTTCTTACTACGTTTTTAACTGATATCCATACAACATGCAAGTCTGTAGTTCAGTTACTGTACTGTTCCTGCTCATAATAACAGTACCAGCTGCCCATTCTAGAGAACTGTTCCTGTTTCTTCAGACAGTTAGGTCAACTATTAGATTAGTCTATAGCTGAGCAAAGAGTGACAAGACTGGAGTTCGAGCCCAGGTGTGATACACAAAGATCAAACTGAGCCTTGCCAGTAAGGTAGGAGCACATGGTCATGGCAAAACAGTAACAGTGAAAAAAAAAAAAGAATGTTAAATACAATGACAAAAGGGCAAAGCAAAACAGAATGTGAAAACAAATAAAACACGTAAATAAGTTATCTTGTAATTACAACAAACAAGAAAAATGTTAAAAATAGAAATTTATGAACAGAAAATTATATACAGTATAGTCCAAAAACACACATAGCTTTCATGAGCTATGTGGTTGAATTGTACATGGTTGTATAAATGTTTGAGTACAGTTCTCCAGCAATTTAAACAGCATGCTTTTTTGATCAATATCATCGCTACTGAAAACAAAACCATTCCTTATTATGGATGTTTCTTTTCAATCTGGTACAAAAATGGTGACCTAGGTTCAACATTATTTACACTTCTATATTTAGTCTACTGCAAACCAAATGGTTAGGTTAGGTAGACTGTATTATCCCAGAGGGAAATTTGTTTGTAGCAGGAAAGTCCAAGAACAGAAGACATTGTTACAGAGATCCAGTAGATAAACAAAGACACAACATTTGACAATCAATGTTACTGCATTAACACACACAACAGTACACAAAATAAAAATGGAGAATTTAACATTTAGCAGCATCCCTACAAGTAACAGAATTTACAATGCTCCTAACTCTAGCAATAAAAGAGTTCTTAAACCTGTTGCTCTTTACCTTTGGAAAGCTAAATCTGCAACCAGATGGCAATTGTTGGAATTCAGAGAAAAGAGGATAAGGATGGCTATACTGTCTATATACTGTCAGTATAATAATATGCTGCGAGTCTCTCATTTCCCAATGCACTCACACTTGGTGAATGTATCTCTGATGGATTACAACACTCATTTTCTGTTTATAGTAGTCTGTAACTGGGAAAGCTCAATCTCTGACAGTGCGTGAGTACTAAATAGAATGCAGTAATTGCCACTTTTCGTGGGTAGTATATCGCAGCACCTGTAATTGTAATCATGATTACACAATACACTTTTGTGCAGTTCTGCATTGTACTTTGTTTTGACTTGGTTTAATTATTTCCTGTATACTTTTTTGTTTAATACAGTAATATTTTTAATATATATACTGCTTGGTATCCACCCTAATCCAGTTACATAAAACTGCTAAAGATTTTATCTTCCATGGCTTAACGAACTATTTGAATGGACATTGTAAGACGCCTCCTTCAATGAAATAGAGCTTAACTAAATAGTTAATAGAAAATAAATTCTAGAGATTCTGCACTGACAGCACATGTCTAAATAGTTAAACTCTTTTTTTTCCATGTAGTAACATGCTGCTGTAAAAGCTGGACCATCTAACAAACAAAGTGAGAGAAAATCAATACTGTCAAACTGCAGAAATTAGAAGAAATGCTATGGATTGTAAACAGAACACATCAGTCTGCCTTAGATAAGATCAAGCTTGACTGCACCCTAAAAATCTCTATTGTCAAACCAAGGATAAAACAGCATAGAAGGCATTCTAATGAAGGTAAAGAACTGATATTCAGAAAACACAGTTACAAAAAAAACGAAAGAAACTAAAAAAAACTACAAGACTCCAAAGACTTTGTCACAAAAAAATCGGGTTAGCCATCGGGATAGTGAAAAGGCTACAAAAAGGATGATTAATCCATTTCAATAAACAGTTTCTTTTATGAGCCGCAGGTTTGAATATAATTAATTTTTAAGAATTGTAATTTAAGCAGGGAACATTTTTTAAATAAATTATTTTGTCAGGATCTTTCATGTCAGTTTAGACTGCAACACCGAAACACAGAAAAATATTACATGGTGTAAAATCACTGCTGTAATTTAATGGTAGCCTAGGGAAAGACCTAAGAATGAAAGACTTACAGTCAAGTAGGCATGACATACCACTTTGATGTGCGTGGCCACATATATAATCACATTGCAGTCATTTTGGATTCTGAAGACAATGTAAGATAAGCAGCCAGATATTCAATAGTAAAAACACCAAAATAGTAAAATTGCATTCAATAGGCTATAAAACCTAACAAGGTAGAACACATTGAATAAAATGCCCAGTAGTGCTGTTGACAAAAAACCAAAATCTTACAGTATTTACATATATAAAACCCATGTCACACTACAGAGCTTTGCAGCAATTTTCAGTTATGACCTTCAATTAATTCTTAGCAATTCATGGAGAGCTGCAGTATGCTCATATGACTTTCAGCTGTGTACTGTGACATTCCCAGCAACTCAGTTGTAGCTCTTTTTAACTCACCAGGGCAAAATTAGTAGTCAGAGGAATGGGCTTTTGGTTGAGTAAGAACCGAAAACCAATGAGCACTCAGCACAATGCATACAACGTGAACACTAGAAAAATGGGAAAGCAAATGTTTTTAAAACACGCATGCAGAAGACAGCCTTCAATCTTTCTCTGATGTCTTTTATTTGTCATACCATGACAGAATGGAAAAATCTGAGCTTGGATTGTGGCTAAATGCACCACACCAGTACAACATTCCTATATCCACCAGTACAGTAAGACAGATTGTTAAATGACTTTCAAAAAAAGGCAAGGTCATAATACTTTGGAAATTTGAAACAGTGTTGAAAAGACATGTGGAAGTTGTGTAATTTTTTATCTTTTGCAATTTTTAGTTGTGTAATTTGACATCTTCAATACAAGGAGACTAGTAGCTAAAATCAATGTCTGCCATGCTCTCTGACTTTAACTTGTGTAGTGCAATGGTGACCTTAGGTGAAAAGGGATTGATTAGCAATGTTGGGCCAAATTACCTGCTTTCATCATGACTTTTTTTATGTTTATGACCTTATCCAAAACTATAATGAAGTAGTCAGTTTATGAAGCAACTGTTTCTTTTGCCCTGTAGCTGGCACATTTCACTGCTGGCTAATCTTGAAACTCGAAAATCAATATTGTTTGATCAAAGCTCTCAAATTGTTTTTTTTAAAAGAATGCTTAAATATTTGCTGCAAAGTTTGCAACTTTTCTAACCACAACTGGCACACAATTATTGGTCATAGAAATGTTTCCATTTTCAAGGAGGACCCCACAACCACCATTATAAGACACCCAGGTCTCCACAATTACTGAAATAAAATTTTGTGCCTTCAAGGAACCTGCACCCTAAAATCACCTCACCACCTCCCTAACATACAATGCCCCCCAACCACCCTCATGGACTGAAGGAAATGTTTCAGTCTGCGAAAGTAAACCCTCCACTTTCCACTCTCCACATGGACTAACATAAATCGTCTTTGAGGGTGTTCACCCAAACAAGAGGGTTTACCTAAAAAGGTTGTGGTCCCACAATTTGGTGCTGTGCCCCTGGTTGTTGAGTCCCTTTTGGTGTTCCTCTCAAATTACATGGCATTGGGCTGGATTTATATTTGTAGATTTAAAATGTAAAAAATAACTAAGTTGTTTTTACCTTATTGGCACCACCCTTGCTCCCGCTGATTCTAGAAATTTGACATACGATGCAGCAATATAGGACTTTCCTAGAGCCTGGTGACTTGGTACCGATGTTTCCTGAGCCAAAATACCTACAGCAAATTAAAACACATAATTAATGAATAAATAATTTAGATAGGTTTTCTGGTAAGAGAGAAGCGGATATGACTGAAATTGTATTTTGGCTAGAAACATCCTTGTCCAAGACCCCTCCTTTGTCCAAGAGACTATCCCTTCTTTCATAAATTGCGAAGAGATTATAAAATATGAAAATACATGCAGACAGGATGTTTCCAAGGGTTTAAATCACACTTAACAGGATACAGAAGATTTGTTGCCTTACCTCCAAAAAATAAGATCTGTAGAAGGCAAAAAAGTCATTAAGAAAAGGTTAATAATTCACAGATAGTCCAGAAATATATTTAATACCTAATTATTTGAAAGCTGCAGCTTTTATCACAGTGTTGTGCCCTATACTAATATACACGCATACTGTGCTTTCATGTGTTTTTTAAATAAAATATAAACAATGATGAGAACACAAGTTATTATATGTACTATAAATGAATCTCAGCTTTGTGAAAACCAAAGCCTAGAGGTGTTTTTGCATGTAAAATTAAAAAACAAATTTAAGGCATCTGTAAGCCGTGCTTTTTCTTTGAAGAACAGATGTGGGTAAGACTGACTGGCAGGATGACGCCGGACCTCTTTCTGCATCCAAACGGTACCATCTTTCACCTTTACGACTGGTGCAGCGTCGTCGTTCTTATATGTGAATGGACATTTATTGCGGGGAGGGAGGGCTTCTGTTCTCTTTCTCCGATGCAGAACCCTCATCCTCATCTGAGTTCACCTCTGTTATAGCACGTATTTATTTGAAAACTAACAGTGTCAGATCGGGGCAAACCTTAATGCGACTGAGAGAATAAAACTGAATAAAAAAAAAACGATAACCTTTACAAGTACCATACATTTACACTGGCTGTTACAGACTCAAATCAAATCTATGTTTTTATTGTATAATAGTAACAATAAGAGCAGCTCACTACTCAAAATGTTTATTTTGTGACTCGGCAAGGCTTGGACCCACAACCTCTTGATTATGAATCAGTAGTTCTTACTGCTGTACTACCAAAGCAGTCGTAATAATGAAGTACACTAACCCAATTTCTATTTCTTTGATTTGTAACTTTTGTGAAAGTGATTATGTGATATTTGGACTTCAGTCTTCACACATTATACACTTCCTGTCAAAATTTTGTTGTTAGTACTAAAACATGAAAAAAGTTTGTCTTTTAGGTATGTGTTCAACATTTCTGTCATGCTACACTTACATAGATCTTTGGAGACACGGAACACACATGAAATGCATGTGTTCCAAATAACGATACAGTATATTATTTACACTTTACAGCTACCAGTGCCTCACTCCCAGATAAACAAGGCTTGCGCTGGGACAGCTTTTTGCCATTTCTATGGCGGTGGGAGGATGGGATACTAGGCTGTTTGCGCTTATCAACACATTTACAAAACAAAAGACGCTGACGGAGAGTTGCGAACAGATTTAAGGTTGCGCCGGGTTTACAAGTTTTTTCATAGGCTTTGGTAATTATATTGTTAAACCTTATTGACTTTTACTGTGCTATTAATTCTTCTTCATAAGTCACAATCTAGACTAACATATCTCTGTATCTCTCAATCACTTTTTCCTGTCGTCCATAACTCTAAACTAGTTCCGATGTCACTGTCAGATCACAAAAGTCATTTGCAACAATTCCTTCCACTAACACAAGTAGAGAAAATATTACACATTGTCCTAAACAAATTAACTCAGAATCCCGGTCCTATTACTCTAAATTATTTTTCTCAGATAATATCTCATCCCATGAAGAAATTAAGTGTTTTTTTTCTAACCTTGATATCCCTAGCATATGAAAATAAGACTGCTCCTTAACGGATGCCCAGATTTTTCTTAATGAGTTACATCTAGCACTATCTGCCATGAATACGGGCAAAGCACCTGGTATTGATGGGTTTCCACCAGAACTAATTTTTAGCTTTTTGGGATCAACTATCTCAACATTTACTTCAAATGCTTGTCTTCCATTAATTGCTCTCAGCTTTGTCCTAGCTTGAACAAGGCACAGAAGGTATCTACCTTGAACAAGATGCAGATATTGAATTACTAGCTAAAATTTTAACTATTTGACTTGAAAAGGCTTTTCAAAAGTTAGTCCACGTTGATCAAACTGGCTTAATCAAATAACCTGCGCAGATTACGCCATGTCATTGAATCTGCTCCTAATTTAGAATATTCTGGTGCACTTCTGTCTTTAGATGCCGAGAAAGCTTTTGACCAGCAAAACTGGGAATATCTACAGTCAGCCCTACATCACATGGGTTTTGGAAATGACTTTATTAATATGATTAAAGACACACTCTTCCTCTGCTTCAGCTATAGTACTTACAAATTCTTTAATCTCATACCCTCTTCCTATAGCAAAGGGATCTTGTCAGGGATGTCTACTTTCTCCACTCCTATTAGCCCCTAGCTATAGCAGTCCATAGCTGTGCTGCAATCTCCCCTGTTTGCATGAGATGCACCCCTCATGCCGTATTTTTATAAGCAGATGAAGTCAATTTATTTTTGAATGATGCCCCAACAGATATTGCTAATGACTTAAATTGATTTAATACTTTTAGGAAAATTGCTGGATACACGATCAATTGGAATAAATCAGCATTGTCTACTTAATTCTAAATACCCTACCATAGTATTCCTGCTAACATTCCAGAATCCAATCAATTCTGATATTTAGGGATAGATATATATCCATCACTGAACAAAATAGCTACTTCAAACTATCTCCATATTCTGAATGATATAAAGAAAATCTCTCTTCTCCTGGTCCTCACTTTTTCTAACCCTTCCTGTTCGATATGCTGCAATCACAATGAATCTTGTTTCCTACCTGAACTGTGTTAGTGTTACGATTCCATTCTCACCTCTCCTACATTAATGGAGCAATATTTATTCTCTTTTCCCTACATTTATTTGGAATGGTAGGAAACCGGAGTTGAATTATGAAACTATAACTCACGACAAAGACACTGCTGCCCTGTCTTTGCCTGATTTTGAATTATATCATTTGGCTTTTGTAGTTTGTCCTTTGTTAGCCTGGCTACATGTCCCCAAGTGTTGTCCCTCATGGTTACCACTGGAGTCCTCTATAAATCCCTTACAATTTTAAGTAATACTGTATCTTATTTTGTAAACTTTCCATTAGATCATGTAGACTCCATTTTGGGCCTCTTAGGCAGGGTTTATACTTCACGTGACGTGACGCATGCTGCAGCGGACGCTCCTGCTATTCAAGCATTTTACTGTTCATACTTGCGTGCATACTTTATCTAAATCTGGAGGAATCCAGCAAGTGGCAGTGTGAGATATTATCATGGTGAGAACAGGTTCGGCTTCTCTGTATTGTGAATTGCCTGGAACACCCATTAAATTTCAATGACATCTTACCGCAATATCTCTGAAAAAGATGTTTAATGATTAAATCCATCAATCCAGGGATGTGTCCATTCCAGCAAGTATTGGGCACGAGGCAGAAAAAGTCCCTAGACGGGGCCTCAGCTCATCGCAAGGTGAATACAACCACACACATACACTGGAGTCATTTTAGCAGCACCAAATCCCCAAATCTGCATATCTTTAGAAGGAAACTGGAGCACACCATGGAAACCCAGCAGGAAAACATGTAAACTCCAAGCAGGGAATACCAGTGACGTGACTCCCTGCAAGACAGCAGTGCTACCGCTACCCGACCGTGTCATCCCCATGTATGTAGTTATTAACAGCATTCATTATTTAAATGAAATTAACGATTTATTTGTAAAATGTAATATACATACTTTAATGCATTTCATCATGAAAGTGATATCAAGTATAAATCTAAAGATTCTAAATTTGCAAAGAGTTGAAATATCATACATTCAATGTGTTCTGTGTGGTGATCTATTGCTGCTTGCCGCTACTGTCAGGTCCAAGAAGCTTGTAGCAATTAAAAACTGGGATGACGTTTACAATGGTCTGCTTTAATGATAAAGTAAACTACGAGGTTAAAGTGGACATTTCGAGATTAAAGCTGAAATTTCCACTTTAATCACAAAGTACATCTTTTTACCATGTCTTTAATTTTTTTTCTCTGTGGCTCAAATACAGCACTGTACATTATGTTACTGTTGTGAAGCTGCAAAAAAAAAAAAAAAAAGGGCACAAAAGATGGTATTTGAGACTTTTAAAATGTATCCTGTCATTACGATCAGGAATATGTGACGCTTGAATATAAAAGCACCATGAATGCTTCTGTATGTCGGCATTTTGCTTCACCACATCGAACCATTCATCAAACATCGAAGCGTGCACATCAATCTCGTAGGATTCGAATAGAGGCTTTCTGTCACATGTAGATAGTAGACCGAGACTCTGACGTCACATTCCAACTTTTATCACACTGTGCCCCTGACATTTTTGCTGGTACTGCAACTTGCACACGCGTCGCGTTAATTTCTGAGGACCTGTTTAGAGGACGTGTCAAATGAACGCTGAGAACGCGTGGCAGCCATGATGCATGCGTGTACACATTCTCAGTGTGAAGAATAAACGAGCCCTTATAACTCATGCCATCCAGTCTTGGCACACAGTAAAAAAAAGACTTAGTTCTATACCCAGGTGACACAGACAAATATCTATATTTAATAATTCAGCTATTCTAATTGGAGGACAACCTTGCACATTCCCTCCATGGTCCCATCGGGGTATTGTAATGCTGGGGGATATTTTTACTGATTCTGGACTGTGCTTGTTTCAGGAACTACTTGCACACTTCAATTTTCCCTACACCTCTTTTTACTTTTACCTCCAGCTCAGATCAATTCGTAAGACCAATGGTATCAATTTACAGTATAATCTTCCTTTTCATTCTCTATACCTCTAAATACTACCCCTACAGTTTCCACTGCAATTGCCCATTTGCTTTCCTGTATATTAAATTGTAAAATTCCCTTTCTTCCTTCAGTCTTTCTCCTTGCTGATGATTCTTCCCTTCCCTTTCCTTTAATTATTACCAAAATAGAGTGTTCTTATTAGGTACCATAACTACCAAAATCATTATTGCTATTAGATGGAAATCCCCTGAATTGATGACACTGGCTTGTTTCATTTTTTTAATTAGATCCATTTAGAAATGTCCACTACTAGAATTAATTAGGCTTCATCTAAATCTATCAATCTGTGGAGGTTGGCCACTGATGCACTAAAAGCCTATATATAGCATCTCTTTTCTTTTTCATTTTTGCACCTTTGCTGATAAGTATCTCTCACTATCTTATTATATATATAGATGAAACTCCAAAGCCCCAGGTAGGGTCAGGGGTTATGATTTTGTTAAAATTGTTTCTTTTATGATGTAATTTCCATGTTGGGATTAGGTGTAGGGTATAGAGTGATTACAAGTATGTAATAGTTGAGATTTATTTTCACATTTGTTATTTGCAACATTTGACTGTTCATTTTGTATTGACGTAAAATAAATAAAAATTTGATCACCAGAAAAAAATGTAGGGAAATTTCTTTCCAGATAGATAAAGATAAAACTGTTGTGTTAATAATCTTCCATGATTCTATTATGAAAGAAAATTTAGATTATTATCCAACCGTTGTAACTAGAATAACTGTCACTTGCAGTATGAATGTCATGTTCATCATTGTTATTATTTATTTGGCAGATATTTTTGCCCAAGTCAACAAACAAAATCATTACATTAAAATATCTGGCAAAACGGTGCAAAGTTAACATATAAAACAATATTTAGGGGGTAAGGCAATGTGTACTTCCTTGATAAAATACATTGAAGCAGAGGTGTACCATCTCTAGGTGAAGTGGAAAAAACATCTCATACACATTTTGAAACTTTGACATTTGGCCCCCAACAGTTTTCAAACCAAATGAAATAGAAAACAAAAAAAGGAACAAAACTATTCATCCCCAGCATCCAAACAGGGATAAAACTATCCCCACAACTGGCTCTAAAAATCTTCCATCCTCACCAAGCATGTATTTTTTTTTTAACCAAAGTAACTAAAGTATTTTAGAGCATTAGTATAATGTATTCCAGGGTAAATAACTTGGCAATCTCTTTATTAGAAAAAAACCTTTTAATGAGGGTCAATCTTAGCACCTAATATGTAACTATCCTATTTACTAGGGACGTCAAAATTCAAGAAATCTGGTAAACTTCTATGTAAAGAATCAGCCAAGTGTAAAACTTTACATGGAAATGTGAACTTATGATCAAATTATAGGAACTCAAAACTGGCAGATTTAAGTTTAATTTTATTTTTTTCAGTCTATTTTTGATACTCAGAAATTAAGTGATACTCCTGTATATGACACCAAAAAAGTACATTTAAAACAGCAGTGACTGCAGTCATATAAGACACTAGAATGTTAACATGTGGATTCAAATTACTCAATAAAAAAAAATAAATAAAAAAAACACAAAAAGCACTCATTGTGCACTAGATACTTACAATCGGAAAGACATGCACCAGTAGGAACAAACAAAGATAAATCTTTAAGAGTACAAATTGTTTGGTTTCAAAAACAATACTTTGAAAATGAACATAATTTTCCTATATGAAAACTAAAATACTGAACAACATAACACTATGTGGGCGGCATGGTGGCACAGTGGTAGCACTGCTGCCTTGCAGGTAGGAGACCAGGGTTCACTTCCCGGGTCCTACCTGTGTGGTGTTTGCATTTTCTCCCCGTGTCTGCTTGGGTTTCCTCCGGGTACTCTGGTTTTCTCCAACAGTCCAAAAACATGCAGATTAGGTGCATTGGTGATTCTAAATTGTGCTTGGTGTATGTGTATATGTGCCCTGCGGTGGGCTTGCGCCCTGCCCAAGGTTTGTATCCTGCCTTGTGCCCTGTGTTGGCTGGGATTGGCTCCAGCAGACCCCTGTGACCCTGTAGTTAGGATATAGCAGGTTGGATAATGGATGGATGGATGGATAACACTAAGTGTACTTGTAAGCAGAAAAGCTAACCCACACAGCAAATAAGTCACAAGTGCTCACTAATATCATCAAAAGTATTACATTTATATAGTGCTTTCTATGCAAACAAAGCTCTTTACACAGACTGTGGGGACCCACTTCAACCAACACCAACGTGCAGAATCCACCTGGTGGATGAGATGGCAGCCATTTTTGTGCCAGCACGTTTGGCAAACATTAGCTATTATGTGGTGAAGAAGTAAGAGAGATACACAATTTAGAGACAGGGGATGGTTGGGGTGCCAGAACTGACAAGAGCATGGTGGGCACTTTAATCAGTGCATCATGGTACCTCCTATCCTTTTTGAGAAGAATGTCAGGATCTCAGTTTTACATCTCATCTGAAGGGTGACAACATTTTTACAGCACAGTGTCCCCATCACTGCGCTGGAGCATCAGGATCTACACAAAGACCACAGAGCAAGCACCCCTGATGGCCTTACCACCCCTCATCCAGAAGCAACCTAAGCTTTTCTTGTTGCGCTCCCATCCATGCACTGGTCAGGCCCAAACCTACTTAGCTTTAGTTGGATTTCCTGTTCTGATGTATAGCAGATGTTCCATATGATGACATACAATACTTATACAATATACAATATTCTGCCCTGATTCCAAGAAAGTTCAGAACTTTCTGTTCTTATTGTGCTGGCAGTGCAGATTGTGTATGTCATTAGAGCACATAAAATTAGGAAGACTGGGAAAGAAATCCCAAAACACTTATACCTGCAACAGTTATCGGTTCCTTTTTTATAAAGATTTATTTGATTCAGTTGTGGAAATTTGATTTTTAGAATTAATCTAGAGTTAGTTAAGATGGTTATATTGAAATCATGTTTTGTGACTGGTGTTAGGAGGCAGGAGAAAATAGGGTTTAGGTACTAACCGTGTTTTAATATTTCCTCAACAGTCTACAACTTCAAATTGGCGTTAACATTTAAATATTTTTTAAATTGAATCTCTACTATTTGCATCTATTATTAAATAAAACCACTGTATCTTCAGTATAACGTAGCATTGTCACCTGCCCTGAAACCTCTATACAATTCCCATACACGTGTGGTTCTCCTCAGGACTCCATTTCCTGTCATAATCCAAGCACATGGAGTTAGGTTAGCTGGCAATCAGTTGTTTGGCAGCCTGCACAAAAATATTCAGAAAATGTTGCAAAAAATTTCTCTTAGGCCTATCAATTTTGTAAAACATGAATTATTGATTATCAATATAGTACAGCTCACAACATTATAATCAAAATAAAATCTATTATTTTCAAGCTTGTAACATTACTTCTTAAGTAGAATTTTAGCTATACTATTTTGATCAAATACGAAAGCATTATAGGCCTTGTTTCCTTCATTTTTCAAACCTGCTTACTCATAGATAGGTTCAGAGACCTGAGCCCACTAGTGGTGCTACACTATGGCTTGCTATGATTTCGCCTAGAAGTTCCTTGCTGACAGCCATACTCCTGCCACATCATGCACATATCCAAGAATTAAAATAAACCAGTATGTCAAGAAAATAAGAATAATGTATGAAATTTAAAAAGTTTTAAAATAATGAAGTGCATTTAATTCAGAAGCATCTTTCTTTCCAGGAGCTTCATTATAAAGCTTGTGTACACACAAAAAGAGGATCAAAATGTGCATACACAACTTTCCATGCAGAGGAACCAGCAGACACTTACAGCAACTCAATTACAGCACTACAATTGTGTAGTAAATTGTGTAAAAATCTGTGTATGCCAGGTTTTATCTTTTTTTTTTTTAGTGCATGCAGTTTACTGTTTTTCTTTTGGCGTGGGTATATTTTCACAATCAAATCCACACTAAGTTTTATAAATGTGGCCCTCGGAGATTACATTATAATCTTTCAATCAACATATGCCTTTAGCTATTTTTTTTAAAAATCTTATGCTTTCCCATCTATACTTTCCAGCAGGATGCAGAAGTAACAAGGTGAGACTACATACATAAGATAAACTCATAGGTTTCAGTAAAAGGAACAAAATTAACAATGGCTAAATTGAAAGTGCAGTTCTTTCTAGAATAATTTTTTTTTACTTTTGAATAATTTTACCTCAGTGAAAGGTTAGATTTGTCACATAATCTGTGCGTAAGACAAAGCTTATACACAATAAAAATATTTTTTCATAGCCTTTATCCTAATCTTTATCAAGGATGCTACTAATTCTTTAGTTTTCCTCATCATCAGTCATGACTATTAGTAAGGACGGGTCTAATGATGACAAAACTGTGAAAGAAAATTCATTACATGGAGGCATTTGGCCACTTTGGAGGTGAAGGATCTTCTGCAACTGTCCATCAACTGCCCGACCCAATAATCTCAGAAAATGAAAGACAAAGGTCCTGCAAAGCCCACACTAGCCAAAGATGGGAAAACATAAGTGAAGAATTATGACAGAAAATATTCAGTGAGCAAAATTCCCTATTATATGTGTACCAATTTTGAAAGTTCTGCTTAATTTAAATAATAATTTCTGAATTTGTTTTTGTAATGTAGACTTAATTATGGTAAAGAAACATTAAAAACAGTTTATTGTATTTTGTGTTTTTATGCAAGTTAGTTTCGGTTAAACAGCCAAAGATTCCTTAATCAATCAAAAAAAAAGCTGTATTTTATGCAAAGCTTTCAAAACGAATACCACCTCAAATCTCTGTGCTGAAATTATAACAGATTTAGTGCACTGACTGTGGCGAAACCCGCAGAGCGCCTGAGGAAAGACTTGAATTGGGACATCTCAATAACAATTATAACTTCCACCACCTGTCAGTATTCAGCCAACATAACAATAGTACATTTGCATTTTTGTTAAAATATGTATCTATTTAGAACATCTCTTGCACCGAGAGCTATCAGGTAAATTCAGCTTCCTAGATTAAGCTGGTGGCTGAGCAAAACACAAATACAGGTATACACAACTGGTCTGACTGGAGCAGTTAAAACAATAAGCAGATATTAAATCAAGATGTAAAAATTAACCAAACTAAATGGGGTGACAAAGAAAATGAATCAGACTGAAAATGGACTGCAAGCAAAAGAGACTGGTGAACATGCATCATACTGCTTTTGGACTGCTATTTGAGAACATGGCGCTGATTTTATTTGACCATAAATTTCACAAGTTGTACACCGTTGTGTATGCGCCTGAAAGTACATTTGCATTCATTCTGGGAAATGTTTTACTACAAAAAAAACTTTAAAAACTCTAAGTAAAAACGTACCTATTTCACAAGAATTAAGCGCAAGGTAATTTCATAACCCTTGCTTGACGTTTTATATGAAAAGCTAAAAAGTTTACAGATCTATTAATGTAATGTAAAATATATCTGACATTCGCAGTCTGTTAGGATCTTCCGTTTAAAAATGATGGTGTCAAGACTAGGAACTCGTGATTTCTGCAGGGCAACTTGTAAATACCATAAAGAATGATGACGCCTCATGTGTTGAAACAGAGTCTTACCTTCTACTGATAATAATATCGGATAACACGTTTAAGCCAAGTACTGTATACCCTGTTGACTTAGAACTCACTGACTGTAACACACCCTTTAAAATCAAAAAAAAGAAAGAAAGAATCTTTTCCGGATTTGTTCTCCCATATTACTTTCTTTTTGGCAGCGAACTTGGCATATCGCGCACAAGCAAAACACGACGCGAAAAGCACCTCGCGTTAGCTGCTGGGATTGACGACTTTCCCTCAGCATGTACTGTAAGTGTTTTTACAGTCCATGCGAGATTTTACAGCAAATCCGGCTTTTTTGTTTCATTGGAGGCGTATATTAATCCTAGACTATACCGACAGCACTACATTAAGGGCGCCCGTCTAGCCAGGCAAGGGTCGTGCTCTCCAGCACTGCCTCGTTAACGCAACAATAATAACCTTACAAAATGTAGTCAAACAAAAAAGAGAGTTCGAGAAGTATGTACCACAACTGTAAACTCTGCTGGGACACAAACGTGTTAAGGTAAAAGCAAACAATCTAACAGATGGCCGGCGTTAAACCTTTTTTAAGAGTGTTCATTTCTAACTTCTTGTTTGTTAGGCTCAAATATCCGTCTACATCTAGATATAAACGTGCCTGTGTAGCCATAATCAAAAAATGAGCGACATTTCTTCTCTGTACTGCACTCACCAATTATTGGTTTGTCGTTTCTACTTTCGGCGGTTGTAGACACGATGAAGAAAATAACGCAGAAAATGCACAGAGTAGCGATTGAGCTGGCAGAGGACATCGCTGAAGTGTAGTGCACTGTTGTCCCTGGCTGTGCAGCGCCTCTAGTGGCGGAAGACTCCTGCGCGGCTCCCTCCTCCTGTATTGGAGTATTTAAATACCGTTACAGCCCAACAGAGTGAAGCTGCGGTCAAACCAGTGGCTGGCATTTAGGGTCTTTTCAGAGATCAGACTAAGTTCATTTTATATTTAAGGTACCCCTTTAAATGAAGTCAATATATATTTAAACAACTGGCGCTTTTCTCTTTCTGGCAATTCATCCATTTTTAAAGGTTGCTTATCCCTATTTTTAGATGTAAGGTTAGGTTAGGAGTATGAACCTGCACAGCACATTGCAGCACCCACCACATGATGATGCTGAAGTACATATGCACTACATTTGTTTCTGGGATGTGTATTAGTTATCAGTTCAAAATAGTGAAAAACAGATCTCTATTGTAGCATAGAAGTAAATCAACAAAGATAAGTTAAACCACAGTTATGCAATGCAATCATCCTTGGCTGTCTTCTGTTACAATATATACCATGGTATACAATACAAGAGCAACGTAAAGGTACCATTTATTTATACAACTAATGGATGTATGGTGGTATCAAAGTCATCAAGTTATGCACAAAAAGATTGCAGTAACATAGAGCTCTGGAACAAATATTCAAGGGCTAAAAGGAAGAATTAAAGGTGACCCATGTGCCATGAACACAGTATATAGAGAGCTTATGAAAAGTACCTGTACTCAACCCCTTGTAAGTTTTTACTTTTTATTGTTATACAAAATTGAATCACAGCAGATTTAATTTGGATTTTCTGACATTGATTAACAGCAAAAGACTTTTCAATGACAAAGTGGTCTAAATGCAAAGTGTTGCATAAATTAACCAACATCTTTATCTTTCTGGAAAGTAACTCAAGGAAAATTTGCTCCGGAGAAAACTACTTAAGTAGAAGTTTTAACATATCTGATTTTAACTGTACTTATGCATCAAACATGCAAGTAAATGTAAAAAGTCAGTTCAAAAAATCCACTTTAAATCCAACGTGACTCAATGCTGTATTGTAATAAAATGTGAAAACATTCAAGCGGGACTTTTTATAGGTTCTGTAATCTGATGATATTATATACAATACAAAGTTCTCTCTGAATTATTGTCAAATGTTATTTGAAGTGGCAAAACCTATAGTCATTTCATCTCTATCATCTTCAAGAACTGTAGCAACAATATCCATCCAGTGATTTTCTGATCTGGTTTTAGGTAGTACAGGATCTCAGAAAACCAGTCATAACAAACAAATAATCCTGGATGTGTTAGATGTCCTTTTAGTGCATACTCCCATTGCATTCATTTTACACTTTCTATGAAGCTCAAGAAATACAAATAAGAATCAAAGCTCAATTAACCGCACAAAACCCTCTAGAGACATAACAGACACACAGCACAAAGTCCAGTTTAGAAACTGAAGGATAGCCAGCAAAAAAGGATGCAAAAAGATAAGTTGCAAAACTGTTCTGAAAAGGCTATTGTTTTTTCTATGGCTATTCTATTGACTGATGGCAAGTGCAGAAATTAAAGAATATGATATATACAAAGAAACAAATGAAGCAAAAGCAGGGCTGAGTTTCCATAGTTAAATGGAAGTGTGAAATGACAGTTATCAGCACTATACCTTAAAAATTGATGCAAATGCATTGGAATAACAAGAGTTTAATGCTAATAGCACTATTGCTAGTGAGATTACTTGAAAAAAAGTTTGGATTACTTACGCTAAATAGAACCAATGGAAGTAAAGAATGCATACTATAAACACATCTAATTTCATTGGATACATAAGGGAAAGACCCTTCACATTATGGAACTGGAACTACACAAAAAAAAAAACATAAGCCCGTTAAAAACAAATATATCGAGTATTGAAATTATGAAGTGAAAACATGAAAAAGGTCCCAACTCCACATGCCGTCCATGGTCTTGAGAATCCATTGGGGTGACATCAATTCATATCATCCAAAGTCTCATCATCAATCAGATTATTGGTTCAGCCATTTTTACAGTTGGATACACTTCACAATGTCGGCTTCCTTCAGCCACTTCTACAACATGCAAGGTGGTCATCTTATTCTATGTCAATTCACAGAGGTAACAGTCAGTTTACAATGCTGTGAAAAAGTTTAATTTTCAGCATCATTGCCTATTTTGTCAAACCCTTTCATGGATTGTTGTAATATATGAAATAGAGTCTCCAATAAGAAAATATATGCTAATGTATGTGGTTTTTTTTAGAGTGTGCAAGGTAATCAAACGTTATCTTCTGGAGTGAAAAGAATGACGCAAAATACTGGGAGTGGTGTTGGTCAGGTTATCACCCCAAATGAGGATCCTGTAAAAGACTCATATGTGAAATTCTGAGGATCTCTAAAGTAAAGACCAATTGAGCTATTGATTTCAATAATTAGTACTAAATTTAAAAATTAAAATAAAAGCTGACAAATCCTTAGTGCAAGGTGCATTTCTGCTTCAGTTACATCATGCATACAGTATGTTAGCTCAAGGCTACACAGATAGATGGGTTTTTATAAATGGCACTATGCCTCGAAAGCCTACCTTATTTTGGTGAAGAGATGTGCATAATTCAAACCTCCAACTCCAAGCACCATGGAATAATTCATACCGTGGTAAAAAGGTTACCCCTCAGCCTTATAAACCCAACTTAAATTGAAGAATTAATTAGAGTCATTAGGCTGAATGCTTCACATGAGACTGGCTATATGGGTTAGAGACGGTGGCACTGACCAGAAAACAGGAGACAGAGCTGGAGGTGGCAGAGTTAAAGATGTTAAGGTTTGCGTTGGGTGTGATGAGGATGAACAAGATTATAAACAAGTACATTATAGGGTCACCTCAGGTTGGACGGTTGGGAGACAAAGTCAAAGAGATGAGATTGCATTGGTTTGGACATGTGTAGAGGAGAGATGCTGAGTATATTGGGAAAAGGATGCTAAGGATAGAGCTTCCAGACAAGAGGGAAAGAGGAACGCCTAAGAGAAGGTTTATGGATGTGGTGAGAGAGGACATGCAGGTGATGGGTGTGACAGAGCAAGATACAGAGGATAGAAAGATATGGAAAAAGATGATCCGCTGTTGCAATCCCTAATGGAAGCAACCAAAAGAAGAAGAAGGCTGAATGTTTCATTTAACAATTAGGCCTAATGCAAGCCAGCCCAGCCCAACATAAATCTAAGGAGCTTCACTCCTTACTGCCAGAATTAGGTTCTTGGCACATAACCAAAATAAATGACTGAATCCATCCATCCATCCATTATCCAACCTGCTATATCCTAACTACAGGGTCATGGGTTCTGCTGGGGCCAATCCCAGCCAACACTGGGCGCAAGGCTGGAAACAAACCCCAGGCAAGGCAGCAGCCCACCGCAGGGCGCACACACACACACCCACACACCAAGCACACACCGGGCACAATTTAGAATCACCAATGCACCTAACCTGCATGTCTTTGGACTGTAGGAGGAAACCGGAGTACCCAGAGGAAACTCACGCAGACACAGGGACAACATGCAAACTCCTCCTAACTGCGAGGCAGCAGCGCTACCACTGCACCACCATGCTGCCCATGACTGAATCCTTCAGACTGAAAAAATAATTTATTAATTTTTTCATTCTGGAAGGTGTTACAAAACCATTTCTAAGGCTCTACAACTACCATGAATTTGTCATTTGGCCATGGAGTCTCTAGGAATTGCCTAGGATGACATGAAGTCTGTTACTAGAGAGATCAGAGGTTATTCATACTTTTTCATCTGCTTAACATCATAGTTACTACGAAGAGAATCTGAGAAAAAGTGAGTAACTGAATGGCTGCTACAACAAGAGTGTCAAAATGCAGATAGTTATTCTTATCTGGTTTTGGCAATAGTAGGCTGACTTCAGAGTTATTTCTTCTGTTCATGAAAATTCTTTTAAAGAACATATATGCTGAATCACAATGAAATGTTGTAAACAATTATTATATTGGCACATTTATATAGAGAAGAACTTCAATGACATTGTTTAAGAATGTGGAGCAATTAATCACCCTACTATTCATTCATCTTCTGAAGCAGCTTTTTCCATTACTGGGGCACAGGGAAATGTTAATATCAATGGCAATTTATAAACATTCATTTTACATGCCATATTAGAGACCCCTGTCCTTCTTTACAGTAAACACCACTGTTTCAGAATAATTGGGTGCTGTTTTTGTTATTGTATGTGCTTTTTCTATTGAAGTTTGTGCTAATATGAGGAAATAGCATGCATAAAGATGCATACCCAACTTAGAAAATACCAAAATGAAAATAATTTAGCCCTGCTTGGTCAAATATGAAGTTTTATGAGATTAAACCTTAGTACAAGAGTGAAATGGGTGAAGGGTAAAAGGACTTGTGCTAACGTCTGATTACAGACTCAAGGGGAAAACAATGATCACATGCAGAACATTTCCAAGAATTCCAGAGATAAGTCAACACTAATGCCATCCTCGGCAAACAAGAAGAAGAATAAACATTGTTAAGCAATACTTTGTTCTTATCGTGAATGATTTTAGCAATCCTTATTAAACAAGTTAGTTTTGCATATGAAAAAGCAACGGGGCTTAGCACAATCTAATTTCTGGTGTCTCCGAGTAAGGCATGTATTAGCAGATTTACAGTAAATTATTCTATTTTTGCTTTAAAATGTTAATGCGCTAATAAACAGTAATTCATATATTATACAAATGTTGCTGTTTATCAGTATCATTTTAAAGAAACAAGCAATTATGATAAATATGCAGTGAGTAAGGTTTAAGAAAACACATTATGTAACACATTAAATCTCATCCTTGTATACTCAAATTATGGGTCGCATTGGGCCAGAGCCTAGACAGATAGATAGATAAGTTATACTTTATTTGTTACCAAAGGGAGATTAAAATTTTACAGAAGCTCAAATAAATAAATAAATATAGATAGATAGATAGATACTTTATTAATCCCAAGGGGAAATTCACATAATCCAACAGCAGTATACTGACACAAAAAAAAAATTAAATTAAAGAGTAATAATGAATAATGTTAGCATTTACTCCCCCGGGTGGAACTGAAGAGTCACATAGTGTGGGGGGGGAACGATCTCTGCAGTGGATTCTTCATGATTGACAGGAGTTTGCTTAGTGCCCGTCGCTCTGCTACAGATGTTAAACTGTCCAGCTTTATTCCTACAATAGAGCCTGCCTTCCTAACAAGTTTGTCCAGGCATGAGACGTCCTTCTTCTTTATGCTGCCTCCCCAGCACACCACCGCGTAGAAGAGGGCACTCGCCACAACCGTCTGGTAGAACATCTGCAGCATCTTATTGCAGATGTTGAAGGACGCCAACCTTCTAAGGAAGTATAGTCGGCTCTGACCTTTCTTACACAGAGCATCAGTATTGGCAGACCAGTTCAATTTGTCATCCAGCTGCACTCCCAGGTATTTATAGTTCTGTACCTTCTGCACACAGTCACCTCTGATGATCATGGGTTCCATGAGGGGCCTGGGCCTCCTAAAATCCATCACCAGTTCCTTGGTCTTGCTGGTGTTCAGGTGTAAGTGGTTTGAGTCACACCATTTAACAAAGTCTTTGATTAGCTTCCTGTACTCCTCCTCCTGCCCACTCCTGATGCAGCCCAAAATAGCAGTGTCATCAGCGAACTTTTGCACGTGGCAGGACTCCGAGTCGTATTGGAACTGCCTTCAGCAGTTGTGGCGATACTCCATCTGGACCTGCTGCTTTGCTGGCACGAAGTCTCCTCAGCTCTCTGCTCACCTGTGCTGCTGTAATTGTGGGTGGGGATGTCTCACCTATGCTGGTATCAGCAGAAGGATGGTTGGAGGATGCAGTACTCCGTGGTGAGAGTGGGTTAGGGTGGTCAAATCTGTTAAAGAAGTTGTTCATTTGGTTTGCTCTCTCCACGTCTCTCTCGATGGTGGCACCCCGCTTCGAGCTGCAACCAGTGATGATCTTCACCCCATCCCACACTTCCTTCATGCCGTTATTCTGCAACTTCTGCTCCAGCTTTCTCCTGTACTGCTCCTTTGCCGCCCTGAGCTGGACTCGGAGTTCCTTCTGCACGTGCTTGAGCTCATGATGATCACCGCCTTTAAAAGCCCTTTTCTCCTGGTTCAAAAGGCCCTTGATTTCACTTGTAATCCATGGCTTGTTGTTAGCATAGCAGTGTACTGTTCTTACTGGAACTACAATGTCCATACAGAAGTTGATGTAATCAGTTGTGCAGTGAACAGCCTCTTCAATGTTCTCACTATGTGACCCCTGCAGTATATCCAAGTCTGTAGTTCCAAAGTGGTCTCTCAGAGCAAATTACAAAATTACAAAAAGAAACAACAACCCTCCATGAAAACACATAAGAAACTCTTACTTGGATTATAGACAGCTGCTGCTGTCAATAACAGACTTGTAGGTGAGAGTAAGATGAGATCAGACCTGCTCAGATAGTTTATATTGTAAGTCATTAACATTTGAATAGAGAAGGTCCAGCTTGTGTCCATAAATTAAACTTGCTGATAAACATTTGTTTCTTGTTTGAAGTCATTCAGAATGATTCATCATTAAGATATTGGAAGTGTAGTGAATCATTTCTGTTGCTGACTGGGCCAGAGTGATGTAACTTATCTCCCTAGGCAGTAATGTAGACACATTCAGTCTGCATTTCAATGTCTGGATCACACATTTAGTTTTAATTGTACTGTGCTTTCTTTTTCATCATTGATCATTCACATAAATCTCCAGTCCCCCTCCTGCTTTTTCCGCTCAGTCATTTCCAGCATTAAGATATCATCTGAAATAAGAGGTTTAAGCCAGTTCTCCACAGCACCTAATATGTACAGTTCCTGAACTCACTGTAATGTGCTATGAGATGTAGTAGTTCATACAACTTATATAAAAACAATAGAATATTGATCATTATATGGTGTTAGGCCAGGTCTGAATAATTTCCACCTTACTTTTATCCTTGCTCTGGATCTTAACCTCTTAAACCCTTTGATGACCTTATAACTTTATCACACTGGATCGTCACTCTTTTGCCCTTTCCATCTTTGGATAAGCAGCTCCTCTGACAGGGCATATTGGAGCTCCTTAGGTGGCAGTAATCACAGTGCTGCCAAGTGAATATTTAATACATTCTTAGATGTTATAGACTAAGGTAGCCATCAGATCTTTTACACTCACCCTGTGACATCTCTCAAGTTTACAGCTTCTCTGAAAGGCAGTTAAGACAAGCCAATGCTCTGGTCTGAGTTGACAACAGTATCTCTTCAATGTTATTTAAAAATTTGTTCAAAAATGTATAACAACAGGCCAGAGACTTAATTTTAACATTAATAATTAATAGCAATAAAAGCATAAATAATTGTGAAACACAAATCATGTCAGGACAGGGCACCAGTCGATTAAACAACTCACTTACATATTGGAATCACATCTTTGGTGATGTGGGAGGAAACTCATACAGATGTGGAGAGAACATACAAACTCCACACAAACAATGACTGACTACAGGATTGTAACCTAGAACACTGGATCTGCAAAGCAGCACTGCTAATCACTGCATTACCATGCTGCCCAAGACACCTTACATTTTACCTGAATTGAAGCACAACTACCAAACTGAAATATGCAATACATTAGCACTCCAGCCCATTACAATGCATAAACTGGAATAAAAATGTTTGATGATGTGACAGTGTACTACTGTAAATACTGTTTTTAGTTTTCCTGAGCACTCAAATTGGCATTGCATAGCGTGTGTTTGATTGTGGGTAGTAGCTGAGCATATGTCATCCAGATTTGTTGCCTAAGATGACTCTCCAATAATTTATTGTGTGGAAGTGTATTTATTTAGGGTACAGAAATATGATCATATTTCACCAATCCTTTGGTCACTTCATTGGCTCCCTATTCACCTCCGTATTGAATACAAACTTTGTTTGCTCACTCACCAGTGTATCCATGGAAATGCTCCACAATACCTTAAGGAACTTCTTATATTACAATCCACTACAAGAAACCCTCGTCTTGCAAATACCTATTGCCTTCGCCCCCCTATGACAAAACTTCGTACAATGGGTGACCGAGCCTTTGCAGTTGCTGCTCCACGGCTCTGGAATGCCCTACCAGAGAACCTGAGAACACAGTAGATTGTGGGCTGTTTTCAAAAACAGTTAAAGACTTTTCTATTTAGGAAAGCATATTAACAAAATTGCTTCTAATTATTGTTTACTCTTTGTTTTTATCTTGTTGTGTTTTTTTTTTATTTTTTTTATGAAGCACTTTGAGGTTAACTACAAATGTAAAGTGCCTTATAAATAAATTGAATTCTTACCAGTCTGGCTTTAGGCATTATCATGGTGTGGAGATGGCCCTCCTGAAAGTATTTATTAACATCTCTCTTATTACTGACTCTGGAGGGGCAGCAGTTCTTGTCCTTCCAGACTTTTCTGGAGATTTTGATACTATTGATCATGAGATGAGCTATTGCGGCTTGAGCATCGGGTGGGACTTCCAGAGGCTTCTCTTAACTGGTTCAGGTCATATCTTACTGGTAGACACTTTTCAGTGATTTTCAATTCCTCTTTTTCGTATACATTTTACACTGGCTGCCAGTTAGCTTTAGAACTGATTTTAAAAAGTTTGCTGCTGATTTTTAAATCACTACATGGGTATGCTCCTGTCTATTTATCTGAATTGTGTGTTTTGCACCAGAGATCCAGAGAGCTTAGATCTACCGGTCAGTTGTCTCTTGTTGTCCCTCATACTATGTGCAAAACTAAGAGGAAGGGCAGGGCCTTTTCAGCTGCTGCACCTCGTCTGTGGAACTCTTTACCTAATTACATTAAGGAGTCACCTTCAATTGAACTGTTTAAAACTAGACTGAAGACACATTTCTGTTCTCTAGCTTTCCATGACCTTCAGTGATACTGATGGTATTCCTCCTCTTAGTCATTTGTTTGTTTCAATTTACTACTAGTTGTATTGTGTTTTATTGTATTTTATTCTATTTATGTTTATTACATGTTTTATTGTAAAGCCCTTTGGCTCCAGCATTACTGATGTTATATTAAATGTGCTCTATAAATAAATTGACATTGACATTAATATCTGTATGGAGTTTGCATGTTCTGTTCATGGTCCTGGGGATTTAGTTTAGCTGTGCTAATCTGTGCTAAGCTGTGCTGTGTCACACATCATAAACACATAAGTTACTCTTAAAATGCCATACACAAGTGAGCATAGGTGAGCATAGGTTTGTGGAAGAGTATACCCTGATACATTGAAGCACATCTATCCATGGTTGGTTTAACCTTACATCCCAAGTATATACTGTGACTCAATGAAACGTAAGAAATGGAAAGACAACTGTATACCTGTGTGTATAAAAAATTCTAATGTCTAGAAAAGCTACCCTAACCTGAAAGCAAACACACATTTATCAACCAGCTCTGCAGGTTTGACAGGAATATGTTGGGCCTTGGAGCTCATGAAATTAAAAAACAAAGTTGAAGCAAATGAAGCCTGATGATTATATTTTTCGCGCTTGAATACACATGTTCCACAGTGTTAACAATAATATACTGGAGTGTGTGGATGGAATCTGAAGTCCAAGTATATTGATGAGTATAGGAGGAAAACAAACACAAAAGATGGGTATTTAACCAGGGAAAAGAAGACCCATTGCCACCAAGTGCAGGTAGATTTTAGACTACCTTATGATTATTACTTTGGTGCAGCTATAAATTAAATTCTGGGAATAATAACAACATTTTTTAAATTTTTAATTAGATCTTTAATAAATTATTGATTCAGATTTTGGACCATTAGCAATGGATGGAAGTTTGCCAAAGTGAGGCCAAAAAGCTTTCCTGTACTTCAGGTGTATGCTACCATTATTTCTGGGTAATGATGGAACACACTAAAGCAACAGTATATGCTGTATACATGGTATGAAATAGACTGCCAATAGGTTAAAATACAATACAATAAAACACTACTCTTGAATGTATGTGTGAATGTGTTTATTTCCATGTCCTTCCAAGCAAACTTACTGGACAATTTAGCTTTAGTGATGCAATTAAAAGAGAAAGTGCAGAGGAAGAGAGGTTGAGACACAAGAAAAGGAGTTAGGTAAAGGAGGCGTGCTTGGAGTTGTCTTTGAAGATGGGATATATTCATAAGAATAAGAATTATGATTCCACACTGGGTAATTGGGGGCCTGTCTACCATTGGTGGTATTCAAAAACCAGATAGGAGGCAAGCAAGTGTCCTCGAAATGACTGAATCTATGAAGCAGGCTTTATGGGAATGTAGTCGAGAGATGGAGAGCCGAGCAAGAGAGAAGTATACGCACAAAGATACTGAGGAAAGGCATAGGAGGAATACTGAAGGTACATGTAGGGCAAGAGATATTTGTCTTTGACAGGTAATGTGGCTTGTATGTTATAAAAGAGCATATATAATATAGATAAACTGTTAATAGGTTTTAGGCTATAAAAAGAATACCGGGACAATACATACCAAATTAATGCAATCTTTGGCACAGAAAGGGTGCCGGTAAATGTTAATATTATACAAAATTATTGTCTGTCTGTTATACTTTCATTGTTATCACTCTTTAATTTAATATTGTTCTTTATCAGTATGCTGCTGCTGGAGTATGTGAATTTCCCCTAGGGATTAATAAAGTATCTATCTATCTACCTACATGTGGAGTAAATGACGTTTACATGGATAATCTCTTGCTGGATTAAAACAAGCCTTCTTCTTTGTTCATTTATGTGTTATAAGGAATTCATGACTCAAGTTCTGCGCATGAGGCAGTAGTTCAGAAAGAGTTACCTTCTTAGACTGCTGTAGAAACTACTACTTGGAAGCTGCAAACAACATGTATGTGTGGCAAGACCGGTCCATATATAAAGTCAACAACATGTATTTCCCAATGCAAAAATCCTTCAAACTCAAAACACTGTAGCAGAGATTGTATTGTAATTACTGACGTCCAGTTATAATGTGTCCCTTACTCTTTTTGTAAGCCATCCTACAGATCATATATATATATTTTATATATTATCTTAATTTTATCCAGCAGAGGTTATTCTCTTTAGATAAAATTGCAGCAAAAGTCATCCTAGCCTGTTGAAGGAAATCTAATGACACTCTTATCTTTACTGTATGTTAATTCTCTTAAGAATTTTTGCTTATTCACACTTTCTGCATCAGAGATTAACAGGTCATCTGGCCCCATTACAGAAAGAAAAAAGTAAATGGTATAGCTGGTGTAGAATTTGGTGGTAAATGTTCAGTGTAGTAAACATAATCCTTATCTTTGAGATTTTTTCTTGTAGCATTTAGCATCACTGTCAGGATTGCTCAGGCAGTCTCATACCTTTTGATATACAGTATGAGGGTCTCTTCTTGGGACAAGATTGTTGGGGGGGGGGGGGGGGCGGGTGTTATTGATTTTTTTGCAAATTTTGCTTGTTTTCCAATATCATCATGTTATTCTTAATCTACTTTTGTTTTTGCTATTTGATTACTTAAAAAAAATATAAAAAAGCAGATATAGTATTGTATAATATGCCTATTACAGCTCATCTCCACCCAGAACCAACTCCAATAATTGGGCTCAAAGCCATTCTTCAAACTGGGCAGAGAAAAAAAAATAAACTGACTGACCTATGGAAGAACCTCTGACCCTGAACCAATATCATATTATCTGTGGTAACCATCTCATCATTTCACTATAATAGGCTATTACATCAAAAACTGCTGCACCCTTCCAAATCTTAAAATGTAATTCAAGTAACTTAAATTGCTGCCTATTTGAATATTATAAATATATGTAAAATAGTTATGACTAACTTTGAATATGCCATATTTCAGCCAAATACATAAAAGGGCGCATGGTTTAGAAAATGCAACAGTGATGTATGATCATCACATTTCTCTGTTAAAAAAGGTATATATTAACAAGCACTTTGTAACACATTTCTGTTTAGTCTGTATTGAAACATTTACAAGTAAAAATTATTAGGAATCAAACTAGACAGGAGTTTTATCTACATGTATACCTTCATAATCAATTAACCTAGCAATAATACTGATTATAACCCATGACTGTTTACCATGGATAAAATGTTAATGTGTATATTTAAGTTCAATAATGCTTTTCTCCCCCAACACCCAACATGGTAACATCCAAAGAAACAAGTCCATCATCTATTAACACCATTCTTGGTCTTTACTCTCTGCCACCACGTTTTTTGTAAAAATACTTGGACAAGTGTTCTTTGTTCAGCTGGCATCAAAGAAAAAACAACTACCCCAGCCAATTCATAAGTGTCCATTTCCTGCATCTAGTTAATTAATATAATCCATCAACAATGAGATACCCTTCATTATTTGTCTGTTTCACTTCTTTCAGACTGCATATCCTAACTTCCTAAAGAGGATAAAACACCATTTCATCGCATTTTTAAAATAAATTGTTATTTTTACATTTGACTTGGCGTGGATGAAGTTTTGGGAGTGATACCCTAATGCCCTACATGGGGCAGTCGCCACTGAATTTAGGATATTTAAGTGTTTAACTTCAGCTGAATATAAAAATGATAATACAGTGGCCCAAAGGCCTGCGCTACTAACCACTCCAAAAACCATAGTCTTCATTTCATTAATTTTCCTTCCTTTCTCTGGTTTGATCCCACATCTGAAGGTTGTATTGACTCTAAATTGCCCTGTACATGTGTGGGTGTGTTCATGAGCATGCGTTATGATGGATGGTGTTCTATTCATAAAATAAACTTTGTCTCTCATTGACTGTGAAATAAAGCAATAAGATTCACAAAATAGATCAGACCTCAATTTCAGTAGAAATCTAATAATCATAAAATAATCAGACTTTAGCATTGGATTCAGGATTTGCTCCCAGACTTCATATTCTAGCTTTGGAAAATCTATGACTTCAGACAATTTAGAAATATTATGACCTATTGTACCCTGGAAGTAAAAAGAGCAGGGGGCAGGTGTTAATCCAAATACTTACAATACACATCATTATACTTTTACAAGGGTATCAATCAAATTTCTCAACCTATCTAGAAAGATGCCCTTTCAAAAATATTAAAGAGAATAGTTGAGTAGTAGCTAAAACTGTTATGATATATATATATATATATATATACACATAAGATATTTGAACTATTAATATACAGTATACAGGGGTGGGCAAAAGTTGGTTTACAGTTGTGAGTACATGAGGCTGGCAATTTGAGCACTTATGTGATTGTACCTAAGTGCACTATGCCATTCTTTTGAGTTAATAAAGCTATTGTAATAATCATAACCTACATGTCTTTTTCCATGCGAACAACTGTAAACCTACTTTTGCCCTACCCTGTATATATATAATATACAACCAATTCTCGTTATCTGTTTGGGTTACATTCTTGAAAACAGCAGATACTGAAGCATTGATCATGTGGGGAAAATGGGTTTAGATTCCAGTAGAGCCTATTCAATATATACATTTTCTACCCTTAACTATAAACTCATTTTGTGTACTGAAAATCAGCTAAGCTCATTACAATACATTTGCTCTTGGAAGCACTTGGCAAAACACTTCCATTAGCACTACGCGTTGCTGTCATTGTTAAAGTTTAATTTGTATTTTGTACTTTAAAAATAGTTTCATCCTCCATAATATATTAAACTATATGAACTTAGTCAAGACTTTGGTGATTGCTAGACTACACTGGCTTGACTAACATTATAATTAATAATCAACCTACACAAACAAGCTACAAATCTCCACACACATTCCTATGTCCAGATTTACCTGATATGTACTGAAACATAATAGAAAACAATACTAGTAACTGAAAAAGTGTATATCTAATATCAAAACATTTATAACTTGAAAAGATAAAGTTCTGACAGCTTTTTTTCCCCTTATTATAAACACATCCCTACAAACTTGTATTCTCTAGTGTGCATTACGCTGGCACACTAGAAAGGTCATGAATTTCCAGTCAACTACAAAGACAAGACTTGTTTAGTCCTCAAAGACAGCTTTAACTGATGTCTATAATCCAGGCCCTGTTAAAAATACCCAAGGGCAACTAGGTAATGATTAATTTAAAACAGTTCTGTTCCTGGAATTATGTTTAGACTAGCAAAATACCTGCGCTTCACAGCGGAGAAGTAGTGTGTTAAAGAAGTTATGAAAAAGAAAAGGAAACATTTTAAAAATAACGTAACATGATTATCAATGTAATAGCTTTGTCACTGTTATGAGTGTTGCTGTCATCAAGGATTTGGTTATCATTATTTCTTTCAATCAGGTTCATATTTGGAGGATGTGTTGTGTTCAAGTTATATTCCGTGTTTGTCAACCGTTGTAAAGATAACAGGTTTCATTCATCGAAGTGTTCACTACCCAAATCAGTACTCGTGAATCTAAGATGTTTAACAGGCATTCCTGGTATTAAGTTGTGTATTTGCTTGTGAATATTTAGCGGTAGCGTGTCTATGAACTTAATTTAACCTTTCCCAGTCCTGCAAAGTCAGTTCACATGAGCCGCTCGGAGTACATGCATCGAAGCTTCTCAGCTGTGATTGTGCTATCTCATGCGATCTCATGATGTCCACGGCTTTATTTAATGCTAGCTCAGACCCGGCACTTAAAAGTTTCTCTCGCACTTTTGCTGAGTTTGCGCCAAACACGATTCTATCCCTGACCATCTTATCTTCGTTTACATAAGCACAGTCCTTCACCAGCAATTTTAACTCCGCTACAAAGTGCTGAAATGTCTCGTTTATACCCTGCGTCCTCTCATTAAACTTGTATCTCGCGAATATCGTATTCATCTTAGGCATGACAAACACCAGTGGCAGCATGTCTATGAACCTAATTTAAAGTTAAGCTTTACACCCTGCTTTCCTATTCGTTTGCATAAGCACAGTCCTTCACCAGCAATTTTAACTCAGTTACAGCAATTGTAACTCTGTTACAAAGTGATCAAAAGTCTTGTTTAAACCCTGCGTTTTCTCATTAAACTTGTATCTCGCGAATATCGTATTCGTCCTAGGCATGACAAACGCCAGCGGCAGCCTGTCTATGAACCTAATTTAAAGTTTAGGTTTACACCGTGCTGTGTTTCCGCAGTAGCTGCACTTATAAATATGCTTGTATGCGTCACTCGCTTCATATTCTTTTGCTGCCTTCTCAATTGTGTACAGTAATCCCTCCTCCATCGCGGGGGTTGCGTTCCAGACCCCCCCGCGATAGGTGAAAATCCGCGAAGTAGAAACCATATGTTTGTATGGTTATTTTTATATATTTTAAGCCCTTATAAACTCTCCCGCACTGTTTATAAATATTCCCCGCAGCGTTATACAGCATAATCCCTTTGTATTCTCTTAGATATTAGGTAAGATTCATTGAAATTATGTATATAAACACACACTGTTTATATACAGTAAAACCTAAATATTATTTTAAAGATATTGAGTGTCTCCGATATCACATATGTTACAGCCATTACGATAGACAGGTCACCAGCAATAAATACGTACATTGCAAGAAAAATAGTATACAGGTAATGTATTAATTATTTATGGTTACTCACCAACAATGACACGATGACTTGTCCGATAACAATGAGTTTAATTTTACTGCACAACAAAGGAGAGCGTTACAGCCCTTGTAAAGGAGCCACTTCAGGCGATTGTGTAGCACTGCCGTTGTTCTTCTTCTGGCAGTCTTCAATCCAAATCCCTAAAGCAGATTCCATCCAGACTACTGCCTTATTACATCCACTTACAACTCGTTTTGCACCCTGGTTAAAAGGACGCTGCAGCCGTAGATCTTATATTCCTTTCCTACTTTTTAAATAAAAAGAATCGTAGCCTTCAACAAATCCAAAACGTTTACCTTTTCGGCAATCGTTAACATCTTCTTCTTGCGCTTGGGCACGGCACCTGAAGCAGTAGCAGATTGTTTTGGAGCCATAATGAAGGGCTTGACTATGCACAAAGATAAACACTAAAGAGCACAACTCTTTACACAGCGAAGCACGTTGATGCTGAATGAGCAAGATGAGACTTCCTGGTTAACACTGCATAGCTCCTGCGTGCTCTGATTGGTTAGCTTCTCAGTCAGGAGAACTTAACTGCGTGCTCTGATTGGTTAGCTTCTTAGCCATCCGCCAATAGCGTCCCTTGTATGAAATCAACTGGGCAAACCAACTGAGGAAGCATATACAGGAAGTAAAAAGACACATTGTCCGCAGAACCCGCGAAGCAGCGAAAAATCCGCGTTATATATTTAGTTATGCTTTCATATAAAATCCGCGATAGAGTGAAGCCGCGAAAGTCGAAGCGCGATATAGCGAGGGATTACTGTAATGCGTTTTTTGAACAGGTTTCATTCATCGAAGTGATCACTACCCAAATCGGTACTTGTGAATCTAAGATGTTTAACAGGCATTCCCGGTACTAAGTTTTGGATTTGCCTGCGAATATTTAGCAGCAGCGTGTCTATGAACGTAATTTAAACTTAAGCTTTACACCTTGCTTTCCTATTGATATGTGTACAAAGGCTTGTTCAGCATCAGAGGGTTTCCGCAGTAGCTGCACTTATGAATATGCTAAGCACAGTCCTTCACCCACGAATATTTACCTTATATGGGCAGGCACTCAATTACGTGGGAGGCGTGATGATGTGGGACGCAACTCTGACTCACACGGCGACCGAGCTGCTGGCTATGGCCGTATATATGGACGAAAGTAGGTTCCAGTTATGACCGTTATGCGTAGAATTTCGAAATGAAACCTGCCTAACTTTTGTAAGTAAGCTGTAAGGAATGAACCTGCCAAATTTCAGCCTTCCACCTACACGGGAAGTTGGAGAATTAATGATGAGTCAGTGAGTAAGTAAGTGAGTGAGTCAGTGAGTGAGTCAGTCAGTCAGTCAGTCAGTCAGTGAGGGCTTTGCCTTTTATTAGTATAGATTACAGAACCCAATAAAAATGTCTGACACATTCACTTTCACTCAGTACAAATTTTTAACCAAATTTATTTTTGCATTGAATATATTTATTGATATACATATCAAATGGATTTTAAAATTAGGTAACTTTAAAACTGATGCATGTTTTATCCCTACAAAGGTTTAACTTTAAAGGCTTTTCTTAATTATCATTGGTTAACAATTTGAAGGTTAGTGAGAAAAATCATACTATACACCATTTTAATATGTAATATCAGTCACCCTGATCCAGATTGTGCACCCTTATATAACTAAAGTTTAAAATGTTATTGAATATATATATACTGTATATATATATATATATATGTGTGTGTGTGTGTGTGTGTGTGTGTGTGTGTAAGTTTGTTTCTGATGATTAACATGAGTTGTTATGCATATATGTCAATTGTTCAAAGTTCCCTGCTGATATATTCATAATTCTTAACAGACTTTGTCGCACAGTCATTCATTGAGAAAACAACACAAATGTGATCCACAGTGACATCTTGGGTATACTGCAGGTATTACAATGACTGGAAAGACACAAATCAAACCTGTTTTTGCTGTGGTACTTCTTTTTGTCAAAAGTCTGCTTTAACAAAATCAAAATCATTCCTTGTAACATTTGCATAATTTTCACTTGGGGGAGAATTAAAGAATCCCTAATCATGATGCATGATTAATGGACTTTAGAAGGGTGAGAACATTTCCAGCTTTAAACATGTCAGTTTACAACACTGTATACTTGCACAGCAAGCCTGCAGTTTCTAGTCATTTTACAGTTTCTGTGCTTATGAGGGAGACTGTAAAATAACTGTGCAAAAAATTTGACTGTGCAGTGAGACATTCTGCATAGGTCAAAAAAGGACGGTGATAATTTTCACTTCCATTAATTTACATCAATTATTTTTATGGTCTTGCTTATCAATAGATTTGAGTCTGATATGTCTATAAAAGAATATTTAAGTATAAGTCTTTGTACTAATGTCTATCTTTACCATACACTGCAAAGCAGTGACTTATTATAATATCAGCTTGGCATTATACACCTACTGATGAAACTACTTTTAATGTTATCCATTGGATGAAGCAATTGACAGCTTATGAAGCTGATCTTCTGATTTAAGGATAAATTCTGTCCATTCTTTGCAAGCTTCTTCAATTGTGGGTCCCGAACCCCCATATTCCTGTGGAAGAATGCTGTCTGGGAAATGCTGTATAAGACTTTGTTGGTATGTGCATCCATGCAAGTGAATCTGGAGAACAAAAAAAAAACAGAGATTGTCTTTAAATAAAAAGTGTAAAATGTTTATTTCAGCTAATTTAAAATATACATAGCAACAAAGGCAAGAGTTAACATACTGGGCTGTAAAGATACTTTTTGTGAATGCCTGAATTCATAAAACACCATTAGCATCTTAGTAGGTATATTGTTTTTTGTACATGTACTTGGACATCATGGAGAGAAAGCAGTCAATGCTGCTTCTTTATAGGTCCAAGTGACTGGAACTGAAACCTGGCTTAGTCACCATCTGTGGGAATTTTGCATGCTCTCCCCACTGTATATGTCTGCACAGGTGCTCAAATTTTTCTGCCTAAGTATTAGTAAATGCTGGTCTGTGAAAGAGTTTGCCCTTTAATGGGCAGGCAGCATCCATGCATAATTTGTTTACACTTATGCCCTGCTCACTACAACTGTAAAACTGGATTAATACTGGTTCAGTAAATGGCTGAATGAATGTTAAGCCACTCAAGAGGATATAGTTAAACAGATACAATTCTCAAAAAACAGTTATAAGATATACTTCTTGATGTAATAAGCCATCCTGGATGTCTCCAGTTCATTGCTCACAAATAAGTAATACCGTCTGTTAAATAGTTAATGCTGCTGTCACTAATAATCCCATGCACCTACAGTGCCAATAAAAAGTATATACCTCCTTGAAAGTTTGAACATTTTATTGTTAAACAACATTGAATCACAGTGGATTTAATCTGGCTTCTTTGGCACTGATAATTTGAAGCAAATCTATACTGTAAGTATTCACCCCCTTCAATATTTCACACTTAAATCATCACTGACAAAGCCATCTGTTTTTTAATGTTGCATAATTAGTTAAATGGAGATCACTTGTCTCTTGTCAAGGGGTTCAATTGACAGTAATATAAATGTTCCTTATTGAGAAGGCTGTGGTGAGTCAGTATTGTGGCATAATGAAGACAAAACACACTCCAAGCAACTTTGTGAAAAGCACAAGTCAGGGGAGGGATACAAAAAATATCCAATTAAATCAATCTTTAATAAATGGAAATAGTATGGCACAGCTGTAAATTTGCTTATAGCAATTCATCCACAAAAACTGAGTGATTGTGCAAGGAAAAGACTAATAAGGAAGGCCACGAAGACACCTGTGATAGCTCTAAAGAAACTAAAAACTACAGTGAATGAGACTGGAGAGACTATGCATACAACAACTCTTGCCCAAGATCTTCATTAGTTGTAGCTTTATGTGAGAGGGGCAAAAAGAAAGCCACTGTTAAATAATATGCACCATGACGTCAAAGGTAGAGTTTGCCAGAAGGCACATGGGCGCTTCTGAAGTCAACTTTAAGAAATGTTCAATGGTCTGTTGACACCAAATTGAGAGTTTTGGATATTAGATTAAATGTCATGTAAACACTGCACATTATCAAAAACATACCATCCGCACTATGAAGTATGGTGGTGGCAACATCATGCTGTTGGGATGCTTCTCAGTAGCAGGCCCCTGAAGGCTTATGGGTGTAGAGGGTAAAATTAATGCAGCAAAATACTGGGAAATCCTGCAGAAAAACCTGATCCAGAGATTTGTTTTGCAGCAAGACGATGACCCCAAGCATAAAGTCAAAGCTACAAAGGAATGGCTTCAAAACAAGGTTATTGTCCTGGAGTGGCTGAGTCAGAGTCCAGATCTACATCCAACTGAGAATTTGTGGCTGGACTTTAAAATGGGCTGTTCATTCATAAACCCCATGCATCCCAAAAGAGCAGTTTGGCAAAGACAAATGGAGAAAAAGAGCCGTATCCAGATGTGCAAAATTGATAGAGACCTGGGCCAAAAGGCTCAAGGCTGTCATTGCTGACAAAGTTGCATCTACTAAACACTGACTTGAAGGGGGTGAGTATTTGTGAAATCAATTATTTTGTGCTTTATATTTGCACTTAATTTACACCACCTTACATTGATCTTTTTTCACTTTCATGTTAAAAAGTTTTTTTTTTCCTATTGATCAATGTGAAAAGCCAAATTAAACTCACTGTTATTCTATAAATGCGAAAACTTCCCAGGGAATGAATACATGTTAAAGGCATTGTAAGTTCAACTACAGGTTTATAAATAGCCAGTGTGTATACCATCCATATTAGGTACTAGGTAGAAATGAAAACAGTAAGGGTCTATAACAGACAATAGCCATGTGCACACTCACTGAGTCAATGCAGATTCAATGATTATTCTGTTAAATGCGCATGTTTTGATTATGCCAGAATACCAGCATGCTCCAACAAAACCCATTTGGAAATGGAGAGAATGTTTAGACTTCACATAGACAGTAGCAAGGCTAGAATCTGAACTCTGGCCACTTAAACTGCGAAGCAGCAGTGCTAACTACTGCACCACCATGCCAAGTACCGCTAATCTTTTAATTCTAAATTTGGAGTGAAAATAAGAAACACATAATTACATAATATCTTGAACAACATGAAAAATAAATTAATGCTAAATTCTTAATCATATTAAGTTGTGACATAAAATGAATGTGACGGATATCATGTAATATGCCTTATGTAGGTTATCAAAAGAGATACCCAGTGTACAGTATGTTCACATCTTGTTTATCCAGGTGCTGCACAGCACTTTTGAACAGCAGACACAACTCCCGAAACATCTGCTATCCCCCATAACCTATGGTGCATGTGTTTGAGTTTTGCAGCTCTCGATATTCCATGGGGAAACCACCCTAAACTTGTCCATGTGTTGTTGATTTGTGATGCTTCGTACTCCATCAGGGAATCCATGGCCCCCTCTCACTGGTGCTTCACCACACTAGACAGTCAGTACCAGCTCATATGTTTTTCACATGCACTCATCAGTAACAAAAATTAGAGAGATCACTGCTGGTAAGAGGTTGTCTGGGTCAAGGTAGCAAGAGAGGTCCTGCATATGCCAATGCTGAAATGCTTGGGCTGTTGGTTGGTGGTAAACCTTGTGCATTTCGTGACTGCCCAAAAAGGGAAAAAAATGGCAAAAGGAAGAGGAAAGCACCCTGTAAGAAGTGCTACATCTTGACATTAGACAGCAGGCAACCTAGCAGTTTCCTAAATTGTGCAATGCTCTTACAAGAGAGAAACTTAAATCAGGGAGGATGTTCCAGACATGAGAACACTTTCTAGGCATTACAGGGTATACACACCAAGAAGGCATTTACACAACTATCCTGGTTCTCAGATAGCATGAGTATCTGTGATGTTGCTTTGGAGATCTTGCATTATATTAGACAAGTAAAGGCTTGGGAATGAAGGGACATCAGATGGAGTTCTGGCCTGATGTTCCTGGAGCAGGTGAAAGGCAACCCAAAACCTTGAAACTATTCTAGGGCTTAGGCAAAAGAAACAGCAAGATGGGGTCTAAAACCACCTCCCGACCAGAGATACATGGAGAGCAGTGTTTGGAGTATAGAGTGGGAAATGCTCAAGGTATGAGGAAAAAAGGCCAAGGCCAAGAGGGAGATAAAAGAGACAGAAGAAAAGGTAGTGCCTGGTACAGTAATAGGCAAAAAACAATAACCATATTGATTTGTTTTGGCTGCACATTAGAGTCATATAATGAATGTCTGCTAGAATGCTTAGTCCAATTTTTTAATTGTAGACTTCAAATATTTCAAATATCTGTATTTTCCATGCTGTTAATCATTTTCTTTTTTGTATTATATACAGACAACAAAGGATTAACATCCATCTATAGACATTTATAGCTGTTTACACCTGTTCAGTTCACCATGTATAAGTGTTCAGGGAAGATTTAAACCAAGAACTTCAGTAACAGATGAAAATTTAGCAGAAGGAAAAATCTTTTTGCCTGGGTAGCTGCTAATGCTTATAACTACTCTTAGTTGGTGAGAAAGATATAGAGAATACAGCTTTGTACTACAAGACAAGATAAACTTTAAACTAAACATTTAGTAATTATGGCATATACAAAAATAAAACAGCTCTGATGACTCACATCTGTCTTAATAGCAAATTGCAGAGTACTTGTAGATGAATAGCCCTTTAGCCAATAAAGAACTGGCAATTTGTTTTAAATTGAGTTTTTGATGGAGCACTCTTAAATGTTAACAGTCTCAGAGGAGGAAATAGTTGACCTGGTTAAAACATGTTGAAACCTAATATTACGAATCCTCCAATGTAATTGTACTCCTTATTTCATTTGAGCATATTGTTTTGCAGTTTCTGCATTTATGTGTGAATCAAGACATTCCAAATAGGATTTATTTACATTGTAGGAATTTAACAAGTCTGGTAAGACAAATAATTTATTATATTCCTTTCAATGGTTTTGGTGTTTTGTTTTAAAGAGCGTTGCTTATTGTTTGTAGAAGATCACAAAACTTGAATAAACTCAGTTGTTGCCGATTCTTTTTAGCATTCACTTACATCTCTTCCTGACCTTTCCTAAATTCCAGTAAAATGTGGTGGGGATTTTTGAATTAACACAATAATGTTAGAAACCAGAAAACAACAGTAGGCTTCAGTTACACAGTAGTTAAATTAAATTAAATTTTACACTGTGCTGTAAAAATAGCACCATGCTTCAGATGAGATTTAAAACCGAGGTCCTGACTCTCTGTGATCATAAAAGATCTCTGGGCATCTTTCCTAAACAGCAGGGTATATCCTGATGTCCAGGCTAAATTGCCCTCCATGACCTAGTCTTTCCAGCCTCCTAATCATCCCCACTCTTTAATTAGCTCTCTCTCACCATTTCACTACCTAATAGCTCATATGTGGTGAGTGTACTGGTGCGAAAATGGCTGCTGTCACATCATCCAGGTGGATGTTACACATTAAGCACTTTGAGTAGTGAGAAAAGCACTATAGAAATGTAAAGAATTATTATTATTAACTTAAGCCTGCATCAACTGTGGTCCATCACAGACTTTATGTAACCTTGGGGGTATGCAATCTGGGCACTTTGTGGAAAAGCCCCTTCAATCTTTTATTTTAACCATTAATTAGAAGCAGATTTATTAAGTATGCTTAAACATACATGTTTACTTGACATTCTCGTGTAAAACAATAATGACAACATGAAAAGAAATTCCTATATTACATATTAAGTCTTCATAGAAAATGATCAAACTGAGAATTAGGGTGGGTTAGAACTTCTAAATTACTCAGTTTAGTTTGTCTTAATATTTTATTATAAGAGCTTCTTTTTGGTGAAAGCTCACAGGTTTAAATGTTAACATATTAGCTATTCAGTCACTATTAATTGCTTGCTAGCTAAGACAAAAATTAATAATATGAAGTTTTAGACATGCAAAAAGCAGTATCTGAATAGAATAATTTGCATAAATAACTATTTAAAATTCAAAAAAAGTATAAGCTGAGGAAAGGTATCTAATTAAGTGAAAGTCAGAAACTACATTCAGCCCCCTAAGACCAAAGTTAGTCCATCCAATTAGTGAACTATCTTCACTAGTGCAATCTCAGAGTTGTGTGGTGCTGTGGCTTATCCTAAAAACTTTGAATGCAAGGAAGAAAGCAGTCCTGGAAGGTGTGCCAGTCCATTGCTGGACATACTCGGGTACGCATCCACATTGGGCCATTTTAAGGTTGCTAATTGTTCTAAAAAGTATTTAGAATGTGAAGAAAAATCAAAATTTGCTGTAATGCTTTTACTTTTAAAAGAGAAAACTGCAGTTGGAAGATTGTCTGTTATATTGTTCTTTCAATTGTAGGATTGTTTGTTCTACAAATGCACCTATTTTGTAGAAGGGTATATCACATTATAATCAACAATACAGATTTCTCTCATATTTTAGTTTTAATTTCCAAAACCTTTTGAATAAGAATCAGGATATACCAGTTCTCCAATGCCTCCCACAATGTGCCATGTAGCTCACATAACACACCTTTAAAAGCATTAGTCAACAGAAACATTGTGCAAGTCATGGCCCCTGTTTGTACTTACCCGTGCTTTTATTTTTTCTGACAGAAAAGGTTTTATCACTGCAAAGACTGACCAAAACAATATCGGTGTATTAATCAAATGGATACCACGGACCTTTAAAGGAAAAGCATCCTAAAATGACAATAAGAAGAAAAGAGTTAAAAGCAAGCATTTATTTTTTTATTTTGAACAGGATAGGCAAAATGTATATGAACATATTATGTATTAACTACTGCCCCAATAAATTGAGGACAACTTGAAAATTTACTTGAACAAATAGCTTCCTCAAAACAGTATGAATTATAGCAATATTATGTAACATTTAATTTAGCCAAAATATAGTATGAAGAATGTTGCACAGCACTAAATATTGTTCATGTAAGGTGCTTAGAAGATTATCACTAGTACTCTTTATGAAAATACATTTTTAAAGACTAAGGAGAAGATTTTAGTTCAGCATTTTTAAGTTTAATTCTTTAGTGAAGACAATTTGCTGGAGCTAGAAGAGTAAACATTGTACATTTAATTGGGGATTATACCCAAAACGGGAAACTCTGACACCACAAGAAAAAGGAAGTATTACCACATCATTTGGGATATTAAAGTTTTACTCAAATGAAAAGCCATTTTTCTTCTGTCTTTTTGTTACTATTGCACTGTAACTTCATCTCTTTTTTTACATCAGTATCACATGAGTTTTAAGTTAACTTTCAAAACAGGTGGTAACGTATAACAATTTCACAGGTTTGCCATATGTAACCATCTTAAAAATCCTTTTCTAGTGACAGCATGATACATGTCAAGGCTTCTGCATTCTGCTGACAATTACAAGTAAACTTGTCCACCAGTCACTCAGATTTATAGTTTCAGGTGTACTGCATTCATTTACATAATCGTGACAGAATAGTTTCAGATGAGACTACAGTAAATGTATTGTAGTTGTGTTTATTTTCAATAAAACATAATTAGAAACATAATTCAAAATATCTAATACTGCCAATTCCATGACAATCCACGCATTAAAACAAAGACTAAACAAAGTGTTTTACTGCTGAATAAAACTATTTCCCTAGACTTCACAGAGGCTTAATTTGAAGATAAAGAAAAAAAGGCTTAGTTGTTGAGTGGCAGATCAATGCTAACTTACACATACAATAAATGTTTAGGTCTTTCACTAAGTACATCGTTATGCATTTATTAGTAAATGTTGCTAGTGCATAGGGTAATTTTCAGGTATCTTCCTAAAATTCTGGTGGACCTAATTGGTGACCTAACTGGTGACCCAGTAACTATATTTCTCAATTAACTGTGCCAACAGGTGTAGACGCATGTCTGAACATTTCCATTCTTGTTCTGACTTCCCACACTTTTAAAAAGAAAGAACTGTTTAAATGCTAACATGTACAACCTTTATTACCCACATTAGTAGGGCACATGGTAGTGCGTATCTAATGAATGCACTGTAGTAGCCCACTATAGCCTGATCGTCATATGCAAAAGTATATTCTAACTTTGTAAATGATTAATAAGAATTCAAGTGGCACTGAGGTGCCAAAGCAGCTGCTTGTACCAGGTCAAAATAAAACCCATACTGACAATGGGTGTATTTCAATATGTCAAGAGGCATCAATTCCTTCATGAATTTTGGTTGCACCAGAGGAAAATTTATTAGGACATCAGAGTGGAAAAATGGTTCCAGAAAACCACTAACACCAACAAGTATCTGCATTTGATTACTGGTAGAAAGCATGACAGGAGGCTAATACTTTCCTTCCAATCTATTACGGCCGGTTTATACTTCACACCAGAACGTGTACATGCACTTATTATGACTGTCACGCATTCCCAGAATTCTTTTGACATGTCCTCTGAGCATGTCCTCAGAAATTTACGCGACACATTGTGAGTTGAAATACCAGCAAATATATGGGAGCCGTGTGTGTGCAAGTTTTGGTACGTGATGTCAGCATCATTGTTTACTATCAGCATGTGATGGCAGGCTTGCAGCTCCATCTGCATACTTCAGTCTTTGATGAATGGTTCAATGCAGTGAAGCAAATCATCAAACTTAAATGCTGACATACAAATTTCTACATGGTGCTTTTCTTCATCCATTTCTTGCATAAGCAATACAAGCATTGCAAATTTCCCATCATAAGCATGCAATACATTTAAAGTTATTGCATACTGTCTTGACATTCTATATCATTGTTGCCATTCTTTTTTTTTTTTTTTTTTTGTACCTTCACAACAGCATCAGAAGGAAAATACATTTTATTTTTAATATACATCTTCTCTCAACTTGCAACACAGCAAAACCACACATTGTTTTCTCCGTGTGATGATTTCTCACACTGACACCTCCACATTTACTTAAAATACAGGTGCAAATATAGACTACTTGCATAGCAGCAGTGTCCTCAAGCTTATGCGTTGTGTAGCGTTAAGTATATCCCCTGTCTTAGATGGTAGCACATATTCACTGACTGGCAGAACTGGGACCACATTTCTGATTTAAAGCAGAGAGCCAGGAAGATGCCAGAACATCTACATAGTGCTTAGTGGTGACGGAACATCAGTGTAACCAAGAAGGAGATATAGCTGGGTGACAATATATGCAAAGATGACCATTACCAACCTTGGAAAGAAATGTTAAAGTCATCAGGAGCCATTAATTCCTTGAGACACAAGGAAATTTGAAGAGAAGCTATTACAATTCCAATGGAGTTTATAATGATTCGATCTTACATTTATTTCTGTCAATTTATTTTGTAACAGTTTGGTGTTGCATAATGATGAAATCACAAATGCGCCATTTTGGAAATCTAGTTACAGTATTGCCACATGGCTTTTGTGACCGCATGATTTAAGAATGAGCCACAGGCTCAGCAATTGTCTAAATTTGGTTCTGATAAATGAAACATCTTAAATGAAACAAGTAAATTTACTTTTTCTGGCAATTTGTGCTTGAGGGTTTTTGGCCTTGTTCTGACTTTAAGCTTGTATATTCTTTTGATCTGGTTACCTATCTTTTTGTCTCCTAGTGTTTTGACCTTACCTTTGTCCAGACTACTTTTTCTGCTTTTCTCTTACTATATTTTAATCTCCCTGTGGTTCTTTGGGAACTTTTTTTTTTGACTTTGGAAAGTTTGAAATGGTTGCCATAAAAAACGTACTGGAAGGGGGAAGAGGCCAGAGTCAAGTGTTAGTGTGACATGGCAGATATGAAGGAAATGTTCTGCCAGGCAAGTGGAAAAATTGCCTTACATTGTCCAAAGGAACTCCTAGGTTTTTCATTCTTTCGCACAATTTACTTTTGTAACGTTGTGTTGTTCCTGTTCATTCCGCAAAAATCCCACCAACTGTGAAAAAAATACTTGTTTGTTATAACATTTTGAAGAAACTCAAGGGGAATGCTCTTCTTTCACATATACACAAGTATTAAATGTTATACATGTAACTTCCTGCTATGTGCTCATTCTTTGTATCTTTTGAGGTTTCTTTTTTATAGAGACACTGCATTTTTATTTACAGACATGGCCTAAAATCAGCTCAGAATAAAATCTCCAAATAACTTTGTGTGGTCTGCTTTTAAGGCTGATACTTGTATTTGCAGTCAACCAAAACTCATAGAAGTATGGTTTATTGGATGAACAGCCCTTTCAGGACATTACACATAGTCTTATCACTTCTATCGGTCATAGAATTTTCTACTGTTTGTCATTACCCTTTTTTAAATTTCAAGAAAACTGGATACAAATTTCTCTTAGAATTCAGGGCAAATTCCACTATACTGACCACTGGCTAGCAAAGCTATTGTGTAATGCAGAAAAAAAACATGAAAACTATTGGTTTTAATTGTGATTCATTAACTCATAGGTACATAAGACTTCATGAACTTTGGCAGCAAAAAAATCCTTCAATAACCCTTGGGTTTTCATCACATTTATAATCAGAAAAAACAAAAACCTCAGACACACTCTGTCCCTTTGAAATAATTCATGCAACGTCTTTCACAGCAGTGACAACTGATTGATCCCATGTTTTCTGATATTAAACACTGTTAAAGATGTTCTATCACAATCAGACTGACTGTTTAAGAACATGACACATAAGCTGATTTATATCTATTTATCTCCAAATCTGCTTAATCCAGTTTAGGCTGTGGGGCTTTTAAAATATTTTATATACGTCTTCCTCTGTCTTTAAAATGTAACTTAAAATAACTGAAGTGTTTGCCTTGAAATTTGGCAATCAATCTTACGAATGAGTTTTCTTCATCTTGAAATGCACCATTTTGCACGATTTTGTTTTTTTGTTTATGCATGTTTTTGACAGTAATTAGTTTGTTAGTCCACTACAAGCCTTTATATATTGTTATAAAAATCTGCATGCTTCTGACTTGACACAGACAAATTTATCCTACATTGGTATTAATGATTTGTTGGTCACTAAAGAAATGAGAGAACAAGAGGTTGGATACTGGTAAATGATACAACAACTTTGTGCAAAGTATGCTGGTTGAATCGAAAACTGATGAAAAGGTGAGGTGTCCCGGCCTTTAAACTACCTGTATAGAAAGAGATTTCTCTGCAAATCCCAATTTGCCTTCCTTTTCGCTAAAATAAGAGGTGTGATCTTACTTTTGCATTGCACATGTGCAGCTCCAGTGCTCACTCCGTGTTCTTGGACACTCTGCCTTGAAACCAAAAGCATTTGTGTGATTTTAACCATAGTACCCACGATGCATACTGGGGCTCCCTGCTTTAAATAGTGCACAATATTAAAATAGCTAAGGATAACTGCTAAAGTCACAAACTATAGAGATTTCTGGAGTCACCTTCTCATTTCATTGCATTTGAAGTTTGTAAGAAATGCAAGTTTAAGGTTAGTGTAAAATCACAATTTTGTCTGCAAAAATTAAACACAAGCTAAATGCATGAAGTGTACATTTCATTTCTCTATATACAACCTTAGAATAATAATTTGACAGAATGGTTTATCTTTTTTTTTATTGTATCTTTTTAATTTTATTATATTCTTTTGAAAGTGGGTGGCACGGTGGTAGCACTGCCACCTTGCAGTAAGGACACCAGTGTTCATGTCCCAAGTCCTCCCTTCATGGAATATGCATGTTCTCCCTGTTTCTAAGTGTGTTTCATCCAGGTGATCTGGTTTCCTCCCATGGTCCAAAGATGTGCAGGTTAGGTGGACTGGCAACGCTAAATTGGCCCATGTGTGCGGGCTCCTTGTGTTGAACTGGCAACCTGTCCAGTGTTTGTTCCAGCCATGTGCCCAATGCGAGCTGGGATAGGCTCCAGCCACTGCTCTGACCCTGGTCTGGATTAAGAGACTTAGAAAATTACATAACTATTGAAAGCAGTCAGAGGTCAGCTCAAATTTGTTTAGCATTGTTTGTTTTTTCCCTAAATAGTACCACCACAGTAGTATCATGGTTCTGCTCCCGATTATGTTACAGAATTGCTGACACTGTATCAAACTGTGAGACCCTTAAGACTGTCAGACAAATGGCCTGTTCCAAAATCTAGACAATAGACTAAAGGTGACCAAACATTTTCTGTGTTGGCCCCTAGACTTTGGAACAGCTTTCTATCAAGCATTAGATCAGCTGATTCAGTCGCAATTTTTAAGTCTCATTTAAAAACATATTTTTATTGCTTAGCATTCCCTAATGTACATGCTTCTTAATTTTTATGTGGTTGCTAGATGACATGTTAGTTGTTTAGGTTACTTTGTCTGTGATTTTATTGTATTTAATCATTTTACTAGATTTTGTAATTTGTCTATATATATATATATATATATATATATATATATATATATATATATATATATTTGTTCTAGATACTATTATTATGATTATGATTATTAATTTTATTATGTGTTTTTTTTACCTTTTATATTTTATACCTATTTTGTGTTTTCCATGTTCTACGTGAAGTACTTTGAGCTGCTCGGCTGGAAAAGTGTTACACAAATAAAGTAATTATTATTATTATTATTATTATTATTACCACTAGAAGCTGTCACTTTGTATGGAGTAATTTTCCATTGGGAAACTTGGTATTTCTCATCTGTCCTACAGCAGATTAACACAGCAAAAAGTGTATAGTGTGGAAAAGGAGAAACATTATAGACAGCCAGAGACAACTGCTTTCAAACGTTTTCTTTTTCCACCTGTAGTTGTAGGGTGTTGTACCATGTTAGCCATTATGCATGCAATGAAAAGTCAAGCATGATGACACTTTTCCTTGGCTAACTGAATCAATTACAATATGCAAGCTTTCAAGG
>JANRMT010062819.1:56442295-56501114 GCA_026402145.1 Polypterus bichir lapradei | reverse complement strand
AGCATGCAATAGTACATTTAAACCTTGTTTTTATTTTATTTGAAATTAGTTTTTTTCTGAACTGCTCCTATATTATTTATTTTAAAAATGATAAACAAAATGCAGCAGTGTAATGACAATAAAATCTACAAGTATAGATGCTTCGATTAGGTTTTTTAAGGCCGATACTGATCACCAATTTTCATGATACTTGATGAGCTGATTCCGATACTGATGCCAATTTTTCTTCGTTATCCCTTTAAAAAAACTTTTTACACTAAGCTCCTGCATAACCAGATGCATAGAGGCATTGTTTGCTTATGTCTTTGATTGGGCCTTACTTATAGAGACACCTGAAAATATTCTTGTGGAATACTGTACTATTGTCATTCAGAAGGCTGACCAGTAATAAAACATCTTTCAAGCTTGTTTCAATTTCAAGTTCAGTGAAATGTTGGGCCCTTTCATTCGTCCCTGTTCAGCCATATGCTGCAACAGTGACTTTTAGCAGACCTCTTAAATATAGCACCTTTAAGCAGCTACACATGTATAATTTATCCAATACAAACATGACTGCTTCTGCAATCAATATGGGAAGAATAAAGACCTGTTAATCATTAGCATGATGTCATGATGTCTCACAATGATCGAAACGGGTGTGATGCTCCTAAAGCACAAGCATTCTAAAACAACTTTCTGCTTTTGAGCCCCAACTACTGTACATTAAAGAAAGCCAATCAATGTTTACAGAAAGTAATGGAATAATTACAGCTTCTCTAACTTGTATTACTTAAAGTCTAGCTATATTTCTTTGATGTTTGAAGAACTCATGTAAAACCATTATTTTAATGCGAAGCATATGTGTTAAAATGAAGATAACACTTTGATTACAGCTGTGATACAAACACACTAAATTAACATAGTAAATTATCTATTCTTTATAAAAATAAGTCTTGTTTATAAGAAATTCACGTAAGCATTACACACTTCATTACATACTTTGCTATTCCTTTAATTGTAAGTCAAGACTAGAACAACAGGAGAGAACAATACAATATACACATTTTTAAAGTGTAAGCATATCTCAAATATCTTTCTTTAAAACTGTAAACTAAACACTGCTTAAAGGTATAAAATCAAAGGTATTTTCTTCAGTCTGAAAGGAGATTCCACATTCAATCTCATTTCCCCTCCAGACTTTGCCCCCTGTCCATGGCAAGTTTTGGAATGGTACATTTTTGTCTCTAGCTGTTTTTATAATAAAGTTATGAATAATAGCATAACCAGTAATTAGCCATAATAAAGTCAGACACATATATTAATGTGGGTAAGGACAGATTAATTAAGCAATTACAAAGTATAAACAAAAAATTGACTGAGACTGACAAAGAAATAGAAAGTCAAGGCAGTGTCAAAAAATTGTAATTATAAAGAAAAAATAAGCAAGAAGAAATAGTGAACACATTGTACAAATACATTTTTTATATTAGCCAAGTATAATGCCTTCTAAAGGATTGGCTTTGATAAACATTTGAAATATTTGGAGGCTGTAAGAAATCTCAAAATGACAGCTAAGGCTAAAAAACAGGAGTAAACTTTGATATATGTACTTTAGGGCCATGCAGAAAAATTGCAAGAAAACTTTTTTGCTTGAAGTTATGTTCCCACTTGCGACAGTCGTTTAGAATGCCTAGTTATTAAATGAGTATCTACTGGGCTACCAGGGATTTTCTTTACTTTTTCACATCTATAAACTGTTTGGAATCTAAACTGTTACTGCTGCATTTTATTTGGATCAGAAGTTAAAGGTTTTCAAAGTTAGATCAACAAACAAAACTTAATTCTTTAAAGTGAGTTATTGCCAAGAAAGGGATACAATAAAAATGTCATATTGGCACATCAACTCCAGAAAACATTGCAACACACATATTGTACATAGTGATTTTTTTATGTTTGTTTTTCTTTTTCTACAGCTTACTGAACTTAGGGCTTACTTTTATAGGTGCAATCTGATACAGTGTTGTATCATTTTTTAGCCCAGTCTCCAATCCTTAAAACTCTGTGGAATACAGAGTATTCCATGTGCATAACTTCAAAAGAACGTAAATAAGTGTTATATGTTTTGAATAGCAGCTTCATTTATTTTTCTCCCTATATGTAGCAAAAGGAAAGAAAATTTTTTGTACTCAGAATTGCCTAAGAATACACATCATGGAAAATGTAAATATTGGGTTATCTCTGTAAAAAGTGTGCAACTTTGCTTACACTGTATTTCTAGAATATCGCTAGGATTATGCATTAACCTCCTCAGCGTTACATTTTTTCTCAAAAAAACATTTAAAAAGTGATGCATGTTTTGGCTTGAAATATTAAATTTTTATTAAATCTCATCCTTCTAATGTAAAACATGCAAAACCCTAAAAGTACAAAGTAAGAAGTGTAGAAAGTATAATAATGATACAAATAATAATAATGATGAATAATAATAATAATAATAATAATAATATGAACAGCACACTGCACTTATGTGTGTGACACGAGTGTCACTTTCAGATTCCCAGAATTCGATTTAACTGACCATTTCAATTTTACTGCCTGAAGACAGATTCACTTCATCATCACTCTGATGAGAGGCGTTTCTTAAGAGATGCCATTATGAGGCTAGGAGAACACATGTCTACACTGCTGTCTGGGTAATGCTTGGCACTAACGTTGTTGGCACTTTTACAGCCCAAGTAAACCTTGAGTCTAAACACAAGATGCGTCTATGCCATTGCCCAAGTGGCACTTGGGACTAATGCATTTAAGCACTGATTTACAGCCCAAGTGATCCTCCGGTCTAATGCTATGAAGGTTAAAATAAAAAAAAATAGACCACTAGTTCAGCATCATCTATTACCAAAATGCTGCAGAAGTTGATATCTTCATTTACAGGATGTGCTTTTGAATTTTGTATGCTGTTAAGCCTAAATAGTTATTACTTTAGTGTAGCATACTCTGACTAGACCTGCTGATTATCCGTGCAAGCTGCATTACTGCTTGTTAGCCATTTGTACAGAAATATAAGCAATACAACATTTATGAACCAAAACCAACCCTCCTCTATTTTGTTTCTCTTCTTGGTATCTGGATGTGGACTTGGTGACAGTAGTCTACCACTGGGCTACTCTTCTGTGTATGGGAAAGTCATCTCACATAAAGGAGCATTGGAAAGATTCTCTCATTAGACTGGATGTCCAGTACAGACTCCACTATAGAAAAACCAGGAACGAGTAGTTGTCTAGTCGACTGAGGTGATCAGGACTGTAACTTTCTTTTTGATGCTTTTACAGTTTTGATCTCCTCTGTTGTCAACTGGCCATGGTTTATCAATTAATTAATAGACAGATATTGTTGGTTTCCATTTGTGTTTAATCAGTTTCTACCTTGTTCTCTGTATGCGCTGACATATCTGTATTCTTGTGTGTACTACTTCTGTATTTAGTGGTTAGTATAATCTATATTTCTGTTTTGAATAACAGATTTTTCTCATCATTTTGCGTCTGCACTCAGTGAAGATTGCAATACCAGAAATAAGTTGTTGTTGCATATCATATATTGCATAAACATAATGACTGATAAAACAGTGTCATAAGGATCCCATAAGGATTTATAAAGGATCTTCTTAACTGAACCAATGAGCCATTTATTACTCTGTACACATTTTTGACAACATGTTAAATCACCTAAGTGAGGTTATACAGAATTTCTTGTTAAATAACCGATAAACTTTGCAAAAACAAGTGTCATAAATGTAGTGAAATCCAATTAAGAGTTGTATACAACAGATTTAATTAATTTCCTACAAAATCAATAATGGAAATTAAACAGGAGAAATAAATTGTTCATATATAAAAAACTTACAGTAAGCACTGCTGAGATTTTTTTAGCCAGTGATGGAGTAATCTGAAAAGCATGGGCAAACCGCCAACCTTCTAAATCAAAGATTGCTTTAAGCCCATTTCTCTGAGTCTCTGACTCTTGCACAATTAGTTCAGAAGTGATGAGGCTGACACGAAAAACTTCATAAGCTGTGAAGAGTTTCGGGTCCCACTGTCCTATAAAAAATAAAATTATGCATACAGTATAATCAAAATAGCATTTATTCAAGATCAGTGCATTAATAACAGGAGGCAATAGAAGTATCGTATGCAATATTTTCTAAAGAAAAACACACTGGTATGCACAAAGACTATAAATTTCAGTAAAAGACTCCAGGCTCAGCATACAGTACTGTAGATGTTTGTGCATCTATTTGGTATTTAAGTATTCAATTATACTATTAATTATACTTTTCAGTATACAGGCAGTCCATAGGTTACGTACGAGATAGGGACTGTAGGTTTGTACTTAAGTTGAATTTGTATGTAAGTCGGAACAGGTACATTATTTTAATAAATGCTATTGTTGACCGACTGCAACCAAGTGCTCTGCCAATGAATGATGGAGTTTCACCTCTTTCTGACCTTTTTATTATTTCTACTTTATTTTCAATGGTGATGTTTTTTCTCTTCTTTACTGTATCACCAGCACTTGCATCAGATTTATGTTTCAAAGACATTCTTGAAGGGTGAAGACAAAAGGTTAAGATGAGCTCTTCTGCACAGCACTGTACATGCTATCACAGCAGGAAGGTACCTGTCGTCAACACATCTGATGTACTGACAAGAGACAACTTCCTGCTATGTGCGTAACAGTACAAGCGGGCTTGCTATTGAGAATGAATGGGGCAGCGAGGGGCGGTTCACCATCTGCCCACCACACAGTCACCTCCACTACAGTATGCTGCCTGCAACGTCCGCCCACCGAGAATGAACACGGTGTGGCCAAAGGCAGGTAGTGAATCGCCCATCACCATCCCCATTCAACAAGCAGCCACCCGAGGCACACTACAATGCTACCCCCAGCCGCCCCATTCACCCTCAATGGCCTCTGTTCTGCCACAACTGGGTCCCCGCTTGCATCATCACCAGCCGCCCACCGAGAACAAATGGGGCAGCCGTGTGTGGTGGGCAGGCAGAGAAAAGCCCTCCTCTGCTCCATCCAGCCCGCGTCCAGTCAGGAGCAGTAGCTGCGGCGGCAAGGTGGCGGGCAACAAACCGCCCCATCAAGCCTCTGTCCTGCACACGAGCGATAACTGTGGCCTTGGTGACGATGGACCACGGGTCACCGCTTGCCACCGGGAGCAATCTGAGGGACACTAATCTACGCGAGCAGCGAAATCGCCCCCCTCCAGCCTCCATCCAGCCACAGCTTGCAGCATCCCCAGGCTGAAGATGATGGAGCGGCAGTTACTGAGGCATATGCGTCGCAACTGCGGCCCCATTCGTAAGTCGTAGGTTGGAGGTCCGTAACTTGGGGACTACCTGTAATTTAGTGTCAGACACTACTATTGTTAAATATAAATCATATATACTGTATAAAGACTACACTGTTTTTTTTTTTAAATATCTTCAACCTTTTCACGTCAAACTATTCTTTCTTGTTCTCTACACCAAATCGTAACGCCCATCCATTCATCCAGATTCAGGTTTACAAGAATTCTGTGTGTGTTTCAACAGCACAGTACACAAAGTAAAACTCAACCCCAGAGGGAGCACCAATCCATGGCAGGGCACTCTTACACATACACCAAATTTGGAGCTAAAAATAAATGTAATAAAATATTTGAAAATATATGTTTCAGTTATATGGGACAGACTTATCTGCTTCCACTCATATTGTTCTTTTTAAGAGCAAGTGAACTACAAATGAGAACAGTCTCAGAAGTTAATGTAAGTAGAATACTAAATGAATAAATACTGAAATTGGTGTCTAAAACAATTAGTTGTTTTACATTATCTACAATGTTTGTAATGTTTATTACAGGCAATGTATTAGTTGTTAAGTTTTGTAAGTATAATGTAACATTATCTCTCTTATATGATAGGTTGGACACTAAAGAGGGAGAAAAGGACCTGTACCAATTGGCTAGACAGAGGGACCGAGCTGGGAAAGATGTGCAGAAGGTTAGGGTGATAAAGAATAAAGATGGAAACATACTCACAAGTGAGGAGGGTGTGTTGAGCAGATGTAAAGAGTACTTTGAGAGGCTGATGAATGAACAGAAAGAGAGAGAGAAGAGGTTGGATGATGTGGAGATAGTGAATCAGGAAGTGCAACAGATTAGCAAGGAGGAAGTAAGGACAGCTATGAAGAGGATGAAGAATGGAAAGGCCGTTGGTCCAGATGACATACCTGTGGAAGCATGGAGGTGTTTAGGAGAGATGGCAGTGGAGTTTTTAAGCAGATTGTTTAATGGAATCTTGGAAAGTGAGAGGATGCCTGAGGAGTGGAGAAGAAGTGTACTGGTGCCGATATTTAAGAATAAGGGGGATGTGCAGAACTGTAGTAACTACAGGGGAATGAAATTGATGAGCCACAGCATGAAGTTATGGGAAAGAGTAGTGGAAGTTAGGTTAAGAAGTGAGGTGAAGATTAGTGAGCAGCAGTATGGTTTCATGTCAAGAAAGAGCACCACCAATGCAATGTTTGCTCTGAGGATGTTGATAGAGAAGTTTAGAGAAGGCCAGAAGGAGTTGCATTGCATCTTTGTGGACCTGGAGAAAGCATATGACAGGGTGCCTCGAGAGGAGCTGTGGTATTGTATGAGGAAGTCGGGAGTGGCAGAGAAGTATGTAAGAGTTTTACAGGATATGTACGAGGAAAGTGTGACAGTGGTGAGGTCTGCGGTAGGAGTGACGGATGCATTCAAGTTGGAGGTGGGATTACATCAGGGATCGTCTCTGAGCTTTTTCTTAATTGCAATGGTGATGGACAGGTTGACAGACGAGATTAGACAGGAGTCCCCGTGGAGTATGATGTTTGCTGATGACACTGTGATCTGTAGCGATAGTAAGGAGCAGGTTGAGGAGACCCTGGAGAGGTGGAGATATTCTCTAGAGAGGAGAGGAATGAAAGTCAGTAGGAACAAGACAGAATACATGTGTGTAAATCAATGGGAGGTCAGTGGAATGGTGAGGATGCAAGGAGTAGAGTTGGCGAAGGTGGATGAGTTTAAATACTTGGGATCAACAGTACTGAGTAATGGGGATTGTGGAAGAGAGGTGAAAAAGAGAGTGCAGGTAGGGTGGAATAGGTGGAGAAGAGTGTCAGGAGTAATTTGTGACAGACGGGCATCAGCAAGAGTGAAAGGGAAGGTCTATAGGACGGTAGTGAGACTGGCTATGTTATATGGGTTGGAGACAGTGGCACTGACCAGAAAGCAGGAGACAGAGCTGGAGGTAGCAGAGGTAAAGATGCTAAGATTTGCACTGGGTGTGACGAGGATGGATAGGATTAGAAATGAGTACATTAGAGGGTCAGCTCAAGTTGGATGGTTGGAAGACAAAGTCAGAGAGGTGAGATTGTGTTGGTTTGGACATGTGCAGAGGAGAGATGCTCGGTATATTGGGAGAAGGATGCTAACAACAGATCACTGTTTCTCACTATTATCGTATTTGTTTTAAAACCTTTAAACAAAGCATTGTAAAGAAATTAATGACCAAGGCTTAATTACAGATTTATAAGAAAAAAGCATTATCTCAATGGTTTTATTTTGCTGAACTAAAAACATATTACAAAACTGTTAAGCAGTAAATTCCACTAGTATGGAAATTATATTTGTTATATTAAATAAGTATAAAATTACTTACCTATTCTATAAACCAAAATTCTACCCCCGTTGGTATCTCTAAATTTCAAAACTGCATGGTAGTTATTTTGTAGGAGGCCCAACACTGTAGAGGGCTGCAGATTGGCACTTATTTCAGGACATTCATTCCTCCACCTATAATAATTAATCAGGAGCTGTGAAAAAAACAAAAATATGCAATTAAATTCTTGTTTGATACAAGGATCTTGCATAATACACCAAGCATTAAGTGTTCACAGAAAAATTGTTGTTTTATCTTCAAATTATTCAACCATTTGTTTAATTATAAAAAGTAAAAAACAAATAACCCTAACCTTAATGTGAATTTCCCCTTGGGATTAATAAAGTATCTATCTATCTATCTATCTAAATAAAAGAACACAGATTAACTGGTTAACTAAATTTTGAAATTGATAATATTCAATACTAGGGGGTTTTGCCCCCTGCTCGTTTTCCTCACCAACCCTAGACCCCTTCCCCACCCCCTGCCAGCGCTACACGACGTTGTGAGGAGATACAATGAGACACAAACATAGGTTTTTTTTAATCTCCTCTTTGCTCGATCAGCTGCTGGCTTGCTGCTGCTGCCATGCCATGTGATCTGCATTTCGTGCAGCGCTTCAAACATTTAAAAGCCTGTACAGCAGCTGTCCTTTTGTCTCACTGGCTTGTCTCTCTTCTCCCCCATACATCCTAAAACACTATTCGATCTCTTTTTGCTATTCCATTATTTCAGCGAGTATTATTTTCCATTTTTTTGTGGTAATACAATCTTTACTATCATTTTTTTAGACTTTGGAATTTTCCCACTTCCATTATCTCTAACCTGCTCTGCATGTGTATCGTGCCAACGTTTTTGAATTCTTTACGACGTTCTACTTCCAGTTTACTGTCTTTTTCCAGCCCCGAATGTTTCACAGATGAGAGCACAGGAAGTGTGTCTGCCAAAAGCATTCTAACAACAGGGAGGTTAGATGACGGGACTTTTCCAAAGGTTGCAAGTATGATGTGACTTGACCGTCTTGTGGGACGTGAAAGTGTCTCTGTCTCTCTTCAAAAGATCATATCTCATCACAGGAAAAAGTTTTGTCTCGTCCCAAGATTTTTTTTTATAAAAGAGAGATAAGATAACCTTTTGTACCTTCCAGCTGCTTACTAAACAGGCAAGATTTAAGTGGAGTTTTTGGTACTGCGGGTCATTCTACTACATAGGCTTGTGGACTCAGGTTAGCCAGGTTACTTGTTACATTTCCTGATCATGACCATTTTGTTTTCACTTAAGTATTGTTAATTACAACATGATATATGGGGTTACAGACTTCTGATATCCACTGGTAACACTCTGAATAGTATGACAATGCAGAATTCTCTCAAATTAAACTGCGTGAATTTTGGGTTGGATGAATTGTTCTGAAACTTGTGTTATTTTTGACCTGGAATTAACCAACAGCTGTTTGCTCATAGAATGATACACATCAAAATACAGTTGGTATATGACAGTTGGAGTCTCTTATAACCATCCTATACAAACGAGTTTTTCTCTTTTTATGTGCTGAGAGTATAGGCTGGTGGTGGTGGCAGTGTAATGGTGTGGGGGATTTTTACTTTATTTTTCTTAAAACCAGTTTGGTGTAATCTGAATGCCAGAATGTGCAAAGCATTGTTTTCAACTGGACTTAACAAGGCATGCATCACCCTACTGCTGATTTCATGAATATGATAGTGACTTCAGTTTACTGCAATGCCCTTCTCAGTCTCCAGATCTCACTTTAATACAGAGCCTTTCAGGATTAATTAAATGAGACATTCATAGCATGAATGTGTGGCCGAAGAAAAAGTGTTGGGATTACAGGTCAGAATGGACTATATGCTTATATAATACTTCCAGAAACTTGAAGATTCTCTGTAGTGAAAAAGTAAAGCTGTTCAGGCTGTTCTTGAGGAAGTAGTAGCATGTTCTATATATGAGCTTAGGCTGTGTCTAACAGGTACGGGGTCAGCTAATTAAGAGGGAGAAGGATTTTTTTGTGAAACTGCCATTAACACAGTTTCTGTGTGCTTTAGAATGGAGAAGAACTACAGTACCTGTAGGACAAATGATGCCACTTCTGCCGAGAACAATAGTCACTCTGACCCTTACACTTCTGCCTACTGTACCTACTTAAATCACCTCACCCAGGACATCCTCATCATTTTGGACCTAGCCTTCAATGAGAATAGATGCCTCTGGACAGCTAAACCTTACCATCAGCATTGACATATTGTTCTTTCCTTTACCCGATAGTCAGATTGGACATTAAATGGGCTCACCCACTGGTGCCCCAACTCTTCTTTTCTTTCTTGCCTTCATTCACCAATAGATATATATATATATATATATATATATATATATATATATATATATGTAGTATTTTCTGTGTATATATAGATATATATATAGTATTTACTGTATATGTTTATAGTAGAATATTATATACATACACATATACATATTTTTTAAATACAGCTGTAGGTTATGATTAAATGTGGTACTCTTTGTTTTTATTTACTATATTTACTATATTAAAATATAAACCACAAAACAAGGATTCAAATGCAGTTTAAGAATACCCATGTTTAATTTTTTTCTTTGTAAGAGTTTTAAAGGTTGAAATATTTCTTCTTTGTTATAAAAAGTTACTAACAGGTCAGGACTATGTCACAATGATCTTGGAAACTCTTGTTTTGCAACTACAGCGCATCAGGCATGCGAAGACATTGAGCTCAATATCCGGCCTGAGAATCATCTTGCTTCCTTTGTTTCGACTGTTATTTGAACTCTGCATCTTAGTAACATATCCAATTTTATGAAATTCTTCTCTGATTTCTATAATCCAAAATCATTAACTCAAGACTCTCAATTTTGCAATTATGAGTCAATATTCTGATTGAAGGTTTCAATCAACCCTGACTAATATCTAAAGTGTCTGCCACGTCCCACATACTCACATTCTTTATCATGATTTGTTCCACAGTAACAAGACTTTTGAGAGATGTCCTGCTACAATGGAATTCTAAATCCCCTCTTTTGATTGTAGCACAAGAAGAGGACTTGGCACAGAATGTGACAATTTGTACCCATTCAGCCAAAAGAGCATCTGTGAGGTAAGGTGCTAATGTTGGATGAGAAGACCTGGCTCATGATATAATTTGAGGTCAGGGCTCTGTGCAGGCCACTTGAGTTCCTCCGCAATAAACTCATCACAACCTATCTTTATGGGAATGGCTTTCTTTCAGCACAGGGGCACAGTCATGATGGAACAAAAAAAGGCCTTCCATAATCTGCTGCCACAAAGTTGGAGATGCACTATTGTCTAAAATGGCTTTGTATGCTGCAGCATTATTGGAGCCAAACAGCCTGGCCTAAACACTTAAAAACAGCCCCAGACCATTATCCCTCTTACCCACTTTATGACAGGCACTATGTATTCCGCAAAGTAGCGTTCTCCTGGCTTGCACCAAAGCCAAATTTGTTGATAAAAAGGCCAGATTGTGAAGTGTGATTCATCACTCCAGAAAACACATTTTCACTACTCCAGAGTTCAATGGTGGCATCATCTACACTACTCCAGTCAGTACTTTGTATTGCATATAGTGATCTTAGGTTTATGTAAAGCTGCTCATCCATGGAAACCCATTTTATGAAGATCCCAACAGACAGTTCCTGTGCTGATGTTGCTTCCAGAGGCAGTCTGGAACTCAGTTCTGAGTGATACAACACTGGATTAGCAATTTTGTATGTACTAAGCACTTTTAGAATTTGACAATCTCTGTCTGTGAGTTTATGTGGTCTACCACTCCGTGACCGAGTTGTTGTTGTGCCTAAATTCTTCCACTTCACAATAACAGCACTTGCAATTGATAAGTGCAGAACTAGCACAGTAGAAATTTCATGAAATGACTTTTGGCAAAATGCCATCCTATGGCAGTGGCACATTTACATTCATGAGCTCTTCAGTATGACTCATTCTACTGTCAATGTTTGTCAATGGAGATTGCATGTCTATGTGCTTGAGTTTATTCACCTGTTATCAAAAGGCGTGGCTGAAATAGCTGAATTCAATCATTTGGAAGGATGTGCAGTGTAGCATATTTGCTTTCAGACCTATATAAATTGGACAGATATCCCTTATTAATAAAAGCAAAATCACTTTTTACAACACCCTAAGCAGTTTGCACCTTCACAAATTTGGAAATCAAATTAAAAACTTAAGTTTAGAAGGCAAGATCCAATTTTGAAAAACAAAAAAATCATCCTGGAACGCTGAGTAGTTTTCAGGATCATAGTGAAATTTTCACATCATAGGTGACACTTCAAAAGTTATGTAATGACTTCTTTGTTCAACCAATCACTCCAAAAGCACTTGGATGGCACCGACCCGACACAGACTGACACCAGAGGCACATAAAAATTAAAAAGATTTATTTTTTCTTCAGCCGTGAGGCACATTTTCCCTGTGTCCCACCAGCCCTACACAGTCCCCAAAACATACTCAACAGAAAACAAAACACCACACTCTTCTTCTTCCTCCTCCTCCGCTCCTCCCAGGCAGCTTTGTCCTCCTCCTCACAACTCTGGCGCCTCGAGTAGTAGCTGCAGGCTCTTCTTATAGCCCACCCGGAAGTGCTTCAGTTATAATTAACCTAATTCGTGCTGCACTTCCGGGTGTGGCTGCATTCCAGACCACACGGGCTTGTTAAGCCATGCAGCTCCTCCCGGTGGTGGCCACAGAGCCCAACAAGGATGAGCCCTGAAGTCTTACACCTGTGGCCCCAATGTAACCTAGGAGGGCTGCCATCACGCGTCCTAGGGGACGTAGTGTGCATCCCATGGCTGCTCCCCAGGACCCAGTGTCAAAGGGGTGTCCCGGCCATCCGCCACACATGTCATACCATTGTTTAGTGGAAACACATTAGCACAGAGGCTAGAGCAGCTACCTCACAGACCCAGTTTTATGAGTTTGACTCCCAGTTTTGGTGGGGCTTGACCAATTTCCTTGTGTCTACATAGGCTTTTCTCAAGGACAGTTTAACTCCCAAATTCCAAAAGAAATGCATTTTAGAGCCTGGCATTGTCATAGACTGGCGTCCCATCAGGACTGTTTTCTGCCTTGAGCTCATTGCCTATCACAAGGGTAGGCTCTGGCGCACTGTGACACTAAGTGGGTTTATGAATGTGGTCTTATATTGTTTCTTACTATTGACTCATCCAGGACTGGTTCCTACCTTTCACCCAATGCTGTTATGATCAGAAAACATTAACTGAATTAAGCAGGATGGAAGATGGATAGATGTGTCCTGCTCAATCATTTACTTTTCTTTATTAATTTTGTTCTTAGTTCTCTTGCAAGATCAGTGATTACATAATGCCCTTTATGGTGCACAGGACACAGGAAGTAATAAAGAATACAATTCCGTGTAACAAGACAAAAAACTATGTTAAAGAATTATTTAATACATGATAAGTCAGAAATAAACAAACTTATGATTCTGAACATGCAAACATGAACTAATAGCAAAGGAACTGAATGTGAGCAAGTGTCCTGATTTGATTCAAAATCAATTTTATCTTGACTGAATTAGTATGAATTAATATATTTGAAGTGGTGGCTTTTTTAGAGATTACTTAACCACGCATAGAGAACATTAATATAATGTGACAAATTTCAGTAACACTTTATTTGAAGGGTGTCTACAAAATGACTTCATAACATAAGCATGGAATGACATTTAAGAAGAGAAACCTGATTAGTAATGAAGAGTTAACATAAGTATTTGGAAGATGTGGAACAAAATATCATTGTTCTTTAAAGAAGAAAAAAAAAACTTTTTCACAGTACTCCACTCATTCAAAATTCACCATAATTTAACTAACATATGTATCGCCAAATCAGAGTGTATTTTACCTTTTTTAATACAATCTACTTTATAAAACATCAATATCATCTTGCAAAAAATATTATAAAATAATCAAATATTGCTACATAAAAAGTATGTTATTCAATAACCTATTCATGTGCTATAAATCTTCATGTAGGCACATTTCAAATAAACTGCTAGCCAAATTTATTCCCCTAGTGGACATTTCCAATAATCTTGAATTAGTCTAAATTAAACATACAGCGGGAAGACTTGTGTCTTTCTATAATTCTTCAGGTTACGCATATCTTCAGTTGCTCAAGTGTAACAGTTGTGCTAATCAGTTTTCAAAAACACTGATACTTTACAGTTTCTCCTCAGACAAAAAGAAAGTGTTTTAAAATGAGGATCTAGAGCTGATATATGTTGACAGCAGCATTGGATGACCGGAACATAAAACAAAAAGAACCAGCCATCGTGACTGACAAATTCACTAATATGATCTATATGGTGCAGGTTATGGAGACATTCACGTTGGCTGCTTTGTGCACAAGCTCACTTGGGTGTTGCAGGCTGCTCTGAAAATTCCAACGCTAGCCCACTTGCTTGGCCAGGTGAGGCATGTTGAGAGGTAACATATTATGGACTTAGCAACACACAAACTTGTGATTGATGCAGTCACGCGATAAAACATTCATTGGAAATGCTAGAAAGGTTTTTGGAAAACAGCCAGTCATCTGAGCAGTTCTGCATACTATATAGGCAGTGCGGTTGTTCCTGCTGTGACTGGCATGCAGCGTGCTTGTCTGCAACATAGTCGTTTTTGATGTAATGACACATGACTGTCACATAGAAATCTAATGCCCAGGATGTTCAGCTATTGCAAGTTTGGGCTACTTTCTCTGCTGACCAGAGAGACATGGTGATGCTTTACTTAAGATCTTTACAAAGCCTAGGTGCAATAACTTCACTCATTTGCTTTCTGTTTGGGACAGTATAACTCAGTTCAAACACCTGTATCATTTGTGGATAGTACTTGTTTTCAACAAAGGTGAAGGTTCTCATATCTTTACAGATAAAAACTGCTACAGATTCTGTGATTTTTTGGGTACAAGGCAAATTAAAAGGAAGCTTGGATCTACCCACCATCTCCAGTGTGGATTGTTTAGGCTCTACTCATTTGGATATCGACTGAAATTGTGTTTATGGGTGACACTGAGATAAATTATTTCTCAAATTTGTTGTGTTATAGCAATACTTAACTTGTGAGCTGCACAACTTAAATATGGCTTTGCTTTTATTTAGTTCTTCCTTACTGACACACCATTTGAATCCACAGGAAAACCACACACCTGATTTAGGTGTCGAAGGCACCGATTAGATAGTAAAGTGTTTTTCCGTAGAAAGTCTTAACAGGCACATTAGCGACAGCTACTGGATCGGATGCCAAAAAACTAAGATAAGCAAACATCTACATATAGTAATTTATAAGGAGAGAGATTTACAAAATCAATCTTGAGACTTTGAGAATCGATATAGAATCGTTTAAATGAAAAATAACGATTAATTGGAAAATCAATACTTTTACCCAAGCTTAGCTGGAAATGAAGTAAAATCAGGATTACTACAGAACAGAAGGTTGGAAAAATTAATTTACACATATGATGAAATGAAAAGCAAAAGAGGAAGAAATGATGAGCTGCCAAATGTGATTTGAAAGCACAACTAACTGAGCTTTTGAGATGTAGATATGGGGTCAGTTGACATTAGACTATTTTGGGTAGAGGACAACTTTATTACAAGCAAGCAGCAATAACAGTAATCTGGTTTGCTAGAAAAGCATTTTAACTCTGAATTGTAAAAATAATGATAATACAGGAAACTTGCGTAGTCATGCTAGTAAAGTGTAAATGCGTATACAGCTTTTGGTCTATGTCAAAGTTCTGGTAGCACGCCTGGATCCACCTTCAGAATGGCTTGGGTGCAAACCCTGGGCCCTGCTTGCAAAGAGGCCTTAGCAAATGCAAAAAGGAAAGAAAGCCTAATAACGAGAAAAGTCAATGTTTTTGCCTACAGGCACTCACAACAACCTGTTATACAGAACCCAACCCAACCATACTTCGATCCTCATGATTATAAACCTGTCTAATCAAACTAAATAAAATGTTTTTAAAATGATGACTAAGTGGTGCATCTAAGGAAAACTAAAAAAAAGAGAAGCAAAAGACTCTCTTTTGTCAGATGTTTTACCTGACATTGTATCTTTAAGAAAAAATAAACCTTACTAAGACTTATCACCATGTCCCAGTGTTTTATTATGAGTGCTGCATGGTACCTGTCATTCTCTCCAGAGGAACACATGGTATCTGCTAGAATTTCTGCATGTCTCTCTGATTTTACAAACTGAATGAAGGAACACCATTTCCGGATTAACTTGGAAAAGACGGACCTTCTTGTTATCCCAGCTTACCAATCTATTCAGCACTCCATCTTCTCTTCAGCTTGGCCCATTATCGATAACATGTCAATATTTAACCTTGGGGTAATGACTGACGACCAGCTCTTCTTCAAGGATGTTTCTGTTGCAGTCTCTTGGATGTGCAGATTCAACCTCATCAGCAAGATCAGACCGTATCTGACAGAGAATGGAGCACAACACCTGGTCTAGCCTTTGGTCTTGTCACATCTGGACTACTGCAACTTTCTGCCGGCAGGAGTACCAGCATGTGTCATCAAGCCATTGCAGATGATACAAAATGCAGCAGTGCATATGGTATTCAACCAGCTGAAGCAGGAACATGTCACACTTTTTCTTAGATCACGGCATTGGTCCCTCATAACAGCACGTATTCAATTCAGATTCTTGATTCCTACCTATAGAGTAGGCAAATAGAACGGCACTTATATGTGTACAGTATATGGAGGCACTTGTGAAGTTCTATGCTTCTGGTGACGCCAACTCTGCATGGCATCAAATCTCTATCTCTATATAGCTTTGAGCTGGTGATATGAACTGCCCTTCTCCATTCAAACTTCTGACTCACACAATGTATTTAGGAATTGTCTGAAGACTAACTTGTTTGGTGCATTTCTGTCCAACGGATATTAGTTATTAGGTTTTTGTGACCTAGGAATTGTAACTAGCTTGCATTTTGTTCTGAGTTTTACTTATGATGATTAATTTGTAACCTGTCCTGTAACACTTTTTCCCAAATAGTCTCCCAGACTGATATATACTTTGGATAGTTGCTTTGGACAAAATCATCTGCTAAACAAATAAATGTAAATGTAATGTGAAATAAACAAGTCACATTCTGTCAAGTCTGTTGTGACTGATGAGAATGACCTTACAGATAGTCAGAAAATGATTGATATCACTACTTCCATCAACTTTAGCATTAATATGCTCTGCAGTTCTGTGGAGTCACTGACATAGGCATGAACAACAATGTAGTAGGCAATAAGACCATGGTAGGGGATAAGTGGTATAAAATAACACCAAACCCAAATGACTGACTCCCTATAAGGTCTTTTATTTCATTTGGTGCAAATATGTAAACCCAAAAGTTCTATTACATGCAGGGCTACGGAGTCGGAGTCAAGGAGTCAGGGAAAATTTTGGGTACCTGGAGTCTGAGTAAAAATGTACCGACTCCGACTCCTAATAAATTTAAATTGTAATGAAAAAAATACAGCAAGTTCAAATGTCCCATTTCACAAACAATAGTCATAATTAAGTACTTCTCTGAAGTAAGAACAAAGCCCAGTGCATAGTTGTGTTACTAATAGTGTGAAGTTTAGCTGAGCTATTATACAACCTGACATTCACACATTGTAATCTGGATTATGGTACATGACAAAAAGTGTTTTAATTTTATTTCAGATATAATGTGTTTAACAAGTTAATTTGAGTGTAAACAAGTGTAATGATGTAGGTGGAGGTGTGTGCTATCACCTGGTGTGTGTTCAGGGGTTCTTGTCTTTTGTTTAAACTGGCCAATATGGTAGAGAGTCAGCTTAATTGCTAGTAGTCCTGTGGTTAAATGACGTGTATGTTGCCTTTGTTCAATCAACATGGAAAATACATTAGCATATTAAATACAGAGGAGTTGGAGTCGGAAGTACCAGAAATTAAGGAGCTGGAGTCAGAGTCGAAGGGTTTATCTACCGACTCCACAGCCCTGGTTACATGTCAGCTGTTTTGCAACTAAGAGGCACACCCCTGTTAAAAATATTTAATTGATGTTTGTTAACTGCACTATCAGACTAATGTTGATTTCCCACAGATGTACTCACCAATTAGTTTTTACATTTATTGCAATACTCAAATTAACAATAAAAAGAAGGTAAAGCTGACCCAATATAAAGTTTTGATTTTTGTTAATGCCTGTACCCGATTTATTATTGACCTATGTGCTGCTCATAATGTGGGAATAGGCATGTCACAAGGGGAGGCTGAGCTATTACGTTTTGACACCCTGAAGCCCATGGGGGAGTCTTCATCTGACATTGTCTTGCAGCATCATTTTCAATTTTTTGTAGTCTGTAAATGCTATGTGTAAAAGGGCAACAAAAAATAAATTGCAGTTATCCAGTATCAATGTACTGCATTAGAAAAAATAAATTGCAGTTATCCAGTATTAATGTATTGCATTAGAAAACCATGTTCCATAGATGGAAAACTGGTGTACTTTATTCTCATATGTGTAGAGTACAATGACAGTCTTGCTTGCATGTTCCCATAGAAAATAAAAATACACATCTGCAAGGACCAATATGACACCAGCCTATGATTTATAACTTTTACACAGCATTGAGAGTTGCTGCACACTATGATCCTAACATCCAAGTTCATATTATTTGTTCTTGCTTGATTGGTCAGTGATAAGGACATATCAACGTTGGTTGCACAATGTCCAGTCCACTTGAAATATGGCACATATAATTTATCAATTTCACCTTATAACATTTTGTATTTTAATGGTGTGAAACGTTAATAGGAAGAACCAACGATCAAGCATAAAGTAAGATTTTGCGAGGTTAGCAGTACAAATGATCGAATCTGGACGCTTTTCGAAAACAGAAAATATTGTGCCTGAGGACTATCGCAATGCGGATTGGTTCGATTGCACTTTAGTTCAAGGACGACAATCGATTGTTTCCCGCAAACTCTGTACAAAAGTATTAGATAAAGGCACTTAACTATTTTTGGAAACGCCTGATTTGAAGTCTGAACTGGAGATCTACTGATATAACACGATGAGTGACTTTTAGTTGGCGAGACTGATTACTTATTCATATTGAATTGTTGCCTAGTTGGGCACAAGTAATGCTTAATACCGCTACAATTCTCTTTTCTTGTACAACAGACATAACACACATTCGTCCTCTGCTTAAGTGCCGTTTCACTACTGACAGACCTCCAGTACTCGCTACAGGTGTTCAATGCCCTGGCCTGAAAACTATTCCGCTGTTTCGTACTTCTTCCAAGGTGAGATGTCACGCAAAACACACAGGCCAGTGACTACCAAGGCAACTTGTATAGTGTCCTACTGCGCCGGGTAGAGTGCTTACCTTCAGCGCTAACTCTGTGTCGAAATCTCGAGCTCGGAGAAATCTCAGCAAGAATGTATCCGACAAGTCAGCCCAAGTCCCTCGCTCGAGCTCTTTTTCGGCTCCGTTCCTTAGTTTGCCCAGATACGGCACGATCAGCGGAGAGTCGTCGGGCAAGTCGTTGAGCTTCCCAAGCGAACGTGCGTCCGTCTCCTGCAGCATGTTAACCGGATAAAGTTTTCCCAGTCGAAGTTGGCTGACTGGCATACCAACGCTCACGCCCCCCCGAGAATACATAGTTAGCGGCGTGGCCATGGTTTAGCAAACAAAGTGGCCAGGAGGCTGAGCTAACTGGGTAACTATCGTTTGATTAAAACAGAGAAAACAAAACAAGGTGGCGATCGCATGGCTCTATTTTGTTAGACAATACCCCGTTCAACGATGCAGGTTTTACGTGTAAGGCGCGTTACTGAATAGCCGTGGATCATAAACTGCCATGGTATCAAGTATGGTTATCTCCGAATGCCCATGCACTCCTTTTAGCTAAAAGGATCCATTCAAAACCCGAGAACCACTGAAATCGTTAAGCTAAATACACATATCTACAGCCAATACATCTGGCTATATTTAGTATACGGCGATGACGTCACAGCAATGCGAACTGCAAGAGACTGGCTATCGTTTATCGACCGTACTTAGATGACCGCCTTTCCTTTTGTATAGCGACTTTTGTTGGTCACTTACTTTACAAATCAAACCGCAGATTTTTTGTTTTTGTTTTTGCATCATACAATGCAGGGTGTGCAAAATATGAAAAAGAAGAAAGAGCATTTTGTAAAAAAATGTATGAAAAGTTTGTTTGGGGCAAACACCGCCCCCACTCCCAATGTTTTACTGAAGTTTAATACAAACAGGCAAACTCTGCAGAGTGCACTGAGTGTTTGGGGGTCCTCCTCCGTGATGTCCCGTGTGCTCTTCCTTGTACCACCCTTCCTAGCAAAATACTGTGTGTAGGATTTAATTTATCCCTAAATTATAGTGATCAGTCATACTTTTAAATCATGCTTTTGTTCAGCTTTAACTGCTTGTCCGTAAAGCGCTAAAGTAGTCCAGTTTCACATGAAAGCAACACGGGAATTGTCAGGTTGCTTGATTGCGTGACTGTTGCTAGCAGGGATTGGACCACGATGTCAATTTCAACATGACATTTCATGTTATCCCCGCATTTTAAATTTGAATTACCCTCTAAATGTCAGTACTGGAACAAATATCCATATCTTTCAACTACTTTAACTTTATGCACACATACAAGTGCTTGACGGACCTGGGAGTAAACCTTAAAAAACCATTCGGATCAGGGACCTGTAGAATAGTGCTGTTGTTTTTGTAATCCTGCCCCATATTCCTCCAACAGAAATGTTTACTTCCATTGGCAATTCCTACAGATTTGTGATCGTAATATTTTAACACATTCGCCACAGATGAGATAGTTCAGCTCATTTTCCTCTGAATATTAAATTAATAAAAACCTAATTTCTTTGTGCCTGGAAGCCCTTTGTACTTCCGCTGGCTCCATTTTCTCAATATTCTTTGAAAGTACTGTATATGGTTTGTGAAAATTACCACATAAAAATAACTGTATTACAACAGATTTTTTTAATGCATAAACAAGATAAATTTTTTATGATGCAATTATTTTTGTGGGTGCCACCTTGGGGTAGCAGTAGCTGCATCCTTGCAACAAGGAAAACGGGGCCCTGGTTGTGGTCTCAGTATAAAACAAAAACGTGTTACAGGAAGTCCAAAGAAGGCTGATTCTGGGACTGAGAAATATGAACTATCAGGAAAGACTGAAGGAGTTGCAACTTTTCAGTTTAAAGAAATGGAGGTGAAGAGGTGACATAACTTAAGTGTTCAAAATTATGAAGTGGATTCAGTATAGTGGATCTCAGCTGTTACTTTAAAAGGAATTCTTCAACAATAAGATATGGACATAGTTGGAAATTTGTTAAGAGCAAATTTCACACAAACATTAGAAGTTTTTTTTATACACAAAGAATATAGTAGTGTAGAGAGTAACACTTTAAGGGTCTTCAAAGTTTGACTTGATAGTTTTTGGGAGAAATTATGTTAATAGTTTTGGTGGGCTTGTTGGGCTGAATGGCCTGTTCTAATCATAATTCTCCTTGATTTCTAAAATACAGGACAGATTTATTTTTGAATAACTCATGAGAAATACAAAGTACATAATACCAGATCCCCCTGAATATACTGCATATACAGCGTCTGTAAAGGTATTCACCCCCTTGGAAGTTTTAACATTTTATTGTTATACAGCACTGAATTGCAGTGGATTTAATTAGGCTTTTTTGACATTGATGAACAGAACAAAACTCTTTATTGTGAAAGTGAAAACAGAAATCTGAGAAATGATCTAAATTAGTTACAAATATAAAACACAAAATAATTGATCACATAGTTATTCACCTATTATCACTAGTGCAGCCAATTGGTTTTAAAAATCACATAATTACCTCAATGAAGATCACCCATCTTCAGTCAGGAGTTTCAACTGATTGTAGTTTAAATGTACCTTATCTAGAAGGGTCAATTTGTGGCGAGTCAATATTCTGGTCTAAGCTACACAATGAAAACAAAAGAGCAACTCCATGAAAAGCACAAGTTAGCAGAATGAGACTATACAAGAAAACATTCAAGTCACTAAATATCCTTTGGAGAACAGTTAAATCACTCGCTAAGAAATTAAAAGACTATGGCAAAGCTGTAAATATGTCTAGAGGCTGTCCACAAAAACTGAGTGATCAAGCAAAAAATGAACTAGTGGGAGAGACCAAGAAGAGCCCTGAGAGAACTCTAAAGGAATTATAAACTACAGTGTCTTGATTGGAAGGACTGAGCAGACAGCTGTTGCATGGGTGATTTACCCTTGCAGCTTTTTTGGGAAAATGTGAAATTGAAATCCGCTGTTAAAAAATGCACAAGACATCTTGGCTAGAGTTTGCCAGAAGTCAGCTGGAAGAAGGTTTTATGGTCTGATGAGACTAAAGTTTCATTTTTTTGGTCATTAGACTAAATTGCAGGTTTGGCAGCTCTGTGGTGTTTCTCTGCCGCAGGACCTAGAGGGTTTCTGGAGGCAGTGGATAAAATGAATGCAGCAAATACAAAGAAGTCCTGGAGGAAAATCTGACCCAGTCTGTAAGAAACCTGTGCCATGGGAGAATATTTGATTTCCATCAAGACAACAACCCCAAGCATAAAGGAAAAGCTACACAGGGATTGCTTTAAAGTAACAATGTTATTGTCCTGGAGTGGCCAAGTCAGATTCCACATCTCAGTCTAACTGAGAATTTGTGTCTAAACGTGAAAATGCTGCTCACGCAGCATGAGAGAGCTTGAACAGTTTGGCAAAAAAGAATGGAGAAAAATTGCAGTGTCCAAATGTTTAAAGCTCACAGTGATCTTTGCATGCAGACTCAAGGCTACTGTATAATGACATCTATTAAATATCTTGTTTTATATTTGTGAACAATTTAGATTGCTTTGCATAGCTTAAAAGAAGTGGTGAGGCGGCCTTTTGCTGTTATGCATCCAAAATCTGGAATACTCTACCAACAGAAATTTGCCAGGCTAACACTGTGGATCAGGATTTAAAGAAAGTGCTAAAAACCCATTATTTGAATATCGCTTTTTTGTAGCTATATTTTAGGTGTATTCCTGATAGACTATATGGGCATAGAATTATCATATTCTTTATGGGTTTGCAATCTGTATTAATCTCTACTATTCTCTGCTGTCTTTTCCGATCTGTGGCACCACCACCAGTCAAGGCAATATTTATATACACTGCTCAAAAAAATTAAAGGAACACTTTTTAATCCAAGTATAGCATCAAGTCAATGAAACTTCTAGGCTATTGATCTGGTCTGTTAAGTAGCAGAGGGGGTTGTTAATCAGTTTCAGCTGCTTTGGTGTTAATGAAATTAACAACAGGTGCACTAGAGGGGCAACAATGAGACGACCCCTCCAAAACAGGAATTGTATAACAAATGGAGGATATTGTCATTTTTGCATTTGGCTATGGTCAGTGTCACTACTGGTAGCATGAGCTGATACCAGGACCATACAGAGGTTGCACAGATAGTCCAACTTTTCCAGGATGGCACATAATTACGTGCCATTGCCAGAAGGTTTGATGTGTCTCCCAGCACAGTCTCAAGGGCATGGAGGAGATTCCAGCAGACAGGCAGTTACTCTAGGAGAGCTGGACAGGGCCGTAGAAGGTCCTTAACCCATCAGTAGGACCAGGATCTGCTCCTTTGGGCAAGGAGGAACAGGATGAGCACTGCCAGAGCCTACAAAATGACCTCCAGGAGGCTACTGGTGTGAATGTCTCTGACCAAACAATCAGAAACATACTTCATGAGGGTGGCCTGAGGGCCCGACGTCCTCTAGTAGACCCTGTGCTTACTGCCCGGCACTGTGGGGCTCGATTGGCATTTGCCATAGAATACCAGAATTGGCAGGTCCACCACTGGTGCCCTGTTCTTTTCACAGATGAGAGCAGCTTCACCCTGAGCACATGTGACAGATGTGAAAGGATCTGGAGAAGCCGTGAATAATGTTATACTGCCTATAACATTGTTCAGCATGACCAGTTTGGTGGTGGGTCAGTAATGGTCTGGGGAGGCATATCCATGGAGAGATGCACAGACCTCTACAGGCTAGACAACGGCACCTTGACTGCCATTAGGAAATGGGATGAAATCCTTGGAAACATTGTCAGACCCTAGGCTGGTGTAGTGGGTCCTGGGTTCCTCCTGGTGCATGATAATGCCCAGCCTCATGTGGCAGTTCCTGAAGGATGACGGAATTGATACCATTGAGTAGTCCTCATGCTCACCTGACCTAAATCCAATAGAACACCTCTGGGACATTATGTTTCGGTCCATCCAACGCCGCCAGGTTGCACCTCAGACTGTCCAGGAGCTCAGTGATGCCACACAAACTACTGAATACGATTCTGAGTTGCTGCAATGAAATTTTGGCAAAATGGACTAGCCTGCTGCATCATTTTTTCACTTTGATTTTTGGGGTGTCTTTGAATTCAGCCCTCTGTAGGTTGATAATTTTCATTTCCATCAAATGATGTGGCACATCACCCAGTCCATATCAGATATCCAGCATGATTTTTTTTCCCATTGAGATCTGATGTGTTTTCAAAGTGTTATTTTAATGTTTTTGAGCAGTTTATATTTGTGTGCTTTGTAAAAAATTTTACCATGATGTAATGATAAATGATTTGCAGCTGGGCTGCCATTAATTTGACCATCAAAAAAAAATTCAGGAAGATAGCTTATATTGGTTTTCTAGCTACAAATTTAACTAAATATAAAATGTTAGTAAGCAATTTAAACATCATTTATATTAAGATGCCTATTTATTAACATATAATAAAGTACATTGGGTTAATATTTTTATTTTTTGAATAAGTGAAAAATTAAACGAGATGGATTAAACATTTTAGATTGGCCTAATTACTATAATATTTTCATATCACATGCAATATTTTTACAAACCTTCTGTGTTTATTACCTGACCATTCTGAGTCTATAACAAACAACAGTTACCCATTTAATATTTCTGTATATTGAAGAAATTAATTGATGCTGGCAGTAAAACACTGCTGCATTTCAAAGCTCTTTTGTTATAAAGTCTAGTTATTTTGTTCATTTTTAATTTCTACTATTGCACTTTTCTCTGCTGCTTTGTATTTTTTTTCTCTTGGGTTCTGAATCATGCTTCTTCTAGCATTATATTCATTTTATAGATTTGTTTTGTTTGAATTGTTTTTCAATTTTTTACCAATATAATTTTACTGACCATAATATCATACTATATTTGTTGGGTTCTGCAATTTTGTGGCTTTGGTGCCTAGATGTGATGGTTCATTGACAGGACCGTGTGTACTTGAAGTAGCAACAGGTAATGTAATTGGTACAGCACTGTTTAAGTCAGCATCATGTATCAGTATGTCAGAGATTTTGGATACTCAAACAGAAATTTTTGCACATGCAATTTTAAGATATTACTTGGTTTTTTGACTTTTTCACAAGTTTATAAGACTATGATTTTTGGTTAAATCTGGGTTTAATTGCACTTTTTTTAAAATTTGATTGGCACTAGTTGTTTCAATTACCATTTTTCCCTATTAGTTCCTTCAATTACTCCTGATTTTTTTTACCTTTTTACCCTGCAGCCTGAAAAATTCTAAATTGTGGCAGAACATTTTTCTAATCGCTAATTATATCATTTTTTATTATAGAATATACAGTTACATTAAAATTGTAATGTTTGCTGCAGCACACAAATGGCAATAAAGTTAAGGCATGCAAAAAGACCCACAAAATACAGGCCAAAATCCTAACTGGACTGCCCCAAATATAGATCTCACCCCAGGGGAGTCTGACACTAGAAAATTGGGAGGCATTAGGCCTGTCTAGGCCACAAAATTGTGAACAGGCTTTTCAAGTTCAAAATGTAAAAGACAGTCTTAAATATATCAAAATACATTTTCCAAGAGGGAGTACTTTGAAAGTCCAACTTGAACAGACACAAGACCTACCAGAATCTTTATAAAAGAGGATTTATTAACAAAAATTAAAAATAAAATATTTAACAATGTATCAAAAAGGAGAGAAAAGGTATTGCTTAAAATGCAGTCCTCATCAAACCAGTCCTATACAAAAAACAAAAATCAGAATCCTTAAACAGCAGCAGAAGTTACAAAAAAAAACAGTAAATACAAGAAGCAAAAATTCAAAATAACTCACCAAATCACATTGCCAATTTCTTAGGGAATCACCCACAAAATACAAGGATCATGAGAGAATTGTTTGTACACATAGAAACAGTATAAAATGAAATATAATAAATATTATACAGCATATTGTATATAATTGTATATATATATTGTATATATATTGCATGCTATGCTGCTCTTTTTGTGCATGTCTTTTGATGTCATTGTTTTATTGACAACTGTTCTGAAGAGGTGAACAAGTAAGAATTTGTACTACATGCTGTACTATAGCATGTACACATGATAATAAACTTGACTTGACATGAATTAAAATAAATCAGCCATAGCTAAAATGCCAGTCCATTATAGGGCACACTAATGCCCCTACATTCAGTATTACAGACATGTTTAGAGATGTCTAAAAACCTAGCAACCCGCATTTTTGGGATAAAAGAGGAAACTGCAGTAATTCAAAGAGAAACAACCTCTGTTTCTAGATGGAGAACATGTGGATTTCACACAGACAGTGACTGGGCAAAGGTTCAAACTCAACAGCTCCAATGACTGAGCCACTGTGCCATGTTAAGAGTGAAAATAGCATAAAACAAATACCAACTGATTATATTAATTTCACTGAATTATATATAAAACTAAATATTAAGATTTAGAAATTTTCTTACAGGCTGTTCTTAATCTGTACATTTCAGTGTCTTTAAAGTTTTTTACATGACATCTTGATCAACATATCTTGGACTTTGATTCAGATTAACTTTGTAGAATACAAACTTGTCTCTTTATTCAGAAGTCTTGAAATCATTTGGATGTGTGTACGCATGTACTGTATGTACTGTCTACTTGTAAACAACAGGTAAGTGTCAGGACGAAATCAAATGTTTAGTTAACATTTGGAGACATTTATAGAAGAGTATATAGAAGAGTATATTCCTGCCTGACTTGATAATTATTTGAAAAAAAAAATAGCTGTTCCAAGTTTTTGCATCAATTGGTTTCTAGTACAATGTTATTGTGAATTGTGGGAAAACTGGAAATGAGTTACATTTCTTCTGCTTCTTTTTTGGAATTAAGTCATCTGTAAAAGAAAAATTTGTACAAAATAATCACAATTATTATACTGTATTTGAGGTTTAAATGTCACTGGGGTGACATCTGCTGGAGGGACTTGTTTTTTGTCTGTCTTGTTGGTCACTGTACACTTTGTCACTGCTGGCTAAATCACAAGATCCTATTAGTCAGGTACATTTTACTGCTCACTTTGGAATGTATTTCACAAGAATTTAAATTATGTAAAAAATGACCACCATGTCTCCTAGATTACTACAGAGAAAGGTAAAATATTACTTAATTTAAAAAAGTGATTTTTGCTTACCTAGACATGCACACATATGAAATTTTGGATTTACTAGAAAAGGGCTATCAGACATTATATAAAGAATATGAACAATGTTGACACAAATGACTGAAGAATATTAATCATTATTGTAAGTATTTTTGAATATATATATCCATGTATATAAAAGATGGAAACACTGATTTCAACTTTGTACTTTTTCTTTTGATCTGGCATAGTGTTTAGTATGATATTATGTTGTTATTAGGTTGGTCACATTGATCCATATCTGTAATTTTATAATAAAGTTTCAAAGATGGCATTTCAAAAAATATCAATTTTTGTTCTGTCTAATTCACTTTGTAGATAACTTAAAAACTAATAGTGGTGGGACTACCAAGACAAATATGAAATAACACATAAAGCATATGTGACAGAAGTATGTTTTCAGTGTTCTTAATTTTTTTCTTGGTTGGTAATAAATATATTAGTAACTAGCCATGTGCGCCCAACTACGTTGTGCGTGTTAAAGTTGTCTGTGAAGGGCTCACTGTTTAAACACGGCTGCCAGTCGTGAACTGGGCCCTTCGTCGCACAGCATTATGATTTTTTTATAAGGGAAACAAAATTACAAAAGAAAACCCTTGGACATTGATTCAATAGGAACGGCCTACTCGGAATCACTGTCCAAATAGTAATTATGTGGTGGTGTAGGAGCATTTCTGCTTCTATCTGTTCGCAGTCCGTCTCATTTTCAGGACACTATCTTTTCCTCTCACGATGTCTTCTCAACCTTTCTCCAATCTCGCAGGTTGCTTTGTGGCAATCCAAAATGTAAGGCAATATACACGGAGAATTGGTTATAAAAGGGGGACACATAGGTATCCAGGCTCTTTAAAACATAAATAGGGATCACATCACTGACATGTGAGCAAGGCACGGTACAACTGTGAGACACGCAGCACTCGCCGGCTACAACGTAACAATAATAATTTCCGGAACGTGCTGTTACGTTGTCATTCATTTTACCCACTGTCTTTCTTTCATTCATATGTTACATAGGCACGTACCTTTTATCTTCGGCAATCTCATTCTCTAACCAGGCCTCAGGAGCTAACCAGCGTAACACTGTCTACCACCCCTTTCGTTATTCCGGCACATTGTTGACATCCGTGAGTAACAACAACGTACTAAACTGGAAGCTGGTCTACGCATGCGTGGAATTCGTGGACAAAGATCAAGATCTAAATGAAGATCTCTTTAGTTAATTTAAAGCACAACAATTTGTTTAGTTTGAATGTCTGTGTTTTGAGGTGTGACTGGAGTACTACAGTCTTCAGTAGTATAAGCCTGGAGGAGATTCTTAATGCAATGCCTATGTTTTAGCTGTCTCTCTACTGCCATCTAGTGCTTCTTCTTCTAATTCATTCGCAGACAAACAAAGATCAAGATCCAAATGAAGATTATATATAGAGATATTGCTGTTTATACTTTCCATGTTCTTTACTTTTGTGTCAGGGGTGCAAAACCCATGCATTGCAGAAAGGAAAACCTAGAAAACAAAAGAAGAACTGAAGACTGGGAACAATTTGCCAGAAAATGTTAGTGACAGAGAGATACAGAGAAAAGAATGGTAGTATAATGAATTGTATCATTTATAGACTAATTTCTCACCTTGCACTGTGCTGGATCCCTTCCCAGGGATTGTTCCTACTTTACTCTTGATGCTTGCTAGGATAGCCTCCAGCTTCCCTCCAAAACCTGCTCTGGGTAAGCAGGTTTAGAAAATGAATAGATAGATGGATTGACCCAAGTTTGTTGTTGTTGTTTACTGACTTGGTTGCTCATAGACTATCTGTTGTTCACAACATTTTAACATGTGAATACTGTCTTGTTGGAAGTTATCAAGCCATCTGACCTCTAAACCTTTTCTCTGAACGAATCTACCTGGACATATCTACAGGGGCAAAACATGAGCTACAGACAATAAACTCAGTTTTGTTCTTGCTGTATCAGAGGTGCTTATGTGATGATGTTGATTTGCTGCCTTCACAGCACAAGACATTAAGTCAGCCTTTAAAGTCAAGCCAAGTTCTTTTTTCTACTTTGCTTGAGTATTATGTTCTTCACTGCCTGTTGTGAGGTGTGTGTTGATGTATTTTTGAACTAGCATTAGGTTGTGAGATAAAATAATCTGTTCTTAAAGGAGCATGCATTCCCTCTCCTGCAAAGTTTATTTGTGACTATGTGGTCACAAACACAGCTCTAGCTATATCAATACATTAGTTGATTACACAACCATTGTAGGCCTGCCTTATCATCAACAATGAGAAGACAGCTCTAAGAGAAGAGGTTTGTCTTCTTGTACAGTGGTGTCAGGACATAAATCTCTTCCTTAAAGTCAGCAAAGCCAAGGAGCTGGTGAAAGACATCAGAAAGCAGGAGGCAGACCAAACATTCATATATATCAGCATGGATGCTGGGGAGAGTATGAAAAGCTTTAAATTCCTTGGAGTCAATATCACTGAAAATCGAATGTGTATATTTGTAACATTATAAATAAGCATTAGAGAAGGTTGTGAAGTAAGATCAGAATATCATTGGAGTACCTTTTGTTCAGGACATAAGGACACGGTAAACAGTATTATTAAAGACCTCAGTCATCTTGCCCAGCCAGTACACAGCTCTCTTCTGTCTATAACATATATAACGCAGTATACTCACTGCTTTAGAAGGGCAAAGAGCATTTTTAAAGCCTTCTAGGCCTATCTATTTTTCCTCCTCCTTTCATGCAAACAGTACAGGACTATTAGGTATTCACATCAAAAATAATTATATTTATAGGTCATAGGACTACCTAACTACCACTCATACTCAGTGTGTTTACATGCACTTTAATAACTCGATTATTCACAGAAATCTGGTTTCTAAAATGCCATTTACACCTTTATTAGAGAAACCCGGTTAACAAGTAACCCAGTTATCTGGCCATGTAAACCCTTAACCAAGCTGCAGTTAAAAGATTTCATAGTCTGCACATATCTGTTACACTCTATTGGCCTGCTTAACTTTGCATACAATTCCAGCAGATGGATGCATTCACAAGATATTTTCCTGAAAAAAATGATCAGGTAAACACATTTTTCCTTCTCCTGGTTAAAATACTCTTCCTCAGTATTTCAGAAATTGCTACATCTATGTTGATGGGCTGAATGTACATTGCTAAGCTCATCAGCACAATCCCAAGAGCAGTAGAGTAAAGCATTAAGGTGTGTTAAGTAGTCCAATTTCTTTTTAAAGTAATGAATAACCTAACACAATGCTTACTTTATTGAAGTAAAAAGACCTGTGTTACTATTATCGTAGCAACAATGGGTGTATGGCAAGAAGGACACATACTGGTATACCGGTCCATCACAGAGCTTAGTCACATAACCAAGCAGAAGAGTGTGCTGTGTGCAGTCCCATAACAGAGATATATTAATAAAATGACAGTTTATTTTAATCCTTCTATTTGCTATATATATGCTGAAACAGTTTGATCAGATGATGTAGCAGCCACAGTTTATATCGCTAATTCTCGGGGGCTCGTAGTCGAGTATGAAAAAAAGGATGAATGTTATTTACTTCAGAGCACATGAAGGACTAAACATATTTATAAAACACAAGAAAATTATCAAAGGCTTCATGTTTGGTGGCCGATGATGATGTTTAACTTTTTTATTCCGTTTAATGACAAGAGAGCATTTTGCCAAAGAATAACTCCAGATTACTTGTGCATGTATGTTTTGCCTTAACCAGGTTACTCATAATATCCAGGTTATGTATGTAACATGTACAGTAAACACACTTACTGACTACTACATAAGTGTTTTTTGTATATAAAATATTTATTATTTAACATGATGTTGCATTCACTGTGTTTCTATTCATTATCTGTTGTTGGGATTGTATTACTGTGGGAGCCATGCAAATATTTCAATGTACTTGTTCTTCTTGAAATCAACAGATCTGTACATTCATATCCTGGAAAACAACAAGCATTTCTTATATTATGATTATAGAGAGGGGCATAAGGGCACAGTGATTGGTGTTACTGCTTCATATCTCTGTAATATTAGGTTCAAACCTTGTTTTGGGCACCTTATGTGCAGTTTTTCTCCAGACGTTCTGATTTCTTCCTGGTACCAAAAGGTATGCGGTTTAGGTTTACCAAACAATTCAAAAATATACCTATATACATGTACATCCGGCACCACCACAAGTGGCAGCCATTCCAGCAGCTCCGTGTATGACTTTATTTTTCTACCTTTTTTCTCTATTTTTCTCTATTTCACTGATCACTCCTGCCACTTTCTTTTATGTGGACTCGTTCCCTGGAACTTTTTACTACTTTTACTACTTGGACATGGATTTTTACACACCGAGACTCGTCTATTCAAGTAGTCAACTTCAAGCGCTGAGAACAAATGCCCACGCCGGTGTGGTTCCCTATTTACCTGACAAGGTAAGAAGGTGGTATCGGGGCAGCAGAGCCAGCGCTAAGATAAAAGCCAAGCGTCTAGCGAGAAAGTGGTGCTACAAACCTTCGGTGCCTTCTGTGATCCTGGGAAATGTAAACTCACTACCAAATAAGATCAACGAACTACTACCATCCCAGATGCTAACGTAGAGCTACCCCGGTTTAGCACAGTTAGAGATGACAGAGATGCAAATATCTGCGGGAAGCAGAAAGGAGGGGGAGTCACTCTCTATGTCAATACAAAGTGGTGCAACTCTGGACATGTAAACGTTAAAATCTCCACTTGCTGCAGGGACATCGAACTGTTGGCTGTAAGTTTCCATCCCTATTACTTGCCCAGAGAGTTTGGACATGTCATTGTTGTTATTGTTTACATCCCTCCTCGGGTGGAGGTAGAGAAAGCAGGTGACATCATCCATTCCGCGGTTACTAAGTTACAAACACAGCACCCTGAGGCGCTTGTGCTAATCGCTGGAGACTTTGACCATGTGACGCTGGACAAAACATCACCTGCGTTCTCCCAGTATGTGGATTGTAACACCCAGGGGAAATAGGACTATTGATCTACTGTATGCAAATGTTAAAGACGCATACAGCGCCACCCCGCTGCCTGCACTTGGGAAAGCAGATCATAACCTGGTTCTGCTTCAGCCTCACTACAAACCAAGAGTGAGGGAGCTACCTACAACCACACGCTCATTCAGGAAGTGGTCCCCTGAGGCAGAGCAGGCTCTGAGAGACTGCTTTGGAACTATGGACTGGGATATCCTGCAGGGGTCACATAGTGAGAACATTGAGGAGGTTGTTGACTGCACTACTGACTACATCAACTTCTGTATGGACATTGTAGTTCCAGTAAGGACCGTACGCTGCTATGCTAACAACAAGCCATGGATTACAAGTGACATCAAGGGCCTTTTGAACCAGACGAAAAGGGCTTTTAAAGGTGGTGATCAGCATGAGCTCAAGCGTGTGCAGAAGGAACTCCGAGTCCAGCTTAGGGTGGCGAAGGAGCAGTATAGGAGAAAGCTGGAGCAGAAGTTGCAGAATAACAGCATGAAGGAAGTGTGGGATGGGATGAAGATCATCACTGGTTGCAGCTCGAAGCGGGGTGCCACCATTGAGAGAGACGTGGAGAGAGCAAACCAGATGAACAACTTCTTCAACAGGTTTGACCACCCTAACCCACTCTCACCTCGGAGTACTGCACCCTCCACCCATTCTTCTGCTGATACCAGCATAGGAGAGAGTTTCCCCCAACCCACAATTACAGCAGCCCAGGTAATCAGAGAGCTGAGGAGACTTTGTGCCAGCAAAGCAGGGGGTCCAGATGGAGTATCACCACGACTGCTGACGGCCTGTGCATTGGAGCTGGGGAGTCCTCTACAGCGCATCTTCAACCTGAGCCTGGAACAGGGGAGAGTCCGAGGCTTTGGAAAACATCTTGCATCACCCCAGTCCCAAAAGTATCATGTCCTAGTGTGCTGGAATGACTTCTGGCCTGTCGCTCCGACGTCACATGTGATGAAGACCATGGAGAGGCTGCTGCTTCACCACCTGAGGCCACAGGTCCACCACGCTCTTGACCCTCTGCAGTTCACATACCAGGAGAAGGTGGGAGCGGAGGATGCCATCATCTATATGCTACACCGATCCCTCTCCCACTTGGACAGAGGCAGTGGTGCTGTAAGAATTATGTTTCTGGACTTCTCTAGCGCCTTCAACACCATCCAACCTCTGCTCCTTAGGGACAAGCTGACAGAGATGGGAGTAGATTCATATCTGGTAGCATGGATCATGGACTATCTTAAAGACAGACCTCAGTATGTGCATCTCGGGAACTGCAGGTCTGACATTGTGGTCAGCAACACAGGAGCACCGCAGGGGACTATACTTTCTCTGGTCCTGTTCAGCCTATATACATTGGACTTCCAATACAACTCGGAGTCCTACCACGTGTAAAAGTTTGCAGACGACACTGCTATCGTGGGCTGCATCAGGAGTGGGCAGGAAGGGGAGTATAGGAAACTAATCAAAGACTTTGTTAAATGGTGCGACTCAAACCACCTACAACTGAACACCAGCAAAACCAAGAAGATGGTGGTGGATTTTAGGAGGCCCAGGCCCCTCATGGACCCCGTGATCATCAGAGGTGACTGTGTGCAGAGAGTGCAGACCTATAAATACCTGAGAGTACAGCTGGATGATAAATTGGGACTGGACTGCCAATACTGATGCTCTGTGTAAGAAAGGACAGAGCCGACTATACTTCCTTAGAAGGCTGGCATCTTTCAACATCTGCAATAAGATGCTGCAGATGTTCTATCAGACAATTGTGGCGAGTGCCCTCTTCTACGCAGTGGTGTGCTGGGGAGGCAGCATAAAGAAGAGGAATGCCTCATGCCTGGACAAACTGGTGAGGAAGGCTGGCTCTATTGTAGACATGAAGCTGGACAGTTTTTTAATCCATGGCAGAGTGACGGGCACTGAACAGGCTCCTGTCAATAATGGAAAATCCACGGCATCCACTGAACAGGATCATCTCCAGACAGAGGAGCAGCTTCAGCGACAGACTGCTGTCACTGTCCTGCTCCATTGACAGACTGAGGAGATTGTTCCTCCCCCACACTATGCGACTCTTCAGTTCCACCCGGGGGGGTAAACGTTAATATTATACAAAATTATTGTCTGTCTGTTATACCTTCATTGTTATCACTCTTAAATTTAATATTGTTCTTTATCAGTATGCTGCTGCTGGAGTATGTGAATTTCCCCTTGGGATTAATAAAGCATCTATCTATCTATATACATGAGTGTGCTCATATTGAAACCAGATGAGATCATTTTCAGAGAGCCTCCACCCCCTTACTATTTGCATTGGAAAAAGCAGCAGCAGAAAATTAATGATCATCAAGTTCAAAATCTGTACAAATGATTCTTGCCAAACATGGAACAGTTTAAAATAATGAGCAGCAATCATGGGTTCTCCTTTTGCAGAACTAAAGCATAGCTAAGGAACTCTGCATGAACAAGATGAGAAGAAAAAGCAAAGTGTGATATGCTAAAATACATCAGAGATATTGTGAATGCTGTGATTGTTCAGTATAAATGCTGTTGTATGAGACATTACAGTAATACTCCAGTAACAATCTGATTGTGACCTTTGGCACGCATTCAAGCGATTCACTGCTGAGTGGGAATCAGTGCCTCCAAGTCTTAGGTAATGGTTCTCACTTGGAAGAGAGTGTCTGTCTCTTCAGGTGAGTCTAAAGACAAAACTCTCTGTTTACCAGGTGGTCTACATCACTCTCCTCAATTATGATCAAGGGCTGTGAGTAATGACTGAAAGAATGAGGTCATGAGTACAAATGTCAGAAATAAGGTTTTTTGAAAGAACTTCTGGGCTGAAACTTTGGGATAGGGTAAGAAGCTCAGCAATTCGGGAGAGCCACAGAATACAGCAGCTGCTCCTCTGGATTGAGAGCACTTAGTTGTGGTGGTTTTGGGCACATGGTGTGGCTACCCCTAGAGCTGCTTTTGGACACGTCCCACTAGGTGGAGAGACCCTACAGCAGACACAGAACACACTGGAGGGATTATGTCTCTCAGTTGGCTTAGAGTGACTGGGAATTTCCCAGGAAAAGCAGGAATCTGTAGTTGAGGAGATGAACGTCTAGGCTGAGCTGCTGCCACTGTAATCCACACCAGGAAAAGTGGTTTCAGAAGATGAGAGATGTCCATAGGCTAAAATGGCAACCTTTGATGCTCATAACAAACATACTGCTGCAATGATAATTTACATTTCTGTATTCAGAAAAACATTATAGTGTGATTTTTACATTAATAAGATATTTACAAATATTTCTGGTTTTGCTACAGCTTTAAATACTTCTTAATTAATTCTTCTTTGCCATTTTTCTATTACTTTGCCATTTTCACTGTAGTTTGTTTCCTGCCGTTGTTGTATCCAAATGATGACAAAGGCTATATGATAAAAGGCTTTATTTACTTCACTGTCAGTGGATTAAATAACCAGCACATCCGGAAGAGCAGAATTAAAATCAGGATGAAAACATTGTTAAAAAGTTTTAAAACACACACACACACACATTATCCGCAAATAATCGCATAGTACATTTAAAGAAAGTTTACCAAACTTAGCTTTTTAATTTTTATATTGACTCCATAAAACTGAAACCTGCAGCCACAGTGAGTCCACGGGACCGATTTTAGAGACCACTATGATATGGATATTTGTTTTAATATATATTGAAGTACTTCAGTATTCTCTTTGGGAAATGAATACAGGATATACTTATATTTATATATTGGGACTGCTTAGCTATTAGTTAAATAAATGAGGCGGGTGGCTTCAATGATCTTCTCTCGTTCTTACGTTGAACACATGAAGAATCGTAACATAGTTTGTCTAATTATTTTTACTATTGCGAAATTAATTTACATCGTACTTAATATATTCGCTCATTTCTAGCGCCGATAGTTAAGGAACTACAGTAATGATTAACAAGGACGATCCTCCTCTCACCGACTAGCAATCACCTTCGAACTGCACGACGTCGCCAAGCGACGTAGTGCGCGCGTACGCCGGCGGCGGAAGGTCAAGCTGCTGCGTAGCGGAAGTGAGAGTGGGATCCTATCCGCCATTCTGGGAACTGAGGAGAGCGAGCAAGCGAGAGAGAGAGAGAGTGGGGAGAGGGGGAGATTTTATCTGGCAACAGAAACAGGCTCGGAGTGTGTGAGTGAGTGAGCGAGTGAGTGAGAGAGAGAGAGAGTGTGAGCGTGAGTGAATGAGAGCGGGTGTGAGAGACACGTTTCCCCCCCACCTGGACTGAGATCGGCGTAAAAAGGAACACTACTGTTAAAAAGAGAAGAAATTATAGCCATAAAACTGGAAAGCAAGTAAGAGTTGTGGGGGGAAGAGGGGGGAAACCTTTTTAAAACGGACAGCCTGATTAACTCAAGAGAGTGAGGCAGGGGCGACGGCGGACATCAAGAGCAGCGGCCATCTGATCCGGTTCCTGAAGAATGTCTGCCACCAGTGTCGATCAGGTAGAGTCGGCGCTCTCTCAACCTACTGGTGATCAACAGTGCATTAAACTCCCGAAACACTGTCGCGATCTCGCTTTTCGGGGACCGCTAGGCCGGGAATCGTCCCCTCCGTTTTGCTTTTTATGACATTTTTTTTTACTATAGTGTTGGTAGTGGGGAGGAGAAATACTGGGGGGGGGGGGGTGGATGGAGTTTTAGGACTTCCGGTCGACAGTATCACTACAGGGAGAGTTGGACCCCTCAGGGTTGTGTAATCTTGTTTTTTTTTTTGCAAGGATGACAGGAACCCAAATGTGGCCTGTCGGAATACGCAAGATTAAAAGTTGTTTTGAGTCTTTGGGCGCTCTCAGTCATCGCTTATGTTTTGGCTTCTTTTTGCATGTTCTAAAATTGTAAGTCACACTTCTGCCTTAGTAGAGTGTATTGACCTGGCTTTTCCTCCTTTTTTTTCCTGTTACTCCAATTTGTCTACGATGTGATCTCAGAGACCTAAAGGACAAGGAAATAAAGGTAAGCCTCCTGCTGATCTTTTTTTAATAGGTTGTTGCATGATTAAGCTCCTTGATCTTTTAAGTTCAGTGCTGATGTTTAACCGATTGTTTTTTGATGTTATTGTCACATTGCAGTATGTCAAGCTTCTACATTATACTTGTCATATCTGGTTTCGAAATGAAATGGGTAATTTCTGCAGTACTCCAACCATCTGTTCGGCACACTCAGTGGTGATTTGTGTTTTATCATTGGGATGCCATACTAACCAATGAATGTACTTCCAGACCTTTTCAACTGAGCCTTTTAAACTTGCCAGTTAATAATGGCCTGTAGGTAATTAATATTTCTGAAAAAGTGTTGAGTAAAGAAATTCTGTGCTCCTTATGAACACATCACATTTCCAATGTAGCTTATAGATCACAATTGCCTTCTGTCTAATTAAGTATATTGTATGTGTATGATGTAGTTTTTCTGTTTTAATGCCCATCATGCTTCAGTAGGTGAAATGTTGGCAGGAGGGAATTATAAGGCTAGGTGGTCTTGGCAGACATTTGTGTTTCACTCGGCAATAATGGTGTATGGTGAACACAATATCAGGTTGCACATTTAATAATCTATTGTTAGAAGTTTGTGGACACATTTTTTGATTCCTACTAAAGTCGTTTGTAATTAAATCTGGCAGAAGTGCTTTATTAGCATGTGATCTACACACATGACTTGTCAAAGCCAGGCCAGAAATAACATGTGCATAGGAGAACAGTAAACACTAAAGGACATACATTTTATTGATTCATTTTGAATAATATTCTACATTGTAGAAACTCAAACATGTAATGATAATGATATATCTGACTATAGCCTGACTCTCTGGGCACCCTTTCCTTGCAGGATGTTATTTTGGTATTCAGAGGTGAAAATTCTTTTTGCGAGTGTAAGTAAGCGTCCAACTACATTGCACAGCTCTTCCACTACATCTTTCAGACCACAGTAGTAGCTCATCTGTCCAGTGTCAGCTTCCATGTTTGGTGCTGTTGGCTGTCTTTATGGTGACAGCTTAGTCTACTAACTCACTATCTGTAAACATTTGGATTCCTTTGCAATAAACAGGTGTTGTGCCAGGGTGCAGATTACAGGAGCAGTCAAGATTTTGCACAGTAGGCTTTGCTTGTGCTATTGGGTAATGCTGAGTTTCCTTGTTTTCAAAGCTGTACCTCTAATGTTGACCTCCTATATAGGATGCAGCTCTGCTTAGTTAGGAACTGTGCCAAGCAAATCATGGCAGAATGACAGTAGAAGCAGGTGTTGTAGTTTAGTAAGTGAGCCCATTATTATTAGCCTCTCTAAAGTGCAAGTAGTTGTAGTGAAAAGTTGCTTAGTTCTTTGCATAACCCTAATTGTTATTTTCACTTCTGTGCAGTTGGAGGAAGGGTCTTTCAGAATTACAGGTGAAAATGCTCAGTGAAGTTGCTGTACAATAATTTTGTATTCTGTGTATATCTGCAGTGTAGAAGGTTGGGAGACATTAGTGTCTTGAGTGAAAGCTACTTAATGAACTGAATGTGTGTTATAGATAGGTATATGTTGAAGTGTGTTTTAAATAGACTACTGCTATTCAGCTATGTTTTTGTTCTAATTTTAGCTGTTTTTTCCTTTTGGATTCACCTTCTGGTCTTGAATTCCATGTGTGACTGAGAGGGTGAATTTCCTCAGTGCAGCAACAAATACAGTAATTCTGAATCCTCATATTGTTAGGTATGGGGATTTAGGATGGAATGGTAGGGGTGCTCAAGTATAGAGTTTATAAAGAATGATGTGATCACCATTGACTTCCTGGTTTCACTTAACATGTGCTAATGCTAAATTTATTCACTGACATTTTCTCTCCTGTAACAGAAATTTAAATAATGCTTAAAATAAATGCAAAAATGCAACTTAACAGATTGTATTATTATTACATGAATAAGGGAGTACTAGATAGATAAGACAATTCCATATGTTTTCATGTGCACAAACACTTTTGTGACAATATACTTTTCATACCAGATTTGTTGGAAAAATCACTTTTTCTGGTTTGTGACATTTGCTGTTGTGAGATTTATGTTTAGATTAGTATATGGAGGAGACAATAGCTGATTGATAATATATTTGAAGAGACTATTTAAAGGAAATGTCAAATTAATCAAAACTTCAACTGTGACACACCTGTTGCGTTAAATTTCAGAATTTTTCTCTCCTTTTTTTTTTTTTTTTTTTGATTTGTGCTAACTTTAAGGCCATCTTTGCCAAATTAAACTTAAAAAATTAAAATAGCTACTTTTCTGTTTTTTTTTAAACTGTCTCACATAATGTAAATGATCAGACTTTGCTGTTGCCTATGACTATGTATTACCGATAATGTTGAATTTGTCATTGAATTAGACTAGTTGTAAGTTGAGAAATTAGTTGTACCTGGAGATGGCATTGCATTTGCTCCAGTTCCAAATATGTGCTGCAAATGCTTCAGTTGAGTTTTAGTTGTTACACTAATAAATATTATTTTGTTTTTAAAAGGCCAACAAACAATACAAATGTAGTGTTTGGTGATTTGTTTTCTGAGATTATGAGCTTCTGTTAACCCATTGCATGTGTGATTTGAGCGTTTTGCCTTGTGGTTCAAAGTATTAATGAATGTCTTGCCAATGTGGAAGTTTGAAAACACTATCTAAATATATTTTAGTTTGGAATGATCAACTGAGTTGAACATGATTCCCCCCTGAAGTTGATAGATATCATGGCTGGCCTGTGCACTGTTACCATGAGTGCTCTGCAGAGTGGAGGCAGAACCTCAGTATTTTTCCACAGTTGATTCTGGGGTTCATCAGGGATGTTTTCTTGCTTCTATTGTGTTCATTGCTTGCATGGACTAGGTGTTGGGCAGGGTTATGGGGTCCAGTGGCTGTAAAGAAAGATTCACTGATCTTGAGTTTACTAACGATGCTGTGATTTTCAAGGGGTCAAAGGAAGCTCTGATTGGGGCTCTTGAGAGACTGAGCAAGGAGTCTGAGTGTCTGGGCTTGCGAGTGTCCCAGATAAAAACCAAGATCCAGGCCTTTATTGACCTTTTGGGCACAGCCATCAACAGTGTGTCTGTCTGCAGAGAGAATGTCGACCTTGTCGAGAGGTTTACTTACCTCGGCAGCAACGTTTATGTCTCTGGTGACTCTTCCTATGAAGTCAGTAGATGGATTGAGAGACCATGGTTGGGTGGTCATGAGGTCGATGGAAAGCAGTGCGGGGTGTTCCTGATGTCTTTGCAAAAAGGACGAAAGTCGAAGTCTTTAGAGTAGGGCTGCAACAATTAGTCGACGTAATCGGCGACGTTGACTACAAAAAATCGTCGATGCGTCATAAACAGAAATTTCAATAGAGGCTTCAGTTACAAAGAACCACATTGGTTTTTGTAACTGCAATACACTACATAAACATCTGGGGGCAGTATCATTTCTTATTGTTTGTCAAGATTGCACAAATCCTACCAACGAAGAATGTCTGAGGAGAAGAAGAATGTAAAGGAAAATAAACGTGGTTAAAATGGCGAGTCAGATAGAGGAGGGGGAAGTATGGAAGTAGAAGTAAAAAAATTGAGACAGAAACTTTCTAAAGTGTGGGAGCACTTCACCGAAAAAGAAAAAAAGTTGAATACAGATTATGCAAAGCGGAGCTTTCTTTTTACTGCGATGCATGAGCATCTGAAACGCAAGCATCCTGGAGCTGTGATGCCGCCGTCTCTTGAGAGGTAAGATTTAGCAAATAAAGTTAGTGTCACGTGTTAACGTTGATGTTTGTACTATAATGTGTATATCATTGTTTCGACAATGATATTTAACCCTTAAACCGACACATACTTTGGGGTTAATGCACCCCTGGACGCCAAATACTTTTTAGCTGCAGTATTTAAGTAAACGTCACAATTCACAAAGAAAATGTGAAATTTTAATGGAACACATATTTTTTTTCATGCAAAGAGCATTACAATTACTGCAACACTGATCATTTTACACACTGCAAATGAACTGTAAAAACTATAAAAAAAACTATTGCAACAATCAATTATTATATGTTCAAGGTGCAACTGAAGCCAATTGATGAAATTCAGTAAATCACTGAGCCAACTGCGCTTGAACTGACTGCACGCAAACACACAGAGGTAAATGCTGATGATTACAGGCTCGTCTAGTGCAGCGGCTGAATCCCAGAGACCGTGATGCTGCCGGGGCTGGCAATGCTCATGAGCTGGCTGCTCAACGAATGTACGGCACTGACTGATCAGCTCTGCCAAATTGCTCTGTGAAGCAAATATAGCTGGCTGCGGGGTTCAATGAATGTACGTCGCTGAATATACTCACCCTCTGCGTGCTGGCAAATTGCACAGGAAACCGACTCTAGCCCATTTGGTGGTTTAAGGGTTAAGTAAATATAATTTCAGTTATGTTTGCTAACTTGTTTGGAGCTATAGTAAACGAGTGAATAGTTATATCTGAGCCATCCTAGTTTTTTTTCTTCTTTTTTCGTATAATATTTGAGTTCATAAGATTAGTAAACCATCTCTAACTAACGTTAGGTAACTTGTGTTTTGGAGTATATCAGTAATTAGCTTGTTACATATTTTAGTCCGTTATTTTTTTATTTTGGTATAATATAGTACATGATGTGATAAACTACAACACTTTTCCTTCAGAGTGTGATGAAGCATCTTTCTCTGTCTGCAAAATCATTCTTGTGTATTCCTGCTACCTCTACTCCCTCTGAGCGTCACTTCTCAGCAGCTGGGAACATTGTCTCAAAGAAGAGAGCCAGCCTCACACCAGAGCATGTCGAAATGCTCACGTTCCTGCACTGCAATCAGGAATATATGAGATGCCCAGACTTCCCTCTCCTTGGCCACTTCTTCTAGCTCTTCCGGGAGAATCCCAAGGTGTTCTCAGGCCAGCCGAGAGACATAGTCCCTCCAGCGTGTCCTGGGTCTTCCCCGGGGCCTCCTCCCGGTTAGACGTGCCCGGAACACCTCACCAGGGAGGCGTCCAGGAGGCATCCTGATCAGATGCCTGAGCCACTTCATCTGACTCCTCTCGATGCGGAGGAGCAGCGGCTCTACTCTGTGTCCCTCCCGGACGACTGAGCTTCTCACCCTATTTTTAAGGGAAAACCCAGACACCCTACGGAGGAAACCCATTTCAGCCGCTTGTATTCGCGATCTCGTTCTTTCGGTCACTACCCATAGCTCATGACCATAGGTGAGGGTAGGAACATAGATCGACAGGTAGACATAGCTGCTCAGCTCCTTTTTCACCACGACAGCCCGATGCAGAGCCCGCATCACTGCGGATGCCACACCGATCCGCCTGTCAATCTCACACTCCATTCTTCCCTCACTCGTGAACAAGATCCCGAGATACTTGAACTCCTCCACTTGGGGCAGGATCTCACTCCCAACCCTGAGAGGGCATTCCACCCTTTTTCGGCTGAGGACCATGGTCTTGAATTTGGAGGTGCTGATTCCCATCCCAGCCGCTTCACACTCAGCTGTGAACCGATCCAGAGAGAACTGAAGATCACGGCCTGATGAAGCAAACAGGACCACATCATCTGCAAAAAGCAGTGACCCAATCCTGAGTCTACCAAACTGGACCCCCTCAACGCCCTGGCTGCGCCTAGAAATTCTGTCCATAAAAGTTATGAACAGAATCAGTGACAAAGGGCAGCCCTGGCAGAGTCCAACTCTCACTGGAAATGGGTTCGACTTACTGCCTGCAATGTGGACCAAGCTCTGACAACGATCGTACAGGGACCGAACAGCCCTTACCAGGGAGTCTGGTACCCCATACTCTCGGAGTACCCCCCCACAGGATTCCCCGAGGGACACGGTTGAACGCCTTTTCCAAGTCCAAAAAACACATGTAGACTGGTTGGACAAACTCCCATGCACCCTCCAGGATTCTGCTAAGGGTGTCAACCAAGACAGTCTTACAACATCCAGAGCCTTGAGGAACTCCGGGCGTATCTCATCCACCCCGGGGCCCTGCCACCAAGGAGTTTTTTGACCACCTCGGTGACCTCAGTCCCAGAGATGGGGGAGCCCACCCCCGAGTCCCCAGGCTCTGCTTCCTCATTGGAAGGCATGTTAGTGGGATTGAGGAGGTCTTCGAAGTACTCCTCCCACCGACCTACAACGTCCCGAGTCGAGGTCAGCAGTGCACCATCCCCACCTGAGACGCCGGATGGTGGACCAGAATCTCCTTGAAGCCGTCCGAAAGTCGTTCTCTATAGCTTCCCCAAACTCCTCCCACACCCGAGTTTTTGCCTCAGCAACCACCGAAGCCGCATTCCGCTTGGCCTGTCGGTACCTATCAGCTGCCTCCAGAGACCCACAGGACAAAAAGGTCCTATAGGACTCCTTCTTCAGCTTGACGGCTTCCCTCACCGCCGGTGTGCACCAACGGGTTCGGGGATTGCCGCCATGACAGGCACCAACCACATTACGGCCACAGCTCCAGTCAGCCGCCTCAACAATAGAGGCATGGAACATGGCCCATTCGGACTCGATGTCCTCCACCTCCCTCGGGATGTGGTTGAAGTTCTGCTGGAGGTGGGAGTTGAAGCTACTTCTGACAGGGGACTCTGCCAGACGTTCCCAGCAGACCCTCACAACACGTTTGGGCCTACCAGGCCTGACCGACATCCTCCCCGACCATCGAAGCCAACTCACCACCAGGTGGTGATCAGTTGACAGCTCCGCCCCTCTCTTCACTCGAGTGTCCAAGACATGTGGCCACAAGTCCGATGACACGACCACAAAGTCGGTCATCGAACTGAGGCCTAGGGTATCCTGGTGCCAAGTGCACATATGAACACCCCTATGCTTGAACATGGTGTTCGTTATGGACAATCCGTGACGAGCACAGAAGTCCAATAACAAAACACCGCTCGGGTTCAGAACGGGGGGGCCATTCCTCCCAATCACGCCCTTCCAGGTCTCACTGTCATTGCCCACGTGAGCATTGAAGTCTCCCAGCAGAACGAGGGAGTCCCCAGAAGTTATGACCTCTAGCACCCCCTCCAGGGAGTCCAAAAAAGGTGGATACTCCAAACTGCTGTTCGGCGCATATGCACAAACAACAGTTAGGACCCTTCCCCCCACCCGAGGGTGGAGGGAGGCCACCCTCTCGTCCACTGGGGTAAACCCCATTGCACAGGCTCCAAGTTGGGGGGCAATAAGTATGCCCACACCCGCACAGCGCCTCTCACCGGGGGCAACTTTAGAGTGGTAGAGAGTCCAGCCCCTCTCAAGGAGATTGGTTCCAGAGTCCAAGCTGTGCGTTGAGGTGAGTCCGACTATATCTAGCCAGGACCTCTCGACCTCATGCACTAGCTCAGGCTCCTTCCCCTTCAGAGAAGTGACATTCCACGTCCCAAGAGCTAGTTTCTGTAGCCGAGGATCAGACTACCAAGGTCCCCGCCTTCGGCCACCACCCAACTCGCACTACACCCGACCTCCTTGGCCCCTCCCATAGGTGGTGAGCCCATTGGAAGGGGGACCCACGTTACCTCTTCGGGCTGTGCCCGTCCGAGGCCCATGGGTGCAGGCCCGGCCACCAGGCGCTCGCCATTGAGCCCCACCTCCAGGCCTGGCTCCAGAGGAGGGCCCCGGTGACCCGCCTCCGGGCAAGGGAAAACGTTGTCCAAAGTTTTGATTCATCATTAGAGGTTTGTTGAACCGCTCTTTGTCTCATCCCACACCTAGGACCAGTTTGCCTTAGGTGACCCTACCAGGGGCGTAAAGCCTCAGACAACAGAGCTCCTAGGCTCATTGGGACATGCAAACCCCTCCACCACGATAAGGTGACGGTTCAAGGGTTAGTTTTATTTTATTTGTATTGAAGCTTTATTTAAACTTTTCTACTTTAAAACACACCAGTGGCCATTTTTGGTTAAGTTAAATGCACTTTTTTTGTTTAAAGACTATGTGTACTTTAGTTTGTATTGTTTAATGTATTTCTTTTTTATTGTGATGTTCACACTAATATAAAACGTGATTATTTTCAAATTCATATGTTTCACTGGTTGTTATTTTAATTTGATTGTTATTCATTTTAATCGTGTTAATGCAGAGACATCAGGGTGACATTCACAGGTGGACAGACGTGAGCAGATGAGGTAAGACATGCACTGGAGCCCAGAACAGGAGGTGCAACCACAGGTCGCAGGCATCAAAATAGTCAGGAATGAAATAATCATGACTAATCGGAAAAAAAATTGAACGATTAGTCGACTACCAAAATAATCATTAGTTGCAGCCCTACTTTAGAGTCCTTTGTGCTTCTCTTTTTTTCTATATGGTTGCGAGACATGGATGCTATCCAGTGACCTGAGACAAAGTCTAGACTCCTTCAGAGAATACTTGGGTACTGCTGGTTTGACTTTGTATTGAACGAATGGTTGCTTATGGAGTCCCAAATGAGGCACATCACTTGCATTGTGAGTTAGTGCCAGTAACAGCACTACGGCCATGTGGTGCAATTCCCAGAGAGTGATCTGGCTCGTAGGATCCTCATTGCTAAGGACCCGAGTGGCTGAACCAAGCCAAAGGGATGCCCACGTAACGCCTGGCTGCAACATATAGATCATCTTTTTCTGAGGGGTGGGACTGGATTGTGTATCTGCCCCTTTTTTGCCAACCAGGATCGCCAGCTGTTTCGTTGTGTGCTGGGTGCGGAGCTTGCTGGACTGATTATTGTGTCTAAAACTATAACCTGAGCTTTGAGGCAGCAGTGGTGACCACTGTGTCACAGTTCTTCCCTTAGAGATTAAGTTATACTCCACATTTGCAATACTCTCGAGTCATTTAGGTGTCTCTTCGTCTCTTGAGCCACTGTTAGTACCACTAGCTAACACGCAATGAATCTTTGATGCAAGGGATCTTGTTATATACCCGGGACACAGTCCCTGTCATTTCACAGTCTGTGCTACATAGCAAGGAGCATAACATGCAATTCTGGCTGGAGTACAGATTAGGCAGTGACATCACGTATGCATGTATATGCTGTAAATTATTTACTCTTGGAAGAAGCAGATTAGGCAGTGTCATAAAATGTGTGGTAGAGTACAGTGACACAAATCAGACAGGTTGTGTAGATTTGGTAATGACATCTCAATCTTAGATTGGCTGCTGCAGCTCTGTGATATGGCACAAGCCTCACAAAGCATCATGGGATGCTGGGGGGAAAATGTTTTCCTAAACCAGCCAAATTGCAAATTTGCAGGGAAAATCCATTGAACAAGGTCACAGCTGAACCCAGCAAATTTTCTGTGAAAAATATTTTATTGAATTAAGCCAATCAGCAATATTGATTAGTTGCATCATCTCTCTTTTTTTAAGTAATAGGTAGAATATTTATAAACCGAAATATAAGCCCTGAGGTCCCAATGCTTCAAGATTTTATGCTCTTTTGTACCACCTTTTGTTTAGGGAGCCAGCAAGAAGGAATTTTACACTTTTGATGAGGTTGAAGTATTATGGGACACAGTATATGAGGTTTGCGCTTCATCCCATTCATGGTCCTTGGATTATGTGGAACAATTCTATTATCCTTTTGCCTAATTTTAGTTTTTATGCTCACTGTTTGTCTGGGGCTTCAGTAGAAACTCCACTTTCCTCTCACATCCTAAAGACATGTAATTTACATTGATTGTCAGTTCTGGCTTTGACATGAGTATGTGTGGATGTGTATGTGTGTGAGTGTCCTGTAATGAAGTGATACCTTTTGCAGGTTTTGTTCCTGCATTGTAGGGCAGTGTGGTGTAGGTTTTAAGGCTTTGTACTTCAAACCCTGAGACTTTAGGTTCAAATCCCACTACTGACACTGTGTGACCTTGAGCAAGTCACTTGAACTGCCTGCGTTCCAAAAGAAGTATAACCTATTGTATCATTAATGTTTTAAGTCACTTTGGGTAAAGGCATCAACCAAATAAGTAAATGTAATAAGCTTTGATGAAAGCTGTTTAGAAAACTGCAAAATAGTATCCTTAAGCTGTAATAATCGTTTTCGATACACTGTTATCGCAGAGAAATTTCACTTGTAGATTGAGAATTACTTTTTAGTAGCCATAGTAGTAGTGGTTGTAGTTGTCATCTGTATAGAATACAGTGGAACTCCTACTTGCACATCTGCTTAATATTCAAGATTGCATTAGTCTTTGACCTCATGATAAACAATAATGTGTTACAATACATAATGCGACCTTGATATAGTCACTGCCACTGTTCAGTTCCTGAAAGTTTGTGCAAAAAGCCCTAACAAAAATTTAGCTTAGGCAGTTAATGTTTTAATTCGTTTAATTCGTTTAATTCCACCCATATGTATTCCACTCGTTATCTGTTCTTTTGCTGTGTAAGTAGTCACTGGAAGACCTGTCAGAATCTTAACTGAAACACTGTGTTCCTCAACAAATTTCCTGTTTTCATTTTATTTCAATTAGCAAATTTTCCTCAGTAGTTTGACTTATTGTACGTCTTCCATCCTGCATTTCTTTGTTGTTGTTTTTTTAACCAGGATCATAGTATTTAGTATTTTGTGCTCTTTTATTGTTGGGCATTGCCCCTTTAAGGATTCTTCTATCCTAGATCCTAACATCCACTATTTTGAAAATATGAGTTCAATAACAATTTAGTACAGTAGTATCCAAAGTGAAATTTCTTGGCTGTGATGTATCTATCATTAGCCCTACAAACAGAATTAAAAAGTGAATAGTGAGCCTTCTTATAAAGTCTTCTCTGTCTCTCTTCCTTCTTAAGTAACTCTACCTGGTATAAAACTTTAACCTTTCATTTTTGCTGCTTAGCCATATTATATAACCTGATGTCAGGGACAGACCTACTGTATAAACCATCACATTAACATAGTATATAATGACCTTCCTATTAACACATTTAAAGAACAAGGTTCCTAAGTGGTCTTCTTTCTACAGTTAATCTGCCATTTGAATGCTACTGAATATTCTGGGGGTTTTTTATACATGAGAAACAACATATTCATTGTGAGTCCATGGGTTGATTCATTATATATGTCCAACATAACCACATTTGTGACACAGACGCTAAGGGGCGAATTAAGACTTTTTTTGTACATTGTGGTGCATTCCAAAATTTTAAAAATGCGTTTTGGGATTCAGACAAAAATTGGTAACATTGTAGTATTGTTTTCTTTGACACTTTTTGTTTCTTTCTCTGACAGCAGCTCCAAATTGTATCTGATCCTGGAAGCTGTAGATGACATCTTAATGCTGTTTATTGGGTGGAGAGGGAAAGGAATACCTTCCTGGTATTCTTCAGTTGAAATGTCCCTCACATGCTGGGGGTTTAATCAGCACTATTGAAGTAAAATGACTTGTGGTGTGAAGGCTAAATTAGCTACTTGAGAATATCAAGTAACTGATAATTCACACCCTAAATTAAAAAAATAAAAGCTGCAACAAGTGATTGTTTATCATTGCTATAAAACAGGGTAGATATTTTGCTGCATTTATTTTTACTGTAGAACATTTTATTCTTGTAATCTGCACTTAAGAATTCCAGTACTACAGCGAAGCATGAAAGGTTGCTACAGACCTATCATTTTCTGCTTTTTTTAAACACCCTTATAAAAGCATTTTACTATATTACCGGTATGTTATTAATAGTATTCTTTTCCTTTTAATATAAGTTTAAACGTGAAGTGTCTTATGAATCAGCTGAACCAGTAATGTGTCTACCTACTTTAAAGGAAATGCATAGGTATTTTTGTTGTTAATCAAGAGCTGTGTACTATACAGGATCAATAATTTATTGAATTTCAATAAGAATTGATCATTCAAAGGATGCAATAGCTTTTTTTTGAAGTTTATCTTTAAAGTACTATATATTTTTGCTTTTGAAAAAATAGTGAAACTGGGTAAATATACTAAGCCCATATGTAAGACCGCCCATGTCTTGAATCAAACATGGAGTCCAAATAATATATGTTGAAAACAGAGACAACTCCTTTATTAAAGTAGATTTTTTTTCAGTTAAAATTTTCTTGTGACTGTGTGTAGCTGCCAAAAGAGAGTCTAGAGTAGTGAAGTATAAATAGATCTGGCATTGTTCTTTACTCTTTAACATTTTGTATAATTTATTTAGGTTAATATCCTTTTGTTATTGTTTTATACCCAAGAAGTCAGAATTCTTGTAAATTACATATTGCCTTCTTAAAACCGCTTAATCCAATTCAGGATCATGTTCCCATACACTTACACATGGCCAGTTTGGAATTGTTAGGCAACTTAAACAGCAAGTCTTTGGGGACGTGGAAGTAATTCAACAGTACCTGGATGTAGTGAGAATGTCCATACAAAAAAATGCCAAGTGAATTCAAACTCCAGATGATTGATCCATAAGGTTGCAGGTCAACCCACTGTGCCAATGTACCACTCTATGTATTGTAATTTATTTAAACTGAACGTGCTTACTCACAGGCTGCATAGGAGAAAATTAATGTCTTCAAAATTCTCAAAGGATGCGATAAAGTTTTTCCAGCAATATCTAATTAATAACAAATTGCATACTTAAGGACACCAATAGTAAATAAGTGGAAGTTCATTCATGACTGAAGTTAGGAGAACAAACTACAGAGTCTTGACAACTTATAAAAAGTGTCTAGTTGAGATATTGGGACATTTTTTGAGTTATAGCTAACCAAAAGAGCTTTAGTGGACTGAATCCTCTCATTTGTCAAATTGTTTTGTTTTTATAGCTTTTATGGTTAACTGTATTACATAACTATTGCATGTCATTCAAGAAACAAGCATTTCAGGGTGATGTTGCATACAATTATCTTTTTAGGAAGGGTAGATTACTGTGCTAGCTGTTTTTGATACCATTTTGAAACTTGTGCAAGAAATGGAATTGATTATTTCAAAATAAATTTAGGACCAATGCATTGTCAAGTAAATGGTGATGCTATAAAAATAATGCAGTGGCACACAAAAGTTTTGGCACCGTTGCTTAAAAAGTCTGTTACTGTGAAAGGTTAAGTGAGCAGAAGATGAACTGATAACCAAAAGGTATAAAGTTAAAGATGACATTTCTTTAATATTTTAAGCATGATTTTTATTTCCATCATTCACAGGGGCAAAATAACAAAAAAATAGAAAAGGGCCTGAAGCAAAAGTTTGGGCACCCAACATGGTCAGTACTTTAGCAAGTATCACAGCTTGTAAATGCTTTTTGTTGCCAACTAAGTCTTTCAGTACTTTCTTGGGGTATTTCTGCTCATTCGTTCTTGCAAAAGGCTTCTAATTCTGAAGATTCTCAGGCCATCTTGCATGTACTGCACTTTTAAGATCTATCTAGAGGTTTTCAATGATGTCTACACCGAGGGACTGTGAGATCCATGGCAAAACAGTCAGCTTACGCCTCCTGAGGTTTTCCATTTTAGATTTTGAGGTATGTTTTGGATCATTATGTTGTTTTTATTAGACCCATCCTCTTTTAAACTTCAACTGTTTTACAGATAATGTGATGTTTACTTCCAGAATTTGCTGGTATTTATTTGAATCCATTCTTGCCTCTACCAATGACATATTCCCTGTTCACTGGCTGCAACACAAACACAAAGCATGATCGATCCACCCCCATGCTTAATAGTTGGAGAAGTGTTCTTTTTCTGGAATATGGCACCTTTTTTCTCCAAACATACTTTTGCACATTGTGGCTAAAAAGTTATATTTTGACTTCATCAGTCCACAGGACTTCCAAAATATGACAGGCTTGTTTAGATGTTTATTTGCAAACTTTAGGAACTGCATTTTGTGGCTATGACACAGAAAAGGTTTTCTTCTGCTGACTGTACATGAAGGTGATATTTGTTCAGGTGTTGCTGTACAGTAGAACAGTGCACCACCTCTCCAGTGTCTGCTACATCTTCCTGAAGGTCTTTTGCAGTCAAACAGGGGTTTGCCTTACTAGCAATCCTAAGAGCAGTTGTTTCAGAAAGTTTTCTTGGTCTACCAGACCTCAAAAAGACCTTCACTGTTTCTGTTAAACACTCTTTCTTGAGTATTAATCAGCTGCTTAGAGGAGCCCACAGCCTCTGATTATTGGGACAAGGTTTGAGGAGTCAGAGAATTTATACAGCTTTGCAATTTACATCACCTGGGGTTTCCCAACGTTGACTGTGTACAAGCCAGGTCTGAGACCTTGCTAAACATTATCTGATACCTTAAATATCTTGGTTTTCCCAAACTTTTACATAGTACTACTTTCCCTTTTTCACCGTACAGTTGTACAAAACAAAAACTATACACTAATCTTACATAAAGTGCTGAAAAGAAATGCATCATCTTGATCTTTATGCCTTTTAGTGATCAGTTCATCTTCTACTCACTTAAGAATTCACAGTAACAGACATTTAAGCAATGGTGCCCAACTTTTGCATGCCACTGTATGATACAGACACAATTATTAAATAACTAACTAATTAATGAATTACAAGTTTATGCTTACTGCTTTTTTGAAATTTCTAACTAGAACACAGATATACAGTACATACATTGTTTATAGCAATCATTCACAACTTTAAAACTACCTGCGTAATACTGTGCAGGTCTCCCTTGTGCTGCCAAAACTGCTTTGAGGCATGCACTCCACAGGACATCTGTAAGTGTGTGACAGTTCAGATTGGATTCAACTGCCACACTGTCCTTGAACCCAGAACTCTCAATAGTCAAGACCAGGATGAGCTGTGGAATGAGGACACAACCAGACAAGAGCATGCTACAAAGTGCTTTGTGATATTAGTAACAACTCCAAACAATCTCAGTAGTGAAAATACTACAGTGCAGTTCATCCATTATAATCATCATGAGGAGGTCAAAAAATCACAATAAATAAACAGATCAGTAAAAATAAGGTTAAAATCAACTGGCAGAAAGCCATCCTTTAAAAAAAAAAAAACATCCTTGAGCTACAGTGCTTACACTCTTAAAACAGATGTCTCCATAGTGAGAGGAGATGTCAACCTTTACATGGGCTCGGATCTCCACCATCATTCCAGGCATTCAGTGGGGTGCTGTGCCAAGGCGGACTCAGTCTCAGTGAGATCCCTAGGAACCATCCTGATCATCTCCCGCTCCTTCACAAATGGGCAGCACAGCATAATCCATTATGGAGCTCTGGCCCCACACTCCCCTCAGGATCACATTCCTGACTGTCTGCTTCTTCTCCCATCAACATCACTTTGTTCAGATTCTTCTTTTACTTTCACTTTAGTTTTTTTCATTTAACCGAAAACGTATCTCTCTCTCGAGCGTCTTCCTTTTCATACTGTGTTCCTGTTTCCTGCTCAGGATTTTTTTTTATACTACTAGGGATGCTGGTGTACTTGCATTGATTACAGACCCCAGATCAAGAGGCTGGATTGAGATGGTTTGGGCATGTTCAGAGGAGAGATGAGGGGTACAATGGGAAAAAAAAATGTTGAGGATAGAACCACCAGGCAAGAGGAAAAGAGGAAGGCTAAAGAGGAGATTTATGGATATGTTGTGGGAGGATATAAAGGCAGTTGGTGTGGCAGATGTAAAAGTCAGGGATAGATGGAGACATATAATCCGATGTGGTGACTCTTAAATGGGAGAAGTCGAAAGGATAAAAAAGCACTAATGAGGCAATAGACCAAAATGCATGTGTGTGCATGTGAATGCATGATCAGCCAAGTACCCCATCAAAACCCTGGAATTACTCTGCCCCATAACTACAAACACCTACACCCCTCTGAATCCTGAGCATTCCTTTTTTATTTATTTAAAACTCTGCATCGCCTTGAACAAAATATGCCTTTCCCAGGAAAGTATTGCCTTAGAGCATCACACTGCTTCTGCTGGCTTGCACTTCCCACAATGAAGTTATGATGAAGAACTTCATATATTGCATCCTACCACTTGTTTCTTCACCAGGTACCAGCCATCCTCATGATGTAAAAGAAAGCATGATTCAGCAGATCAGGCCACCTTCTTCCATTTCTCCATGGTCCTGTTCTGATGCTCACTTGCCCTTTGTAGGCACTTCTCGCTGTGGAGAGATGTCAGCATGGGCACTCTGACTGGCATGCGGCTATGTAGCCCCTATGCAGCAAGCTGTGATGCACTGTGTGTTCTGACACATTTCTCTCATGGCCAGCATTAAGTTTTTCCAGGAATTTCTGCTATAGTAGCTGTTCTGTGGGATTGGGCCTGAAGGGCTATCCTTTGCTCCCCATGCCCATCAGTGAGCCTTGAGTGCCCATGATCCTATTGCTAGATCACTGGCTATCCTTTCTTGGACCACCTTTGACAGGTATTAACCACTACATACCAGGAACACCCCACAAGACGTATCGTTTTGAAGATTCTCTGACCCAGTCATCTAACCATCACAATCTGGCCCTTGTTGGTCACTCATATATATACTGTATGTCTGTGTATGTATATATGGACTGGAAATAATAGCAAATGTGTAATTTGAGAAAAGGAGTTAGGTTTGTAAATCTTTAAAGATAATTGATGTTTAAAATTGTTATAAATCCTTTACTGTAATAAAATTAGGAATTTTCAGGCCTGGCATTCTGATATGATGGTAATTTTTTAATGGAGTTCAATTGTGGTTATTAAGTAATCTATCTTTTACTAACAGCATCCTAAGAAACTTCGTTCCTGTTAGAAATTAGTGTTTTTTCCTCCTTAATTTGTCCTTTTAAGAATTTGCTCACTGGGTGATGAGTAGACCTGGGTAAAAAATATAGATTTTCCAAGTAATCAATATTTTTAGTTTAAACAATTCGATATTGATTCTTAAAGTCTCAGGATCGATCCCATGAATCTCTGTCCTGCTCACTCTATGTAGATTTTTGCTTGTCTTTGTTTTTGGCATCCAATACAGTAAATGTTGCTAATGCGCCTGTTAAGGCTTCCTGTGGAAAAAGCACTTTACCGTCTTACATAAAATGGTACTGATTCAGACAATGCATCAGTAAAGAACAACTGTATAAAAACAAAGCCATATGTAAACTGTGCAACTCAGTTGTTAATTATATATTACTGTAAGACAACAAATCAGAGAAATCATTTATCCTGATATCAGCCATAAATTTAATATTAGTCGACATCCAAACAAGTAGAGCCTAAACAGTCTACACTGGAGATGGTGGGTAGCTCCAAGCTTCTATTTAATTCACCTTTTGCCCAAAAAAATAACAGAATTTATAGCAGTTTTTATGTGTAAAGATAAGAGACCCTACACCATTGTTGAAAACAAGGACTTTTGCCAAATGATAGAAGGCTTTGAACTGTGGTATGCTATATCAACCGGAAAGTAATTGAGTGTGGTTATTGTACCAAGGCTTTAGGAAGGTCTTAAGCAAAGAATCACCACGTCTCACAGGTCTATGGAGAGAGTAGCCCTAACCTGCAACAGCTGAACATCCAGGGCAGCTGATTCCTATGTGAAAATTGCACATTAAAAACAACTGGGCACCAATGGCAAATGTGTTGCAGAGAAGCATGCTGCACGCCAGTCACAGCGAGAGCAACCTCACTGACTACCGTGTACAGTGTATATAGCTGCTGAGATGACTCGCTGTTGTTCCAAAAACTTGTCTAGCATTTCCAATGCACTGATCCACTGTGTGACCGCATCAATCACAAGCTTGTGTTTTGTCAAGTCCAATAAATGTTGCTTCTCTTTAAGTACATGGCTAGCTGTACTGCTACAGTGGAAAAAGTTTGCAATGTGCCTCACCCGGCAATGCAAGTGGGCAATACAAAAGTGAGCATGTGCACAAATCAGCTGTCATGAAGTAACTCCATAATAGTGGCATTATCAGTCATGATGGACAATTCTTTTTCTTTTATGTTCCATTAATTCAACAATGCTGCTGTCAACAACCATGTGCTCTAGATCCTCATTTTAAAATGGTTCCTTTTTGTTTGAGGACTGTGAGGACACATTTTCACGACTGATTAATGGGACTGTGAGCAACTGAAGATACGTGTAACTTGTAAAATTATAGAAAGACACAAGTGTTCCCGCTGTATCTTTAATTTCGACCAATTCAACATTATTTTAAATGTCCAGTAGGGGAATAAATTTGGCTAACAGTTTAGTTAAAGGGTGGAGATTCATAACACATGAATAGGTTATTGAATAACATTTATTATTTATTTGTAAGATAATATAGGGGTTTTATGAAGCAGATGTCACTGAATTTTATTAAAACAAGGAGCCCATCCCCCACAATATGTGTGGATTCTGATGTGGCAATACATATGTTAGTTAAATTATTATGAATTTTGAATGAGTGCAATGCTGTGAAGAATTTTTTTTTAAAGGGCAGTGATATTCTTCCAGATACTGATGTTAACTGTTCATTACTAATAAAGTATTTCTTCTTAAATGTCATTCCATGCTTATGCATATCGTATGCACTATGTCACTATGTAGACACCCTTCAAATAAAGTGTTATTGAAATTTGTCACATTATATTAATGTTCTCTATGCATGGTTAAGCAATTTCTAAAAAAGCCATCACTTCAAATCTATCAGTGTACACTAATTCAGTCAAGATAAAATTGATTTTGAATCGAATCAGGGCATTGTGACTCTGATTCAAATTGGGACATCAGTGCTGATACCCAGCCCTAGTGATGAGCTTGTACCATTTCTTGTACCATTGCTCACCTACCCTGTAGGATTTATTAGAGGCATTTACACTTTAAAGCTGTAGTACAGGAATATACTCATCTGAATAGGATAATAATGTAAATTCTTGTGATCCCAATCCTTATGTTTAATGTCATACAGTAACATAGCTGCATGGATCTGGATTAATCTGGTGTAGAGTTTGATGGTAGTGTAAATACTCCTAATAATGCCCTTTAAAGCCACAGTCCCTCAGCATTTTGCTTAGGAAAATTCATTCACACAGCAGCAGCATTTTTCTTAACATGTCAGAGTTTAAACACCTAACATGTTTACAAACGGAACGCCTTTGTGGTAAATTAGTATGACCTATGAGCAGAAAATGCTGAAGAGCGTCCCAAAGCAATTGCAGTCTCCCAGTGCTGTAGCAGTTCGACGTAAAAGCGAATCAGAAAAGATCACTGACATGCTTATAAGCGCCTGCTGTCGATAGGTGATACAAGGAACAAGGAACATTATAAATGTACAGGGCACAGTACTGCTTGGCCACGACCCTGCCTGATTGCTGTGTCTGTGTATAGGTGAGTGGCAGATCCCGCTACAATAAATAACCGTGCTGTTGCTGTTTCAAGCTGAATAAAGCTGGTGGTGCAAGACGGGAACTCGCACGTCACAGCACACACACACACATTCACAATGCTGTAGTAAACAGTATACGCTCATACGAATGTTGACTATATGAGTGAGGCATGCCGACTCAGACGGAGAATAGGAGACGATTGCCCACAATCCCGCAGCGAGAGAGAGAGAAAGAGAAGAACCATCAGCTAAGTTGTGATTACATGACGCTCAGAAGACAAAGTGTATACATACTACTCGTATTGCAAGATGTCGCTCGTTTATCAAGTCAAAATTTATTAAAAATTTTAGCTCGTCTTGCAAAACACTCGTAAACCGAGGTTCCACTGTATATGTATGTTTGAATATATTCAGTTATGGGTTAACATACAACATCAGTTATGCATTTTCATAAGAATAACATAACACCAGCAGAGATCAGCTTATCAGGCCTTTTTATAATTATATTTTTACAAAGTAATAAAGATTTCTCTGAATAGGTGCCTAAACATTGTTAATGAGACAGTAAATAATTATGCATTGAAATCTGTAGAAAGTCAGTATTTTCTTTGTGCCATGTAAGTAAAGGGCATTTATGCTTTAGTTCACATAGAAATTCAATGAAAGTGTTACATGCAATTTTGAATTATGGATATAAAATGTATAAAATATAAACTAGCTTACAGTTTGTTATGGCTGTTACTATATAAATTCAGCTTGTAAAAAAATGACCTAGGATACACTCAAGAGATTGTATTTTTTTGGTACACCTTGCCATATCTCAGCATTGCTCAAGGGAGAAACAGGAAACTACTTGAAGGTAGAAAGGCCTGGACTATACAACCACCATCACTTTTTCATAGGAAAGTGTATGAGGATATATGAATGTTTTATGCAATAACACATCTACATATATGATGAACATATCGTACAGTATATAACTTATTAAGATCATGTCTGACCAAAAACATTAATATATAACAACGTACTCATTCTACTTTAAAGAAAAGTAATGGCTGGCAAATGTTCAAGTAAAAGAATAGTTTTGTCGAATGAGACATTGGATTGAGGACATCATTCTGTCATATAATGTCAGTAAAACCAAGGAGCTATACCAAGGGCTTCAGGAAGCATTAGGCATAACATACTCCTTTCTGAATCAGGGTATTGCAGTATCAATCATGCAGTGCATTTAATGCACACGAATAATTAGGTTAAGTATAAACTTGTTTTATTAATATATATATATTTATATGCGTAAGTAGTCTTCTGGAAAATGCTCCACATTCAATAAACTGCACAATGAAGAGTTAAATATCATCACCATGACCACCATAAATTTTAAGCAGAATGCCTGTGATAATTTTCTTGTTTTTTTCTAAATAGGTTCAGTCAAATTAACACCTGATTTATAGGTTTCTGTTACCAGATTGCATGCAGCAAACTCTTCTCTACTTGGCTGTGCGTTTCAGCGCTGTTGCAGGACCCAGTGTGCTTCTTGCCTTACACCCAGTGCTGCTGTAATAATAGTAACAAATACGAGGGACATTCAAAAATTTCCGCACTTTCGTATTTTCGCTGGAAACAGTGAAGGCGGGAATAGTAGTAATTGGGCATTAAAAAGTTTGTACAACTCTGGGAAAATTACATCGTAAAGGAAGGTGACTATTTGGAAAAGTGATGCAATTTGTTTCTGAAGTTCTTAATAAATAGAGTTAAAAAAAATTTGCGGGAACTTTTTGAATGTCCCTTTTTTTCACTTCAATTAGGTAAGAAGTGCATTACGTTACTTTAAAAAGTGATCAGACTACGTAACTCATTTCAGCTTATCTAGATAAATTTAGCAAATTGTAAAATTTTGAAACTGACAATTTCACCCAGGAGAAGGAATAATGCAATTGGCCAAACATTTGCTTTGGGAAATACAGTGGTGTGAAAAACTATTTGCCCCCTTCCTGATTTCTTATTCTTTTGCATGTTTGTCACACAAAATGTTTCTGATCATCAAACACATTTAACCATTAGTCAAATATAACACAAGTAAACACAAAATGCAGTTTTT
>JANRMT010062819.1:56425117-56441895 GCA_026402145.1 Polypterus bichir lapradei | reverse complement strand
AAAAACTGCATTTTGTGTTTACTTGTGTTATATTTGACTAATGGTTACATGTGTTTGATGATCAGAAACATTTTGTGTGACAAACATGCAAAAGAATAAGAAATCAGGAAGGGGGCAAATAGTTTTTCACACCACTGTATATTTTGTGGACACTTCTACCCACTGGCTGCTGAAAGCATGTGCAAAGCAAATGTGCAGGCTGACAGAGTAAAACGGACTTGTGCGCACTAAATAATGCTTAACAGTAATTATAGGTTCCATGGCCACATAATCGGATTATTCACGGAGAAATGTACCTCTATTAATCTGATTTATCAGAGGCCAATAACCCGATTTCTCTATTTGGAATAACGGTTTACATAGCATTTTAGAAATTAAGATTTTGTGAATTATCGGGTTATTGAAGTACGTGTTAACACCTTATCTGAAGACTTGAATTGGACACAGTAAATCTTGGTTATCATTGTTAAGGTTCACCAATGTCTTTGCTTCCTCATATGTTTGAGGAAAGCCTGGATGTTTCTTTTAGTGCCTTTTTTAGTGCTCGCCAAAATTCATAGGTGTACATTGCATTCCATTCTGTATATACTGCATTTCATCCTGGTATGGCACCTATTCATCTTATAGCTTGAAACATTACAGCAATGGGACCAAATGTTTGGTCATTACTAGATTCAGGGTCAGTTTTAATTGACAGGTCATAAGACTACTCAACAGCCTCATATACTGAGGAGATGAACTTAATTGATAAACATAGATTCTCTCTCTCAAATGTAATGTATTTAATTGGATTTACACTGTAGTCTTTGCTGGTTGTTTTTCTGTTTCTTGAGATGAGCTATTTATGATGGTAGTTCACAAATTAGCTCTGTTTGAGTGGGTTTCCCAGTCAATAATGTCCAGACAGGGTAAGCTTGTGGTAAAATAAACAGTTTCTCAAACTGGCTCATATTTATTTATTTATTATAGGATGACAAATTTTAATATACCAAAATTATGCTGCCAAAACCGTATTAAGATGAATTGTAGCTAGGGATGCAATGATTAGTCGATGTAATCGACGACGTTGACTACAAAAAATCGTCGACGTGGATTTTTTTATTTTTGACGCGTCATAAACAGAACCTTCAATAGAGGCTCCAGTCATAAAGAACCACATTGGTTTTTGTAACTGCAATGCACTACATGAACGTCTGGGGGCAGTATCGTTTGTTATTCTTTGTCATGACTGCACACAGTCCTACCAACGAAGAAGAACGTCTGAGGAGAAGAAGAATATAGAGGAAAATAAACATGGTTGCAGTGGTGGATAGAGGAGGGGGAAGGAGATGGAAAAAATTGAGACAGAAACTTTCTGAAGTGAGGGAGCACTTCACCAAAAAAAAAAAAAAAGTTGAATGCAGATTATGCAAAGCGGAGCTTTCTTTTCATGGCAGCACCATCACGATGCATGAAAATCTGAAACGAAAGCATCCTGAAGATGTAATGCCGCAGTCTCTTGAGAATTTATGCTGGTGCTGTTAGTTAGTTAGGGTCAGATCAAGAGGGGAGGGAGAGCATGAACGAGACTGAAAAAATAAAAGTAAAAAAAGCTAACTTTTACAGGTAACAAATTTATACCTGATCTGTTCGTTTTCAAATAATATTACATTGGTGTGATGTTTTCTGATTGGTACTATTCAGGTCATACAATGATTTCTTCAAAATGTCACATATATTTGTCTCTTTCTTTGGAAATCAAAAAATATGTGTGATAAATAAGTAAAGATTTTATTCAGAGAATTTCTGAATGTGTGACGTTCCAAAACGTGTGGCCCAGTGAAGCATGTTCGTAACCCAGTAGTAGAATCAGAATTTAGGTAGCACCTTTTTATCCTCAGTTTTAGATCTCTGAAGATTTTTGTAATCACCCTTGGCCTCTTTGTGCTACAAATAAACATTAAGATTGTATACATTTTTTATAGAATGCATTCTTAATATATGTTTGAATACTTGGAAATAAAAATTTGGAAGGATATTCACTTTAATTCTCTCAGCTAATCTGAAGACCTCACCAGCAGATCTGAAGACCTCACCAGCAGATAAGGATTTGCTTAAGATTAAGGACAAATGATCAAATTTAAGATGACCTTCAAGGTTATTCACACAATGTAATATACTCATATTCAACATAATGTCAGACCCTGATAATTTACATTTAATGGATATGGAAATGAATAATGTAAATTGAAAATGTAAAGCAAAAGTGCTTAGTAACATATTACATTTACTCTGCCACTTTTACTCAAGTGCTTTTCTGGAAAAAAGTTACTTTTCAGAGTTACAGCTTTGACCACTTCTTAAATGAAAGGCATTCAAAAATATTCTACCTTTTCTTCCTGAAGATCAAGGGGTATAGATAAAAATTAAGAGCCATGGACGAGTTGCCAGGCAGATTGAGTGAACATCTCTGGCCTCAGATTCAGTTGGCATTTAAACTGAAAATTTTAAAAAGTATCATGTTTTTATATTTGTATGCTAACAGAGGTAGACATTTTAGTATACATGAACTCCCATCTACAATTTATGAAAACACATGACTCTAAGTGGTTGCTTTTCTCCTGTTGTGTAGATAGCTTGCAAGCTTTTGCTCTAGGTAGATGGCAAGCTCTGCTTGTTTTTTAAAAGTACTTTAATATAAACATTAACTTTGGAAAATCACTAACTCACTACCTATGCTTGATAACATTGCTAGTTGCAAAAAAGAAAATAAAGAATTCAACTTCATGTTAGCAATTATCTATTTATGTTTTCCTCAGTGAATCAGTAATAATAGTAGTATCTGTCTATCAAATCATCTAGAATGATTGAGTAAAAAGAAGGCATTGGATTTCTTAGTGTCCAGATCAACTTGCAATATGAGCAGCTAATCACCAGCACTAATCAGGACATGCTAAACTAAGATATTGTATCTTCAACCTGGAAATAAAGGCTGAGGGCAATGCACAGATCATACAGCAGTTTAAGGGTCTAATAGCCAAAGGCATTGTCTCCCACAGTAGTTTTATTTATATTTGGATCAATTAGAAGACTAGCATCTTGAGATCATAAGCTGTGCTCCAGTGTGTATGCATTGATATGTTAAATAAGCAGGATAGAAGCCGTTTAAACCTTTACGTGTTAAGAAAAAAAAACCTTGATTAACAAGCAGTTTTAAAGACTGAAGAACATGAGTTGTGTGGTGAAACATTTTAATTGTAGTTGTAATTCTCATAGCAGCTTTTTGAGTTAACTGAAGTCTATTTTTCAGACTTTTTTTTACTTAGACAAAGGCTTTAGATGGTGTTGTGATGTATGTGTAGAATTACTGGTGTCAAAGATCTAAGATGCTTGCTGATTTGTAATAACTATTTTTTAGCCATAAAGTCTTAAATTATGACTTGTTCTCATTTTTATTACTTCCACAAAGGCACATTACTGGTTAAATTTGTGGTAATTGGGGGTTGGGGATCAAACCCTATCTTGGAGGCATCATGAACAAGGCCAAAGTGACATCACAGGGCATGATCATTCGAACTTACAGAGTTGTCATTTTTGAGATATGGAAGTAAACTCTCATGTATTGAGCTACAATTTGCAAACTCTGTACAGACAGTGACTTCTAGGGATTAAAGACCCAGTCTCCTTGTGCTGTGAGGCAGCAGTGTGTGCCACTACATCTACTTATTAGCAATACTTGTGTGATACTTCTATTTAGACTTTATCATTTTAATATAGAGTCTCTTTATCAAGCACTTACAATTTTCTGTTAACTTAGCATCCTGTGCTCAAAAGTGGAGTTTACATGTTCTCCTCATGTCAGGTTGATTCTTTTTATATAGTGCTTTGTCTTTCTTCCTGTGTCCAAAGTGTTAAGTTATTTGGTGTGGATTGGTGTCTGTGTGAGTAACTTCTGTAAAGTTATCAGTGCCCTACTACCAGTGTTGGTTGCACAAATGCTGGTTTTGAGCACCTGTGACTTTGAATTGCTTTTAGCAGGTTTAGATTCTAGGACAACACATTATGGACTGGATTAGTCATGATAGCTTCTAATTTTGGCATCATCCTCTTTTCTGACATTCTCTGTACTGAGTCTAGGGCGAGTCTTCTAATGCAGCAGGCATTTAAAGACTCACATTAGGTGTTTTTTTTTTTGTTTTTTTTTTTGTTTTTGTTTTTTTAAACATCTGAAATCCCCATAGATGGTTTTATGCCCCAAGCAGACCACAGCGTAGAGCAATACACTAGCAACTATGGCCTGATAGAGTAGACCCAGGAACTAGTCACTCAGGTTAAAGGACATAAGCCTCATCTATAACAACAGATAATTATAGTACTTTATGTACAGCAGATCTGTGCTGACCAACCAGTCAGTTCTACTTTTAAGATGAAGCCCCAGGTTTTTAGAAGTCTGAATGCCTTCCCCTTTATGATGACTAGCACTTGAAGTGTTACTTTTTTAAAAATCGGTATTCTACTGTTTTTGTCAGTTGTTGATTCATTACTTAAATCCATTTCTAATACTTTTTTTCCTCCAGTATTAAATGCCTAATATTGTTTAAATATTGTTTTGTTACCATTAACATTTTACCTTTTAATTGCTGAGCTCATTTCATTAATAGTACATTTATCTTCTAATACCAAATTCATGCTGAAATGTATTTTATAATGGTATATATGACACTTTATGTGGTTAATATCCTTCAGCAACTTAATTCCTGTTGTTCTTTAAAACAGCTTTGTGTCATTACTTTTGCATATTTGTCATTTAAGTAACTTGTTTGCAGAATCTGCAGTGTTGGTTGAGACTTGCATGTTGTGGAATCTAAACAGATGCACTGATCAGACATTTCTCTTTCCCTAATATTTAAATTTCTATTCTACAAGTTTACTGTTTGTTTCTCTATTGGCATTAAAGGCAAAATGTGTCTAAACCAAAATTCTGGGTTTCTGTCAGACATCTTCACTTTCCATTACTCTTCAAAAAAGCATCCAGTTGTAGTCGGGCCTGCAAATTTTCTGGGAAGATATGGTTTAGGCATGAAGTGTAATCATATATTGATTTGTGTTGGTCATCTTTTACACAAGCTTGTAAAAACTGAGAACTGGTATTATTTTACAGATTTATTTCCTATTTGTGATATTTATTGGTCATGGTAAACCTTGTAGAAATGTGTTAATGGAATTTGTATAAGCATTTTATAGATTCTTCTGTAGTCCTAATGCTTTTTCTTCATTATTTGTAAAGTGTTTAGTAATATCTTTATACAATAAAATAAAAATAATGAAAACACTTTTTAAGCAACTTTTCTTTTTCTGTGACAGTGCAAAATGGTTCAATGCATCAAAAGGATGCAGTAAATGAAGATGATTTTGAGCCTTACTTAAGCAACCAGACAAATCAGGTAAGCAGAAAATGGATGTTTAAAATCCTAAATTAATCATAAAGGCAATTAATGGCAATGAAAAACAAGAATATATGTTGTAGTTATTATAGTGTTTTGTAACACTTTTTGGACTTATTCCTTCTATACTGTTTTTCATTTCCCTTTTTTCATTATTTTCTATTAGATGTACCAATTTCCCTTCAGCCATACATTTCATAATTGTTAATGTGTAAGAGTTGGTTTGTGGTGGCATAAAATTACTAAAGTCACTGAATGAAAAACTTTTGTAGCTGTGTGACTCTTTGTAAGAGTCAATCCATTGTAAAACAGTTGATTGATGCCCCTTTTACACTGCACTCATTCTAGTTTGTTTTGTAAGAAAATAGACCACTTCAGAACAGAAAAAAAGATGCACAATATGCTAAATGGTGCTTTGTCTATAAATGAAAAAATGAAAATATTTAGTCTCTTTACATAGTTTTATGCAAATGTTTGGACCTCTGTCCAAATTACAGATTTTGTTGACATCTAAAGTAAAATGATAAATACAACTTCAACAGCAAACAAACTAAAACAATGTGATTTGTATGAAAATGTTAATGCAGAATTACATTTTTGGATCAACTAAAAAAATAGAAGAAGAGGCCGCCATTAGTAGACACTTTATTTAGTTAATGTTATAGTTCAGAGCTATCATGATTGCTTGGTGACACTTACTATTTATCCAAAATAGTTGTATACATGTTTTGTGTATTTTTTCAAATGGTCAAATATATATTTTACTTCTTCAGCAGTACCAAGATGGTCCTTTAGCAAAGCAATACAAATACAACACTCATCAAGTTCTTATATTAAGGAGAATAACAATTCCACAGTAATTTAATGTTTGGCTCCTGGTTAATTTAGTGGTCATTTAGTTGGTTGTTGACAAATGGCCATAAATAAATGTAATATGCTTTTATTATTGGGGGTGCAAATATAAACAGGGAAGGCTAAACCTTTTCTTTGGCAGTTAGCTTTTAATAGGGTATAGGTGTACAAAATAAGTTTTTAGAACAAGATGCAATGCTTCAGTGAAACTCATCTGCCAGATAAAAGCAAAGAACACCTGTGTCTTTTTGTTAATTCCCAATTGAGTGAAATCACTGAGAGGAATTCTCCCACTCCTTTGCCTTATACATGTTTATCAACCAGCCAGATGTTCTCAAAAGAAAATTAAACTGAAATGTAAGACAGAGTAACTAAATTTAAGACGTGTTGAAGGGTAAGTCAAGAGGCCTCTAGCTTTTGAAGTTTATTGTGGAACTGGCTCAATCTTCCTTATGTTCTCTTGGCCTAAGGCATAAAAAAAGTTTATTTTGACCTTACTTACGGCCTGCTTGTCTTTCTTTGCTCTGGCATTTTGTACTTTTCTTATAAAAAGAAACAGTTAAGTTTTAGAATATGGTATAATGCTGAAGTACAACTGTAATTCTTCTTATGTTGACTTTACAAACAATTTTATATAAATAATTACCGTAGATCCCGGAATACAAGCCGACCCGGTATATTAGCCGATCCCCTTCTCTACCTACTAAATTACATGTATTTGCCGATGACCGGTATTTAAGCCGACCCCCTTCTCCAAGCAAAATTTTCTAAATTTCCTTAAAAGTGTCTCTTCGGGTATATTTATAATGTTTATCGGCGAGAATTTGAGACTACCGGCATTTTTGATGGAAACCAGGAAGTGATTGCAGAGAAGTTTGGTAAATTGGAACCTTTGTGTTGAAACTATATACGCAAATACGGTACATCGGCGGGTGGATTTCCGGAGACTTGTTATAAATTTGATTAACTTAAATACGCAATACAGTGGACCCTTGACTTACGAACTTAATTCGTTCGCAAAGGCTAACCCATAATGCGTTCCAAATCTCCCACTACAACACTTACTTAACCTTTTCATAATAAAAAACACCAATATTTTTTCTAATGTACTAACCAAAAAGTTATAAAAAGTGCCTAGCCTACTTCGATTAGGCTAGGAGCATGGCGGTGTGCAGCGGCTCAGGGCTCTCCTTTTCAGTGCACTTTTTTGTTTTTGTATATTTTTTTTTGTCCTTGTTTGTGCACGATCGGTTCGGCGAACATCCGCTACACCATTCAGAACCTTATAGACATCGGTGTCCAGAGCCAGACATCTGTTTTGAGTGTTTTTCATCACACGCACAACACGGAGAGACCAGCGGGCTCTCCGTGGTTTGTTGTCGGGTCTAGGAGACGACACAGACGGAGGAGGGAAAGAAAGCAGAAGCGGGGCCACAGATACGGCGTTATGCTAAGGCTAATAAACAACCATACAAGCCCTATACAGAACTTTTTTCTGCACTGAAGGAGCTGCTTTTAATCTCATTGTAGATGCATATAGTGACAGTAAAAGGCATTCTATTCTAGAAACAATTTCATACTGTACTCACCATTTAATTTGACATCTTTGGGCTGCAGGAAGGGAGGAGGAGGAGATATTTCCACACAATGTCCATCTTTGTTTCGAAATTACATCCACAAACACATGTATCTGGGCTCCGACTGACGCTACTAACGCTCTCGGTTGTTTGTTTACAATCACGCAAGCGGATACACGTAACCGCATCCGTTTCGTAACGCAAGATGTGGATCGTAAATCAAAATAAAAAATTTTATTTTAAACTTCCCGATAATTTATTATAAATTTTATTAATAAAATCAACAACTAAAACACTTTTTTGAATAAATTCTTTATTTAATTTAAAGTACCGGCATGCAAAGTTACTTCTTCATCTGAAAGATGGCTCTGTGGTTTCGTCATTATTTACTTCCGTATTCATCGGCAAAACCGGCATTGCGCTGGAAATCTTGAATCTGAAATGATACTCGTTGTATAAACCGACCCCCAAACTCCAAGCCAAAAATCTAGGACGAAATTCTCGGCTTGTATTCCGGGATCTACGGTAAGTGAGATGAGCATCAAAATATAACAAGTTCAGCTTTGGTTTGGCCTCAGTATCATTATAATTCTGTTGTAGTTTGACGTAAACTGTAAATTTGCCAGTTGCTCTTTATTTAATATTTTCTTCTTTCTTTCAATAACAGAGTAGCAGCTATCCACCAATGTCGGACCCCTACATGCCTAGCTATTATGCGCCGTCATTTGGATTACCATACTCCTTAGGTGAAGCTGCCTGGTCTACAGCAGGAGATCCTCCCATGCCATACTTAACTACCTATGGACAGATGAGCAATGGTGAACACCACTTTATCCCAGATGGTGTTTTTAGTCAGCCTGGTGCTTTAGGAAATACACCTCCTTTCCTCAGCCAACATGGATTCAACTTTTTTCCTGGCAATGCAGACTTTTCCACCTGGGGGACCAGTGGCTCTCAGGGACAGTCAACACAGAGCTCTGCTTATAGTAACAGTTATGGATACCCACCTAGTTCCTTAGGCCGTGCTATTACAGATGGACAAGCTGGATTTGGTAGTGACACTCAGCTTAGCAAGGTTCCAGGGCTTAGCAGTATTGAGCAAGGCATGGCAGGTCTGAAACTGGGTGCAGATATGGCAGTAGCTGTAACTAAAACTGTGGGTTCTGCTTTAGGAGCTGCAGCAGGAATGAGCAGCATGGCAGCTAACAGTATGCCACCAGTTAGCTCATCTGCTCCTAAGTCCACTTCTTGGGCAGCAATTGCTCGGAAGCCAGCAAAACCTCAACCCAAACTTAAGCCTAAAGCAAATATGACAATGGGTGGTGCCACCATTCCTCCACCTCCAATAAAGCACAATATGAACATCGGTACCTGGGATGATAAGGGGCCCATGGCAAAATCCCCACTAGCACAACAAGTGTTAACTGCTCAGCCACTTGTCCAACAACAGCTCCTAGCACAGCCACAAGCCTTGATCCAGAACCAGCTGCCCCCTCAGCAACAACAGCATATGCAGTCCACACAGCCTCCTCCGCAGTTGCCCCATGGATCCCCATTACAGCACCAGCATCAGACAGTTCAGCCTCAGCAGCAGCAAGTGCTTTCACAGCAACAGCCCCCTTCTCAACAGCAGCCACCACCACCACAAAACCGATGGATAGCACCTCGAAACAGAGGTGTTGGGTTCAATCAGAGCAGTGGTGCTGAGAACTTTGCCTTGGGTGTGGGTGTGGCTGTTAGTGCTGCTACTGCATCTCTTGAGGTACACCCTGTGCTAGAAAAACTTAAGGCCCTCAACAACTACAATCCCAAAGACTTTGACTGGAACCTGAAGAATGGTCGCGTGTTCATCATCAAAAGCTACTCTGAAGATGATATACACCGCTCAATCAAGTATTCTATTTGGTGTAGTACTGAGCATGGCAACAAACGACTGGATGCTGCATTCCGCTCACTTGGTGCCAAGGGTCCTCTATACTTGCTCTTCAGCGTTAATGGAAGTGGACATTTTTGTGGTGTAGCAGAGATGAAGTCTATAGTTGACTATAATGCTTATGCTGGTGTATGGTCTCAGGATAAATGGAAGGGGAAATTTGAAGTTAAATGGATCTTTGTTAAAGATGTTCCCAACAACCAGCTACGACATATTCGGTTGGAAAACAATGACAACAAACCGGTTACCAACTCCAGGGACACTCAAGAAGTGCCCCTGGAAAAGGCTAAGCAAGTCCTTAAAATCATAGCGACTTTCAAGCATACCACCTCAATCTTTGATGACTTTGCACATTATGAAAAGCGACAGGAGGAAGAGGATGCCATCCGTCGGGTAAGAACATATTTTGAGTAAACTGTTACACAGTTGGTGCAAGATTTTATTTTCTTCCTTGTTTACAGAAGCTTTGCATTTTGTACCTTATCTTACTGTACTCCAGATTCATGGTTAAGGTTTATTTTTTACTCTTTTATTAACAGTTTTCAGAAGAATGATTACTGCCTGTTAATTTTTGTAACATGCTTGATCTTCACCATATAACACTTTGAATGTAACAGATAAAGAAGTAATAACTGAACCTTTTAAGATTTTGTTCTTTTAATGTAATGAATGAGAATGCAGATTTCCCCAGGAATAACATGGCAAAGGACCAAACTTCATATTAAGAGGGTCATAAATTTGTATGTCAAAAGTACTCCTAAATCTTTCAGGTATTAATATATTTATGTTGTGTGCTTCCTAGCTTGGAACAATTTTAATCTTCAATTTTTATTTTTGGTTTCTGACTGAGTAATTTGTACATAATTGCAAAATTAAGCATGATAGTTTATATTTAATTAATTGTACTTCTAAATGGTTTCACTGTTTTAGAAGTTTACTGAACAGAATTTCCTGTCAATGGTTCAAAGATTACATCACACACATCATTTTGACAGATGTCATTCTTGTCTTGAGTGACAGCCAAAGGAAAAGAAAATCACATTAATGTTAACTACTTCATGCAGTTATTATGTTTCTTTCTCGTGCAGTAAATCAACATGCCCTCTTTGTAAAGTTTTAAATAATGTAGTATTTTTACATTATTTAAAACATTCATGACCAAGAAATTTAATAAAAAGTATTTTTAGAACAGTCAAATCAAGCTACAAGATGGTTTAGGTCCATTTTTAAAACTTTTTTTCATGGTTTCTTCTAGTTAGTAAAGATAAAGTTATGTAGCCATCAGTACTTTGCATCTTTTTTCACATTTGCATGTTTTTATTCTCTGATAAAACAGTAAGAGCTTCTATATTAAGCTGTTAAACCAATTACATGTTCTGTTTATATTTGGCTTTTATATGCGACACAAGAAGTGAGTGGTGTGCTTAATAGTTCCAAAATAAAAAATGGTTCCAAACATCCTTTACCCTCACATCCATCCATCCATCCATTATCCAACCCGCTGAATCCAAACAGGGTCACGGGGGTCTGCTGGAGCCAATCCCAGCCATCACAGGGCACAAGGCAGGAACCAATCCTGGGCAGGGTGCCAACCCACCGCAGGACACACACAAACACACCCACACACCAAGCACACACTACGGCCAATTTAGAATTGCCAATCCACCTAACCTGCATGTCTTTGGACTGTGGGAGGAAACCGGAGCGCCCGGAGGAAACCCACGCAGACACGGGGAGAACATGCAAACTCCACGCAGGGAGAACCCGGGAAGCGAACCCAGGTCTCCTAACTGCGAGGCAGCAGCGCTACCACTGCGCCACCGTGCCGCCCATTACCCTCACATCTGTTTATTTTATGTTATTTTGCAATATAAAAAGTCTAAATCTTAAAAAGATGTGTCAGTACTTCCAGTTAAAGAACTGCAGTTCTTTCTGATACACACAGAACTGTTTATTTATTTGGCCTACGTTTTGAAAGATTTTAATATCTCCTACATATTTACGAAGAGCACTGGATTAACTATAGCCGCTTACATTCATATATGGATGCAGAAGCTCTGTAGCAATCAAAATGAATTTGCTCTATGTGTCATGTACAGTAAGAGCAGGGTTTGCCTGCCTTCGTTGTAGGCGTGTTGATGTCCCAGTTCTGTTTGAGGCTAGAGGAATTTAAACTCTGAAAAGAAATGTACAAAGTAAAAATCACCTGCAGAAAATATAACTCTTTGTGTGATGTGAAAACTTTTGAAACATCGTGTAATTTAATTTTGAAGTAAATGAAGTGTTTCAAATAATTATTGGTTACATAGTAATTTTAGGTCTATTTTTCATCATATAGTAAGTCACTCCCTAATAAAGTAGACAGCTAGGTATATACTTACTTATGCCTCATGTGTGCTATGCTATATTGCAGTAATTGCACAGACATGCTTAACCTTTGCATGGATATATGAAATGTGGTCAAGATAAGGTAAATTTTGTGAAATGGGCAGATATAAACCACTTTTTCCCAAGGCTTGAATTGTGATTGTGAAAAGTCTGAGGGAAAACCACTAATACAGAGACACAACATCAGATTTATTGTTGTTTCATGAGCAATAAAACATTTAATTGTCTATGACATGGAAAAAAAATCCCCAGGTTCATTACCAGGTCCATGAGTTGGTAATGTAAAGCTACAGAACATAATTTTACTTAATTTTTGATAGACATCTGTGATCGAATTTTAATGTTGGTAATCCTCTTCTTTTATTATTTTATCTATTTTAATAAATCATCTTGACTCTTAACATTATATGACTGTACCAAGCCTGTGTGTGGAAATGTTGCTTCTGATGAAAGAGTAATTTTTTAAAGTGTACATATCTTAAAAGATGATTTTTTTTTTTCCAGAACTGAAATAGTATTAGTGAGAGTTACTCAGATTTGAGTGTGGCTTTCTTCTCCTGTTATATCAAAAGACTAGGGATATGATGCCTTAAAACTTGCTTTCCTGTTGTGTTGCTGATTTTATAAAAGTCTATGATATGCATTATTGACAATGAAAGAGACATTAAACAACTAAACACCAACGTTTCACCCACCCCCAGCACTATTTTATACTTGTCCTTCCTTTATCAGTGCACCCAAACCAGTCAATAAATTTAGATTAATTCAGCTGCAAGTCCTAACTTTGTACATCTTGGCCACTGACAGTTAAGGATTTCCTAGTGTTGTATCTTCTAAGGAATTGTTCTTTTTTTCTAGGAATGAATTTTGATTCATGTTTTATTACTAATATGCTTCTATATCTGAACACACGTCTTGTGACTCTGAAAATCTGGAGAATTAAACATGTGTTACTTGAATAAATGAAATCAAACTGATCCTTTTGCAAATACATGTATGTACAACAGCTATGGACTTAAATAATTTGCAGTTAAAAATGAGCAACCATGCATGTAGTTCTATCATTTATCTAGTTTTACTAAGGAATACTTGCTATCTAAATGACAACCTCAATGCTAATGTTATTACCTTTAGTAGATCCAGTAAATGCCTTAATGAGTAAAGCTTTTTTCAGTTGTTTGATTTTATCATTTATTTATTGAGGAACATATTAATCCCTGTGTGCCTTATTTTTTTGTTTCTCAGTGTCTTTGCTTTGAATGCGTTTAAAGAATAACTAGCAGGTCATACATTCTCAAACGAGCATGCCTGCTCCTTTTCATGGTTGTGAATGAGCAGAGTCTATCCCAAGAGTATAGGATAGACTTTTTCGTTTTATCTTTTTCTTTTTTTTTTTTTCCTTCACCTTGACTTCTTGATTATTAAAACCATGCAAGTCCTGTATTAATACTGCTTAGCTTTTTCCATTTGGAGCTTACCTTAGTGCTTCACTCAAAGCTTGTGTTCTTTTGTTTTTATGTTCATGATATAGTATTATATTAAATCTTTATTGGTTAGTGCTAACCTGATTGTTGTTGGGCTAGTTAAGCCATTTTTGCTAACCACACTACTTGATGGAAGCCAGTGCTACTCTCTTTACTGTCTCTTGGTCTTTAATTGAGAAAATAACTTTACTTTGTAATGATATTACAAAGTCCTGAAAATGTATAGGTTATTTGGGAGACTGTATACCCGGAGGGTACAGTTGTTGTTAGACTGATGTATTTCACATCCTACCAAAGAACCGATTGCATTTAACCACCTGCCCACCTAGAAATTATTTTCTTGATTCAAAGTTTTGTTTTTCTAAATGACGAGCACAAAGGCTGCAGTTTCTTACATTAGACACAGTTATTTTTGTCATACTCAGCAAACTATTGTGATTCTTTGTGAATGATGTAGTAGAATTTTGTTCAAAGTATCAGCTTAAAAAGAAAAAGTGAATTTTAACATTAGTTAAATTTTCAGTTTTGTTGTAGTTTGAGTCTAAACTGTAATGTCTGCACTTTTTTTGAAGTAGCACATATATTACATTATATGACATATTCATAATGAAACAATACTTCTGTTTTATATTTTGTACCATGTATAAATATTTGGTAAGGCATCATTTTAGATTAAGATATAACATGTTACATTCATTTTAATTATATCAAGTGACCTGAAATAAAATTAACAAATGGAAAACTTTTATGAAGTGGCTCATATAGTTCATTTGATTCTTTGACATTTGCAGCAATGTTTTGTCCATCTCTTTTTTTAGGAGCAGCAAAATGCAATGTCAGTAAGTTATTTTTTTTCATTAGTCAAAAGATTTAGTTTAATTGTGCTAATTGTGTCTTTATATATTTATAGTTATGCAGTCAGGAATCCTAACGAGCTGATTGCTTATATATTTGATGAAGACCATAAAGTTGCAACTATGCATTTCTAAGCCTTTTGTTTTTCAGCATGGGCATTTTATGCACTTTTTCATTTATGAATTTTATCATTCTTTCTACTTCAATTTATTTTTAAAGCTTTCCTTATGCTTTTTAGGTCAGTGAGCTAAGAGACTCATTTGAGAATTCCTAACTTATTTTTTTTTTCTTGTAATTTTTGAAGTTGTAATTAGTGTCATGCAGTAGCACTGTGGGCTGTCTTATAGACTTGGACATCATGCATCAATATTGTGTTTGAAGCATTTACTCTGGTAGACTGCATCCAAGTATAAATTTTATAAATTTACATAATGTAAGTGAAAGTCAAAAAGAGATACATCTGAAGGCTGCAGCTACAAATCTGAAATAATGAGTACAAAAGTTTATTTGGGGCATGCTGCCTGGCAGTTTCTAATCACACTAACCATTACTGTAAAGTGCCTAAAAATATTAAGGCCTTTTATGTGTTTTAATATTTCTGGATTACAAATGATACGACCTGTCTGAAGTTTACCAGAAAGCTCAAGGGTAATATGATGTATTTTGAGAGAAGGTTTTGTGGTGATCCAAGACCAAGATTGAGCATTTTGGCCAGCATTCAAATTGTTTGTGTGGCATTAACCTGACATCATGCTCCAAGAAACATTATCCCTGTGGTGAGGTATGGAGATGCCAATATAGCATGTTGTGAAAGTGCATCTGATCAGCCTGGGCAACTTGTCGAAAAATAGATAGACTACAGTTCTGGAAAAGATTGTAAAGTTGTTTCTTTAGTCACCTTTCACCAAAGACATGATCCTATTCCCAAAACAAAGCTACATTGGATGAATGGCCTAGCCAAATGGTAAATGGTGGTGCACAAACACTAGGTCCAATCTTTAAAGTGGAGTAGGCAGAGATCACTCCTAAATCTACGATTGTTGTAAACAGTGGCTTGACCTAACACCAATACCAAGACCTGAACCTGTGTGTTGTACAAATGTCATATTTATGTTTTTGACTTTTACCATCAGATCTCTTAATGTAACATGTTGGTAAACATTTAGTTCTTAAACACATCAGTTTGCAATTTTAAAAAATGGAATATAACAAGAGGTGTAACTCATTTGTCATACGGCAATATTTTAATCATTTTGAAAGTCTCTATATGTTAATACATACAAAAGTGTATGTTAAAATAAATGGAATACTTTTTCCTTCCTGCTTTCTTTTGTGTTAGAGTGGCACACATAATATAAGGTATGATACATTGTGCAACCTTTATTCTTTGGGTTTTTTTTTTATTACTGTTAAGGGATAGGGCAAATAAAACTGAAAGCAGTCTGTTACAGTTTTTGCCAGCTCATAAGTAAAGAGTGTGTACTGTATGGTGTCATTGTAAATTTTATTATTCACTTAGCTGTGCATCTTTCATTTTATGTGCAGCTGACTGAGGCAAACAAAGCTGTTTTATGTGGGTTTTGGTATATTAATGCACAAACGAGCACATGGCCATTGATATTTGATATTTAATAATTTCCTTGAATGTGTGAATACCTCTGAATTGCCTTTTAAAATACTTCACCTCAGATGCTCTTGTGACCCACTTACTCTAGTGTGAGGTCATTGGCAAAGCCTCTCCTGAAAGTACTTGGTACCAGATTTAAATCGGTGTCATAAGAAATACTACACAAACACTGGGCCTAACAGACACAAACACTCAAGTTTAATATGTTTGTATTTTGGTAAAACAAAATACAATCCAATATGTGATCTTTCAAGGATGATAATATTTAGTGCTTAATTCTGTTAAACTGTAATGAAAATCCTAATATACAAAAATATGTCTTATAATCTTATTATTTTTAACTTCCTTTATTGGTTTATAGATCCATAATTTGCTGTTTAGAAATAATAGTATCCTGTCCATAAAGTGTAAAGAATAATTATATATAAAAATAAATATATTTTTACATCTCTGAAATTGTAACATTTGATTCTGGTATTTGTCACAGAATATATGTGGTATTCAGAAAATATTTTTTTATTATGAAAATAAGCAATTTTAATAAATATCTTCTGTAATGTATGTTAAATATGAACCTGGTTTATCAAACAAGAGATACAAAAAATGCAGGAACAGGTGAGTCTGTGTAAATTTAATCTC
>JANRMT010062819.1:56388550-56410117 GCA_026402145.1 Polypterus bichir lapradei | reverse complement strand
TATACTATATATGTGTGTGTGTATATAGTATAACATTTCAATGAAGCGACAACAGAAAACGTTTGCGAGGCCATGGACATAATAGTAATATACAATAATAATATAAAACATATTACATATCCACATGATTAAGTAATTCACATTTTAATAAAAAAAATTCCGAGTTAATGTACTGCAGCTAGATTCCAGATGATTTCAGTCCAGCCATTGATAGTTTTGCTAAGGGCAATCAATGTTTATTTTACTTCCCCCAAAGTAGTGGAATTCTAAATTATTATTTATTTATTTATTTACTTATTTCTACAAGTTAAAACCTTATCTTTTTGACAAACATTGCATCCCAAGACACAAAACTAGTGAAAATAAATAGGTCAGCTTTTAACAGTTTGGCTAGGACATTTATTAAATTAATAAAATATACTGCATGTAATATTAAATAAATATTCCCCTGGACCACCTCAGCATTGTGATACAGGGTGAATGTTACTAAAGAATAAGTTGATTTTCTAGTCAAAGTTTTTTTTCTTCTCATCATGATATTTATTAGTTTGCAGCATGAAAGTGTTTTCAAAAATGAAGCATATTTTAAAAATTAATAACATAGCCTGCTTTTGCCTTCTATAATGAAGCTTATGGGTACCAGGGTCCCATTATAAAAAAAAGCCTTAAAATTTACTGAATATCAGGTATTGATCCTGTGTCTTGATAATAAAGATATATTGAAAAACATCATATCCATTTCATTTTAAGAAAGAAAAAGAGGAGAAAGCAAACCATTGTTGGTGCAATTTAGCCATTCTAAAAGGAGAGCAGCTCCGTAACCTGCAGAACGCATAGGAGGTAGTTGGCCTCGGAAAGTCATTCGCAAAACCTCTTCCTGATTTTATTAAATGATGATACCAAGATGTGGATTGGTGCCTCAGTTCTGTAGACAGCTAGACAATAGCAACTAAAAAAAAAGTCACACAATCGCTTATATATTTCACTCTACAGAAGTGAAGAATAATAAATCCATCCATCTTCCTAATCTGCTTATCCAGGGCAAGGTCACAGGGCAGCTAGAGCCCTTCCCAGCCGTGAAAGTCTGCAAGGCAGAAACAATATGTGGATAATAATAATAATGTTTCTAGTAATAGGAATAATTACTGTCCTTAATATCTTCCATCCATTAATCTCTTCATATATTTTTTCCCGGCTATAAGCAGAATAATAAAAAATAACCCATCCATCTTCTTAACCCTCTTATCCAGGGCGGGGTCATGAGGAAGTAAGAGTCTATCCCAGCAAACATTGAACATAATGCAAGCACAATACCCGGGTAAGGCATTAGCCCATCACAGGGCAAACACACACCCACACACTAATGCCAGTTTAGCAATGGCATATCAGCTGTTTAATTGGGCAGATAGGCAGAGTTATAGAATAGAGCTGTCATTTCTGCCTCACTGTGCCAGGTCTTACATAGACTTCATGTTCTCTTTATAGTTTGATTTCCATCAGTGTCAGAGAATTTACTCACTCTATATCATTGCACTCAGTTCTTTTATTGCCATATCCTCAGCAAGAGTGACTCATCATGCATTAAAAGATCAGTAATTGGTTTATGGTGCTTCAGTCTGGTCTATTGCAGCTTGGCTTGGATCTTTTACAAATCCAAGTCTTAGTAAAAATACAATGCACTGCATTCCATCCAGTTCAGATTTTCATGTGTGCAAAATACAATGAAAATTTTCTTTGCTTATTTCACGACTCGGCCACTCACTGTGCATCTCACTCCATAGGCTATGTAAAATAACACTAAACGTAAAGAAGTGGATATTCAGCATTAGATTGAAGTAACAGCCTACAAGGGCAACAGCAAGCCAATAGATAAGCAAGAAACGTATCCTTACCTCAAGAAAACAGGTCCAAGCATCTGTGATAAAGTTATTATTTCTAGTTTTTCTTTTTTTGTTGTCATAATGATGCATCATAAACATGGAAGACATGTATTCTTGACATCTTTGCGACTTCACAATGGATGTAATGGATGTATTTGGTAAGTTTTAAGGCCTTTTTTCTTTATAATGGGACCCTGATAACTGTTGGCTCCATTATGAAATGCAAGGGTTTTTTTGTTTAAAATATGCTTCAGTTTTGAATGCAACTTCATGTAGCAAACTACTATATACCACGATTCTAAAGATATATATTTTGACTGAAAAAGTAACAAGGTTATCCTTTAATGCATGCGTTTATTATCATGAAGGTTGAAGAAATTTACTACATCACAAGTTATTTACTGACAAGCTTATACAGATCTCTAACGGCTATGCAGACTTTTAACATGCCCAGGAAACATGGATGTTAAAAAAAGATGTCTTGGAAGAAATAACGTATGTTCCAGGTATGCAGCTTGAAATAGAGAATTCCAAGAATGGCAATGATGTCATGCCAGACAGCTGCTTATAGTATAGTTTCATAGTGCCAGTGCTTGGTAGTCAGTGGCATATTTTTATTGTGTAGACAGTATTAGAGTTGACCTGTGAGAATGCCTTAAAATAAATTAAGTATTTAATGGTGGCAGCTGAATTCTCAAGTGAGAAACTGAAAGTGAAAAAAGTTAAGAATGCTGCCGAACTTTCTTGTGCCACCTCAAGACAGTAATGAAAACAAGTATGAATCATACAAAGACAGTGATTTATTCTCATTTTCAAATCTGCTCAATCCATTTCAGGGTCATTGTGCTTATTTGGCCCAGGACTGGGAGCAAAAGTGGAGACAGCCCTAGGCAGGTGCCAGTTCATTTTAGGCTCCTCTCATGCACACATCCACGGTCACAAAACAGCCATGAAGGATCCTCCAACACCCAGACATGGCTTTCGAGCCCAGGACACTGTATCTTTGAGGTGACAGCATTACATTTAGAACAAGAGTATAAAAAAAAAAATACATTTTAAAGACACATATTAGACAAAATATTTATTTAATGTGTTTCAATGTGCTTTACAAAGATATTCCTTTAATTATATTAATTATTTGTATTTGCTTGACAATATCTCTTCTCTGAGATAAAAAAAGTTGCACTCAGAAGAAGTAATCTAGTCTTCTTAAAAAAACAAATATGAGAAATTACCATGACCACCTATGAAAATGATGAGGTCTACATGTCAGTCTCCATAATAACAAACACTTTATGGGGTTGCATCAGATTTACCTTGGGGCGCTACTTTTTTTTTTATGCCACACCAAAAATGCTTCATGGATGCATCCTTCAAATAAATGAGCATGAAAAGAACTAAATTGTTTCCCAGGTACATGTCGACCACCTTGATGTAACATGGGGATTGTACCGGTGAAAATAGTTGAAGGAACTCTCTTCTTTCTACCTGGAAAGAAATGGGAGGTCCAGCAAAGTAGTGTCAGTTAAGAAATGGCTGCCATGGCAGCACTGCCATTATAGGGACGTGGATTCCTTTATGGGCTACTGGATTACACTACAGTCCATGGGCCATAAGAGTGTAATAGGAAGGATTACATTCTCAACATCTACTGCATCTGGCCATGTCTGTTATTCCCACTAGTTTATGGATAGTGTGAAGATAATGAAAATGTTACTGCATAGAAACGTGAAAGTCTTGTTCTGGACTTAAAATGAATCTTTTTGATGTGAAAAGTTTTTGTTTTTCTATTGAATAATCAATGACTGTTTGGTCAACTATTATAAAACAGTTCTTAATGGTCTTAAACATTTTATTAACTATGCTATTAACAATACAAAAACAATTACAAATGAAACAATTTTTGAAATACATTACTGTCATTTTTCATTAGTTTATTATTAGCTTATTATTTCTCATTTTGCTGTGTTACAAGGTTGAATTAAGAGATATTTGTCTACTCATGTAGAAGTACACTTCTGTAATGTTAAAACGAAATAACGCGTTTAGATGTCTTAGGAATTACATTTAAAATTAGGATGTTGACATTTACTTGATAAACGTTCCATTTTTATGTCTTAACCGCCTTATTTGGGTTCAGTGTTCAGTTGTTTGAGAGATCATACTAAATACATTAACAAGATAAACCAATGTTAATTTTGAATTTACCTCTGCGTTGTTTTCTGATTGCATGATATATATAACTGTCTTTGTGAAGCCAATATTGGAGTTGCAGAGTTTTTGCTGAAATGGAAGAGCCTGTCCAGCAATTCAGATTCAGCCTCTTTGAGGGAGCTGCGAAAAAGAAGCATCTTCTGAGAAGGGCCAACATTTAAATAAGGCCTGAAGTTTGCTGGAAGCCACTTGGGGAAAAAAAAAAAGTTGTAATCCTTTTAGAGGAAAATTTTGTTGTTTGATGAGGCAGAAGTTTACCTCTTCGAGCTAATATTAATGCACCATGTTTGGTGCAAACCAAATACTACCCAGCACCCAGGTAACACCATCCCTACTGCCAAGCATGATGGCAGCAACGTCATGCCCAGAGTTTGCTTTGGGGAGACGGGAATGGCAACATGGATGGAGCCAAATACAGGCAAATCCTTTAGGAGAACCTGTTTTAGGCATCTGTGTTTATAGAAATGGATCATTTTCCAGCAGGACAGTGACCTAGAGCACATGGCAAGAATTACTGAGGAAAAAAGAATGTTACTATTCTGGCATGGCTCAGCAAGAGCCCATCCTTCAATCCAAATGATGCTGTGTGATACTACCTGAAAGTTACTGTCCACCAATGCTCGTTCCATCTAATTTGGATGGAGCAAGGTTGCATTGAAGAATGGGCAAAAAATCCAAAATCAGAATGTGTAAAGCTCTTACAGACATGCGTAAAATCCCTTTGGCTGTAATGGCTGCATGGGATTGGAGAGCTTTGTGTGTGTGAATACTTCTGTAAGTGAGAAGTGTAAGTATTTTAGGAAGATCAAAAGTTGGCTGGATAAAATATCTTTATTTAATAAATGGGTTGAATTTATTGTGTTAAGGGAGGAAATTTTTCATTTAAAAGAACAAATATGTAAAAAGAAAGGGGTGAATACTTTCTCTACAACACATTCAAATGGCTTATAAAAGTTTTATAACATGCAGACTCTTTATAGCTGCTGATAATGGATACCTAAACTAAAGTGCTACTGAATAATCAATGTGATGGAAGTTTTACTGAAACTGAACTGTGTCATCATCAGAGGTTCTGACTGTCAAAATATCGTAAATATAAACACTGCAGTCCAGCTCCATTCAGTTCACAAATGCACATGCATTAGTTACCATAGTACAAGCCTGTAGCTGTGGAATATTTTGGAGCAATCCATCTTTGATGTGCGATGGCAATGAAGACATAAGTAGTTTTAATGAAGTACTATTCACTTAAGTTCACAAGATGTGTGTACTGGCACAGCATGTGGGAAAACTTTATGAGATCTCTCACTTGATGGTTTTCTAATCGTACACCTTCACAATGGCTAGTCCGTAGTTGTAGCTGTGTGACTTGCATTGGCAGGATAGTTTCAACAGAATGGCATCTGTGCAGAGGTGTCTTTTAGGCTCACCAGCACCAAAGTGAAAAGCTAAGGTTTGATGGTGCCAGGGAAGTGGGCAACAGCAAGTGCCAGTAACGAAATGTTGCTGTTCTTGTTTTTGAGATACATTTTGTTAAGGCTTTTTATGCTGTATCACCAGGGGGGAAAAAAAGAATATTTCTAAAAATGAAGAGAAATGCAGTATATTGAATACACTGTCATGTTAGTCCATAAAAATCATACCATCTTTACTTTGTGCATAATAACAGTCATTCTTTTATACTAGGAAATGTTAACTGTTTTTTGTATAAGCTCTTCATTAATGTTTTTGATGTTTCGTGTTATCATTATTTTTATAAAGGTTTTTTTTTTTTGCAAGGCTGAGAATGAGCATAGCTTCTTCCTTGCAACTTTACCTAGACGTTTTGCGAAAAAACAGAAACAGTGAAATTGGTGTGGCTGTGATCAAGGGATTTGACGTACTCTACAGTAGGCTTTGTAAGGTGTTTAATTTGAATGGCTCAAATGTGCGCTCTCAAGTGGTCAGTTAGATGTCTCTGTGTTTCAGCCTCTTTAATGGCCGGAAACATTCCAGAAGTAATACAGCAAATAAGAATTTTAGACTGGCGGTTTGTTTAACATTAAAAAAAATAAAAATCTATTCAGTATTGAGATTTTTTTTTAAATACTTTACTGCTTTTACACATTTTGTCATTTTCACTATACTGAAATTTACTGAAAGTAAATATTTTATTAAAGTCCTTGGCCTCTTTCAAAGTCGATTATATCATATAGTTACGTTCTTGATTGAAAGATTAATCTGAAATTGTTTTATGTTCAAGTAGGTTGATTTTAAATGCCAGTCGGTTATTTATCTATCCATCCAGCCATCTGTGTTTTAACCTGTTCAATGGCAACAGTAGGCATAAAGAGGAAACCAACCCTGGGCAGGGACGCTTTTTTTTTTTTTTTGGTCTAGATATTTAAGTTATGGTAATTGTTTGCACAACTGGGTATAAAATTGTTTGGTATTTTAAACAGTTGGAAGGAATCAATCCTTGACTCTGCTTTGAGTGTAATTATTATTTTAAGGCAATTGAGAAGAAACCAAGTAACTTTCTTTTAACCTGTGGGAAATGGTACCTGTCCTTTTCCAAGCTTCAGACATCCTGTTTAATTGTGTTAAGGTTTTATCATGTAAATGTTTTTGTGTGGTAACCGTATGTCAGCTAACAGTTTTCTTTGTATTTCTTTCACAGGAGAGGAATAGAAACAAACAGTAACCTTGCAGAGATGTCACTACTAGAGCTGCAACACTAATGATGTAGACCCTTAATTGCCTAACTTCAGAAAGATGGGGAGCTATGAGAAGTTTTCTGAGGAAAACTTTGCCTCCAGAGATTTAACACAAGTGGATGCTGTAAAGGTTCTTGGTGCATCTGACCTTATACTCCTTTCTCAAAAATAAAACACACTTGAACTGTTTCTTTAAGCACTTTCGGTCCTTCTAAAGCTACAACCAATTTCTGCTGTCCTCCATAGTGCATCCAATTAAAGACCCAGGAGATGCGAGCAATTGTGGGGATTCTTTTAACCTTCTTTGGATTTGTTTGTTTGTTACTAACAAATTAACCAGTGTCGTGGGTTCCGATAATGTGAGGTATCACAATGCTTCAGACTATCTTCTTGGTGTTGTAGGACTTCTTTTTTTAACTTAATCAGTTATAGAGCCTTTCAGAAGGGAAACTATAAGAGAAAAATATATACAGATTATGTCATATTTAAACCTAAATAAAAAGCCCGAATGTAACAGTAAAATAATGAAGGTTGAAATGTTGAGTTTTCTTAAGAAAAAAAAAACAAAAAAGAAGAAAAATGAAAGCATCATATAAATATTCTAGACTGATTTTTCCCTTGTTTCAGACTATGTTTTGTGTACTAAAGAGAATATTATTATGCAGCTTGGTGAATGTCACCAGTTAATGCACATATTTGTTTTTCCTGTAATAATGTAATACGAAAGTGCATTTGTCTAAGGAGAAATTTGTTTAATTCTACTAGTTATCCTGAATTTTGAATTAAAATGTACCTCAATCTCCACCAGACTTTTTACAACCTCTATAACTACATTTACAATGTAACTTACCTGTCTGTGGGTGTTTGCCTATAGACAGATTATTATCAAGGAAGTGACAACTTTCTCCTCTAGGTGATTCATTAGCTAAATAAACATAATTCTTGTTTAGCGAGCATAAAATTTGATTTTTCCTTATTGTGTGCTTTGAATTTATATTTTCTAATGGGTCAGAAGCTTTTTGTACAGTAATCCAAGAAGGTCATTCTTTCTTCGTATGGTTCTGAACTCATTTCAAATTAACTGGCTTTGAGAAACCTAACAGATGATATGGAGCACAAGTATTTATTCCTTAGGCTTCTGATGTGGTAAGAATTTCCTTTCTGTATACATTTCCTAATTTGTGTCCTAAAAGAGTGAACATTTAATCACTTGGAACCCAGGTCACCAATCTGGATCCAGAACAGATAACTCATCAATAAACTGCCTCTGTAAAGGTGGAGAACAACAAAGTGCTCCTGACTGGAGACTATATGGTGCAAAATGTTAGAATTCCAAACTATGATAATCCGGCAGTAAAATGTAAAATAAAATAAAAAGTAAAATGCCTCCTGGGGTTAACATATCTGACATTGAGGCAAAACTGGACTTTCTCATCAAGAGTCCACCTTATTGCTACATGTTGACACTAACAATAGCTATGAGGTTTTAAAGATGAGCTTCAAATCCATATGTCCCAAGGCAAAAAAGAAAGTCTGAATGTAAATGTGTCTGGCCTTTTACCAGAATTATATAGAGGAGATGTGGTCTACAGCAGATTGTGTTCCCTTCATTGCTGATTAGAAACATGGTGTACAAATAAAAGCACAGCCTTTATTAATATTTGGGATGATTTTTGTAAAAGGTCTGGATTTTCCAGAATATATTCATACCTGAAGAGGGATCTTTATTTTATCCCAGAACATGGCAGCAAAATTGCCTGGCTGACTTATCAAAGCACCACCAAAGCTGCAGCCTTGTGATCTTAAATCGTAGGTTGTTGTTTATTCCACCTGCTTTTATTCTGTATATGCTACACAGAATCCCAGTTGTGGAACACATTAAAGAAAAATTAGTCCTATAGCCTAATCTAAATCGATTGATAAAGAAAAGAGCATAATTAAACCATTAGTTAAAATCAGATCCTTCACTGTGGTACATGTATTAAAAACGTAACTCCAATCAATGCAAGCATGACACCAGTTTAAAAACATCTTTGTAGTCTAAAATGTTGTTTGCTAAACAGTAACTCTTTTGGAAATAAAGCTGCGTTGGTAAATATTAAGCGTAAAATCTGATTTGTTTCTTCTTAGTGAAACCTCGTTTAGTAAATCTGACACTGAGGCAGCACCAAATGGTTTTACGTTCCTTAATAAATACAGAACTACTGGTTGAGGAGGTGACCTTGGGATAATTTTGTGTAATGGACTACAAACCAGTTCTAAATGTTTAGGTGAATCTACCTCCATTGAGACACTTGTTTTGGATATTAAAACAGACTCCGGAACAAATGTAGTTGTAGTCTTTACCACTGGTTCTGTATTCATTGTTCATGACTGAATTTAGCAGTAACCTTTAATCTGATTTAGTTAAATTATAATACAGTGTTGATAGACACATTGATGTGTAAACTGACACTTTTAGTAAATGTTTAATTTATCTGTCAATCTAGGATTTCCCAGATTGTTAATGGCAAGACTCATTGTCATAACTGGGGAAAAAGAAATCATTGAACTCATTTTCTGTTACATGTAGAAATTTTGTTGAGCTATCAGCCGTGTGTTTTGGTTGTTCTAGTGGTATATTATTTACGATCATAGTCCTAAAGCTGTATAAGAAACGGAAAATAAACGCAAAGCTTTGCAGCATATGAAATGAAGATACCAATCAAGCTCATCTGCAAGAAACTGCAAAGGGTGGTTACCTGGTAATGGCCAGTAATGTCAGGAGCAAACAGTTTGCTGTGTAGTTAGTTCGGAGATAATACAGTAATTTGCATAATGGTGCATCTTGGTGTGTCTTGTGGAAAATATGCAGCATTTTCCATTTTTAAATAAACCACTGCACTCCTTCACAGTGATGTGAATAAGTGGCAAACACAGAATTCCTGCATTACACAGCTGAGGGAAAAAAACACATAAATACAGAAGAGTGAAGGCGGCTTTTGAGAGTAACATTCCTTATTTTCCACCTTAAAATCTCATTTTAGTGATTTTCATGTTTCACAGATTGTTAAATCACCTGCAAAATGCAGTTTAGTGTCAGTTTTGCAAACCAGTATGTAAACCAAAACAATAGTATATCTACCTTATGCCCGTTGCTACAGGGGCGTGATTTTAAAGCTTGCACAAGCACACAAAGTGCCTTGAAACATGCGTACACAACTTCTCATGCAAACATCAGAATTTATAAAAGAAAACTTGATAGGGAAGAGTACATATACTTATGGCTGCTCTGATCCATGCATACACAACATTTTGGAGAAATTGGGAGATGACAACACCCTTGGAATGGGAAATGCAGGCAAATCAGCTAAATGATGACTCGCATGGATACTAATTCATATCACCGAGCTGTTATTGTAATGTATCGGCTTAACAAACATATTACAGCTCAAATGTGATGAATATGTATGTACAGACTGCATTCTAGTTCCCTTTTAACAGGGCAAATGCTGCATATTAGCACTGAAGAACTTTTTTGTCAGTTTGTATAACCTACCTGTCACTTCTCAGGGAACTGGTCGACGGGTCAGGAATTTCTGTTTCACTCTGTCATGCCCGCTGTTCTGGAAGCTTTTAACCGACCAACAAAGTGTTACATCCAGTCTTGTATGGTATGGGTGTATAAAAATATAGCAACATATGAAGTTACCAACATAAAAAAAGGTAATTTGCAGCAGTGTTTGATTTTTCTAACATAATTGGAGCACTTTAGTACAAACATATTGCAATAAGAGCACTTAGTGAGAATGAAACTGCTTTTGTTAACTAAAAGCATGCAAATATATCTGTGATGCCAAGATGAGGCTGACAATTGTCAGAAATGCTCTGGGCATAATGCTGCATAAAGAGGCTTCTTCAATTACAGATGCAATTTGCAAATTGAAATCAAAGAGCGTAGAAGTTTTTTCCTCCTCCTATTACCCACACAATGCTGGTGACTAGCAATCAGCTACATTTTTGGGCCGCCAAATAAAAGTTCTTTGTGCGCTTCTCTCCCACTGCTGGGAGAGGTGCATCATGTAAGAGGCCATTGAAGGTCTGCAGCATCGTGAGGTTGATTAGCGTGGTTCATGTATGATAGTTTCTGGGTGGGGATGGAGACACATTCACGAACCCACATTTACATGTGATTTATAAACAGTAAATTGTGTAGAAATGTGTGTATATCAGGTTTTATCATTTTTTGGAGGAGGGGCATACACACTTTCCTGTCTTTTGGCATATGTGAGGCCGAGATCTGACAACTCTGCGTAAGTGTGATTAATAAAGGACAAAAACAAATTGAAAAATGGAATTCCTACAAATCTGCAATTTTAGTGCTGATGGAATGCAAGCCAATAGTGGCTGAGAAGGTACAACTGGAATTTTTTGATTAAAGATACAGTTGCATCTGGGTTAGGTTTCACCTGAACAAAGTTGAGTAAAATATGCAGGTGTAGTGCATCAACAAAGCATTTCACGGTATTAATTTGCAAATCAAGAAAGAGACATACTGAGAATAAATCATGGAAATGCTTATATAGATGCACTAAATTCTAGATGCTTTAAGGGGAAATCTGATCTACTGCAATATAAATCACGGGAGTTTAACATGCTCAACTGATAAGAACAAATTACATTATAGATAAGAAATTGTTTTAGAGTGAGTTCTGAAGTGTTGTAGACAGTAACGCTCAGAAAAGAATGAACTAAAGTTTTACGAGCCAACATTTCATAAGCTCTCATTAGTTATGTAACCTTCTTGCTGAGTCAAATGCTTTGGCCTCCTGTTCTCTCAGTTTAAACATCCAAGTGCGATTGCTTCTAAAGCCCTGGAATTAAACACTTGTTTAAGGGGGCCATGTCTGGTACACTCCACATGTAAAGAGAAGTCTAACCATGTAGTAATCCCTGATTTGCAAATATATATATATATATATATATATATATATATATATTTGTTTAACACTTGTGCAGAAATGGATCAAATCACCAAATGTCTGCAAGTCTACAGTTTTTTCTAACCCACCCACCATTTACACAGAAACCCACACCAGAAAATGCCAAAAATGTCCATATATTACAAAGCCCAGAAGGCAACAATAAATGGCCTTTTTTGGCCTGATCCCATTTGGGTTATGTGGATTGCCCAGGAATACTGGAAATCTTAACAATTGTGTGCTCTGCAGACTAATAAACCTTATGACCTTCAATCTTCTGCAGGAAATGTATTTTGGCTACTTGTACTTGTAATCTTATTCGTTGGGTGTGAGTTTGTCACCATACACAAGGATGGAAATGATGATTGATCATTAAGAAAACTTTAATCAGAGGACATAGTTCTTAGTTTAAAATCATCCACAAAATGTTCATAAAAATATCAGGACTGCATCAATTCATTGGTCAATCTCACAATCACCTCTACCCTGACTCATGATCAAGATCGCAAAGTACTTAATTTCCTCTTCTTGGGGAAGTTGCTAAACCCTCCTGTGTGGGGAGCAAGCCTCTGTTTTAATATAATAACCTTATATTAGGAGATGCTAATTCTTATTCAGACCACTTAGTTGTGAACCTCTGTAGTCTGCATCAGTGGGTATAACAGGAGAGCATCATCTATAGATGGCAAGATGTACTCTTAAGGCTCCTACGATTACTACTGTGTACTTTCTATTAAAATCATAAGCAAAGACAGTGACAAAATATATCCTTGATGGAGTTAGGTTAGATTAGAGTAGATTAGATTAGGATAGATTAGATTAGAGAAACTAGATAAACAACAGCAGGAACATAAAAACAAGGATACAGACTCACAGGACAGATAATACAGTCAATCAATCATCAATTAATCAATTGAACAATAAATAAATAAATAAACTTAACAAGAACATTGTGTGGAATCATTGAATTGTCTGATAGCAAATCTACACCCACATTGAATAGACTTAACACCAAGAATAGGAAAGCAGTTTTAAGGTGTTAATGACATGTATGGTACCCTCTACAAGATACCACAGGGCAAATAATCAGAGGCATTTTTCAAGTTGAAAAAGGGCAAGTCAATGGGTTTGGCAACCTCCCTTGATGCTTCAGCTATCTATGAAATGACAAAGAGTCCACTCCTCTGTGCGGAGGATGTAAGTCACCTGAATCCAATGTTCAACTACAATAAGTGATATTCAATACAGTAACATAATAATTAGCATTTTTCCTTCTCAGTCCCTGCAACAGAATCTGTGTCAAGTGATTGTTCTTGTGAAATCTGCCCATGCCCAATTGTTTTTTTTTTTTCAGGGTGCTCTACTTTTCCTCCAACATCCCAAAGCCATGCACTCTATGTTAATTTTCAGCATTAAACTTAATCTGGGGTGTATGTGTATTTGCGTGTGTGTGACTGATGTGGGACTCTATTTGCCATTCCAGTGAGGACACCAGAACTATGAAAAGACGTGTTTAATTGACAAAGGTGTACACAAATCATCCTTCACTGTCTCTTTCACTTAGCAGACTATTTTCCAAATAATACCCTAAACATGCTTGATGCAATCAACAAAACAGTATGGTTTATTTGTAACATAGAATGTCTAGAAGATAGACATATGCATATATAAATACAGTCATATGAAAAAGTTTGGAAACCCCTCTTAATTCTTTGGATTTTTGTTTATCATTGGCTGAGCTTTCAAAGTAGCAACTTCCTTTTAATATATGACATGCCTTATGGAAAAGAGTATTTCAGCAGTGACATTAAGTTTATTGGATTAACAGAAAATATGCAAAATGCATCATAACAAAATTAGACAGGTGCATAAATTTGGGCACCCCAACAGAGATATTACATCAATACTTAGTTGAGCCTCCTTTTGCAAATATAACAGCCTCTAGACGCCTCCTATAGCCTTTGATGAGTGTCTGGATTCTGGATGGAGGTATTTTTGACCATTCTTCCATACAAAATCTCTCCAGTTCAGTTAAATTTGATGGCTGCCGAGCATGGACAGCCTGCTTCAAATCATCCTATAGATTTTCGATGATATTCAAGTCAGGGGACTGTGATGACCATTCCAGAACATTGTACTTCTTCCTCTGCATGAATGTATTTTTAGATTTCGAACTGTGTTTTGGGTCATTGTCTTGTTGGAATATCCAACCCCTGCGTAACTTCAACTTTGTGACTGATGCTTGAACGTTATCCTGAAGAATTTGTTGATATTGGGTTGAATTCATCCGACCCTCGACTTTAACAAGGGCCCCAGTCCCTGAACTGGCCACACAGCCCCACAGCATGATGGAACCTCCACCAAATTTGACAGTAGGTAGCAGGTGTTTTTCTTGCGGTGTCCTTCTTCTGCCATGCAAAGTGTTTTTTGTTATGACCAAATAACTCAATTTTTGTCTCATCAGTCCAAAGCAATTTGTTCCAAAATGAATCTGGCTTGTCTAAATGAGCATTTGCATACAACAAGCGACTCTGTTTGTGGCGTGAGTGCAGAAAGGGCTTCTTTCTCATCACCCTGCCATACAGATGTTCATTGTGCAAATTGCGCTGAATTGTAGCACGATGTACAGAATGCACCATTTGCAGCAAGATATTCTTGCAGGTCTTTGGAGGTGATCTGCGGATTGTCTATAACCATTCTCACAATCCTGCGCGTATGCTGCTCCTGTATTTTTCTTGGCCTGCCAGACCTGCTGGGTTTAACAGCAACTGTGCCTGTGGCCTTCCATTTCCTAATTACATTCCTTACAGTTGAAACTGACAGTTTAAATCTCTGAGATAGCTTTTTGTTGCCTTCCCCTAAACCATGAGACTGAACAATCTTTGCTTTCAGATCTTTTGAGAGTTGCTTTGAGGATCCCATGCTGTCACTCTTCAGAGGAGAGTCAAAGGGAAGCACAACCTGCGATTGACCACCTTAAATACCTTTTCTCATGATTGGACACACCTGTCTATGAAGTTCAAGGCTTAACAAGCTAATCAAACCAATTTGGTGTTGCAAGTAATCAGTTTTGAGCAGTTACATGCATTCAGATCAGCAAAATTACAAGGGGACCCACATTTTTGCACAGCCAGTTTTTGACATTTGATTTAATTGCATACAACTAAATACTGCTTCACTAAAAATCTTTGTTCGGAAAACACCCCAGTATTTAGATGTTCCTAGGAAATGAAAGACATACCACTGTTATCTTTTTTGTTGAAAGTAAAGGCTGAGAGGGGTTCCCAAACTTTTTCATATGACTGTATATCTCTCAATTATATAAAAAACTTTTGGGTTGAAACGTGATTTTCTCTGAGACACTTTAACATCCCATGAGATAAGGAGGACAGCTGCTGTACAGGATTTTAAATGATTGAAACGCAGCACGACATGCAGATCACGCAGCAAGGTACAAGCAGCAGCAGCAGCAGCAAGCGAGCTGATCAAGCATAGAGGAAGTAAAAAAATGTATTTGTTTCCCATTGTATCACTGTTTAAGAGGGGGTTTCAGAGGAGTGACCACATCTCCTTAGCGTGCATTCAGCCCCCCTCTTCACAACACGAGAGGTAGAGACGTGAAGTGGCTGGCGCATAGTGCGCCCCGGGGGGACAGTGGACGAGCAAAGAGAGCAGGGGGCAAAGCCCCTTAGTATATATATATTATCAGTAAATAAAAGACAAAAAAGAGCATAAAGTTTTGGGGAAGCTTCCCTGTATAATCTCCTGCAGTGGAGAAATCAAAAAAGCCTGATACTGAGGGTCAGTTGTAAAAATAACAATTGACAACCAGGATTATACAGATGCTTCTTTATATAATAATCAGACAGGAAATATGGTAGACAAAAAGGCTGGTGGATATGAGGTGAAGACCAGAAAAGGAAATGGAAGTGACGTCATCGGTGGATGGACGGAAGCGGCGTTATTAGTGGAGGACGGAAACCAGGTAGGGAATTTGTTTTCTTTGGAATGAAATGGAAAATTAAGATTAGTCTTTGTTGGTCTGTGGGAAGAGGAAAAAAGGCATATATATACAGTCGAATGAGCAAACAAAATAAAACATTTTTTTTCCATTTGAAAAGGCTCAGATTTATTAATTTGATCTCCCCTTCTTAATTCTTGTCTAAACTATTGCCTAAAAAGGCATTATTGATTCAGGCCCACTTTTTAAATCCCTTTGTCAGAGTTCTGGCCCTTTACCTGGTTAGATGGTCCCATCTTTACAGTATCTAGTTCTAAGTTTCCCAGCATCTGCCTGCAGTGTCGATTTTCAACAGATCTCGTCCATAGACTCCCTGTAAGGGTCCGTGTTTATCACACACTATTTGAGTTTTTGCATGACTGTAAGGTGAATTTGATTTTCCTATTAAATTTATCCATTCGTCCATTATCCAACCCGCTATATCCTAACTACAGGGTCTGTTGGAGCCAATCCCAGCCAACACAGGGCACAAACACACCAAGCACACACTAGGGACAATTTAGGATCGCCAATGCACCTAACCTGCATGTCTTTGGACTGTGGGAGGAAACTGGAATACCCGGAGGAAACCCACGCAGACATGGGGAGAACATGCAAACTCCACACAGGGAGGACCTGGGAAGCGAACCCAGGTGTCCTAACTGCGAGGCAGCAGCACTACCACTGCGCCACTGTGCCACCCCTATTACATTTAGAAGGAGAAATTTATAAAAGTAAAACACTAACAGGTATCCTCCACACAAGTTATTAGACACTAGACACTTTTAAGGCGACCGACTTTTAAGTTGACCACTTCTTAAGGCAATTCAATATGTAGATCAATTTGATATTTTATACAAACTCATTAATTTGGTTATATTGCATTTGAGCGGTATTACTTTAATACTCGTAGTTTCTGTTATTTTTGTGATGAAATGTAAACTTGTTTTCTATATTGAGGTCGCCCTTTTGAACCCCCCTGATATTTACTACGCGGTGAGGCATTTGTACTCCATCAACATTAATTATTTCCAGAGACATAATTTTGTCTATTTTTCCAGCGCATTGCGCACAAAAGCAAGGGAACGATGGGAGCGCCAGAGCTCTGCTCACATCATGTCGCTTCGTACCGCAAGCTGCAAGTATTAAGTCTGTGATAAGCGAAATACCGCTACGCTTTCCACTCACGGGATGGAAGGACAATCCCGACCGCTTTTATATAGTAAGAAAGAAGAAGAAGATATCGCACAGTCTGGAGTAGAAAATCATCTTTTACCTGGAAAAACGAAACTACAAATCCCATCGTGCATTGCAAAATGGACGGGGCGTGTGTGAAACTCCGCGCCTGCGTAGCACTCACGGGACGGAAGGACAATCCCGACCGCTTTTATATAGAAGGATAATTACACTAATAGTTATAACCAGAAATACCTGTGTTCACTGACTTTATCCTAACTACAATGTTACAAACAACATCAGTCTCAGAACCAAAGGTATGCAGTGGTGTACTTATTACTTTTCCACTTCTGGAATTAAAGATTGGCAGTGATGCTTTGTTGTAATTTCTTCAAGGCTTATGGAAAGCATTTCCTGGCACACATAGAAAGATGCTGAACATGCTTTGTTTATGCTTGTGTACCAGCAGCCAATTGAGCAACTAAAACAATAGAATACACAGTACCAGGAAATAAATCAAAGACCAAGTCCGAAAAAAAGACAATAAGAGAATAAAGAGTCAGAGTGGTTGTTCAAACCTCATAAAATTAAATATAAATTGGTTTCAAATAGAGCAAGTGAAAATGCAAAAATGGAGTCTTCTCAGACCAGTGTCCTATTGTGACTCCCCAGAAGGTGTTTCTTCCGGTCATATGGTGCACGGGCAGGAGGTGGACGGAAACTGGAAGGAACGTTGGTAGTGGAGAGCTGTCAATCTTCTGGTCTGCAGAGGGAAGATAAGAGAGAAAGATATCATATAGTGCCAACCCCGGGAGCGGCAGTAAATGACTTGTATCAAGCCCTTAAGCCATCACCCATGCACACACGCTTGACACCAGAAACCAAAGTCGAAAAGAATAGCAAGGGTTCATAACCAGAAACTCACATGTACATTTTTTAGGTTGTTTGCTTATCCAAATCATGGATGAGGAATGAATTGTTGCGCTGCTGTTGTTGTGTTATATTTGTACCTTTTGTGAAAGTGTTTCTTTGGTATTTGGACTTCAGGCTTCACACATTATACACTTCATGCCTACATTTTGTCAATTATTACTAAAACATGAAAAACGTTTCTTTTTTAACGATGTGTTTACATAGATCGCTGTAGACACGGAACACACATGAAATGCATGTGTTCCAAATAACGATATAATATTTATAAAAGGAGTGATTTTGCTTGACTTTTCACTCTATACAACTCCAAGCAACTGACATGAAGGTAAACAGACTTGAGCTGAGAAAACTGTGCGCCGGTGGGGGATGTGATAGCAGACTGCTTGCTGCTTATCAACACATTTAAAGGACAAAAGACGCTGACGGAGAGGTGAGAAGCGATTTAAGGTGGGACGGATCTACGAGTTTTTTCATAGGTTCTGGTAATTCTAGTGTTGAACTGTCACAAAGCATGGAACTGTGCTCCCCAGCAGCTAGGCACAGTGTCCTAACAATGGGGTCCATGAAACAGCAGTGCTCATGAACAAACAAAATGGTGTCACAGGCCTGTAACGAAAATAAAAATCAAAAAATAGTAATTCTTTTCAAAACATATGAATAAGAGAGGAAAATGGCTAGAAATGGTCTATTAGACATAAACTATGTATTTCCATGAATGCATCTCACAATAGCCTTTACATGTCTTAGGAAATGCATTTTTACAGGTAGACATTCATAATATTTTGTCCAGCATGCTTTTCTGTCTTCTTTAGTTTTGGTTTCACCTTTGCTCACAGTTTTTAAGGTCCTTTTTTGCTAACATAAGATACATCTGCTGTGAGCCTCTGATCAGTGAGCAAGAAAGATGTGTATGTTTATCACGGCATCTCTCTTGCTTGTACACCTCCTTGTCCTTTAGTAAAACTGGACTCAGTCCTGCAGCCACGTACGACTCTGTTACACATTGCCTCTCTTCTAGAATACCCTTTCGTTATGAGCCACACCCTAATCAAAAGGGTCTCTGCTGTCACACAGCAGCCTAAAGCCAGGCGTTTGGTGTTCCAGAGAGTGGGCAGAGAGCTCAGAACTGGTGCTGGCAGTGGATTGTCACAGAAGGAATGGATGTTTTGCCATTAATTTCAGTGAAAACTCTCATTCATCAAGAGTATCAACGGTTGTGTTATGATTATTTTTCTCTCTAACCAGGATGGTAAACAGTGCAAGACTAAGACATCTTACAGCCCGAATATACAGTACAAGCGCCAATGTCATGTGACTGTGATTCATACACAGAGGCAGATTCCAAAGAAATACAGAGTGCAGCAGTTCCACGGAAATCTCACACTTTGGCTAAAGTTAAGTGTTAAATGTCAGAAAATGGAGCAGCAGCTCCAGTATGTCCCATGAGCCATGCCAAATGAAAGAGGACAATGCCAATGTCCTAAAGTGAGAGTGCACTATGATGACTTGCTCCCTCCTTTATTACCCTAAACTGGATTTTACATGTTTATTCATGGAATCCTTTTTCTTTTTTATTTATGCATTCACACGAGGTACACCTCATTTTAATAATGGGCTACAGATTCAACACCAAAGTTAAGTTCTATTACCTTAACCCTTGGAAGCACAGTAAAAATCTAACTTTATAATTCAGTGGTCCATTATTGTTGTTTTGGATTCGTCTGCAAAGCAGTTTGTGATGGCATAACCTATGTGAGATGTTATATATGTTACTGTGCATTGGCATCCTCCCTGGAGGAATTTCTTGCCTTAAGACCATCACCTCTGGAGGTGGCTCAGGCAACCTGAAATTCATTAGGCAGATAAGAAATCAGGTTACTGGTGAGATTCTGTTTTGAAGTTTTAATTTTACGTCTACAGACACAGAAAAATGGCAATAGAAATGAGACAACTCATTTGGTCTCTCTACATTTTAGCAAACATGTTTCTGTTTTAACTTTTTTTCTTGGAAATGAGCAGACCCTGGCAAGAAGAAGATACTGGCGTATTTAGTGAAGTTACACGTCTGCCTTCCGCATAAAATAACAGGGAATGTTTTTAGAGAATCCTATGTCTTTGACTGGATTCTCCACCAGTTTTACATTTATGCTAACTGACTCATTTTGACACTTTCTCCTACATGTTCTAAAAAATGATGAAATGTCTGCTAGTAGATAAGCACATTAAAATGTCACTTCTTTCTATAAAATTAGCAGAATGCATGACATGAAATGACTCAAACCTTCTGAAAGTTCCTCCTGTTTCACTTGAAATCTATTTTTTTTTCCTGTCACTTCAAATAAAATGTTGCAGGAATTTAGCCGTAATCATTATTCTTGCTTAATATTCACTATGTGGCCAACTCTTTATGGACACCTGGCCATGACACCGATATTAGCTTGTTACACATCCCATCTCATTCTAAAACAATCAGCATTAATATGGGGTTGTGTCTTTTCCCTCTTCTTTGTGACTATAATGGCCTCTACTCTTCTGGAAAGGCTTCCCATGGGATTTTGGAGAATATGAGTGGGAATTTATGCCTAAAAGACAAAAGAGCATTTGTGAGTTTAAGGACAGATGCTGGATAAGAAGACCTGGTTTGCAGTTAACGTTCAAATTCATCCCAAAGGTGTTCAGTATTGTTGAGTTCAGGGCTCTGTGCAAGAAACTTCAATCAATTTTTTGCACCAAATATTCAAACCATGTCTTTATGGGCCTGGCTTTGTGCACAGGAGCACTGTCGACACTGGAACAGACAAGAACCTTCCTTAAACTGCTGTCACGAAGTTGGAAGCACACAGTTTTCTAAAATGTCTTTGTATGCTGTAGCATTGCCTGAACCCTGTAAATCAACCCCATACCATTATCACGTCTCCACCAAACTTTACAGAAGGCACTATGCAATACAGAAGGTAGCATTCTCTTGGCATCCATCAAACCCAGATTTGTCCATTAGTGAAGCGTGATTCTTTGCTCCAGCAAACACGTTCCAACTGTTCTAGAGTTCAATGACAGCGTGATATACACCACTCCAGTTGGCATTTAGCATTGCACCCAGCGATCTTAGGTTTGTGTGTAGCTGCTCGGCCATGGGAACCCATTTCATGAAACTTCTGACACACAATTCTTGTGCTGATGTTGCTTCCAGAGGCAGGTTGTAACTCTGCTGAGAGTAATGCAACTGAAAATAGGTGCATTCTGCATATTTATGTTTTGCACATGTATGCAGCATTTAAAATACAATTTACATGCTTCAGGTAGATAGCCATGTGCCATGGAAAGCAACTCTTCTGTGCCCTCTGTGTCAGACTATGTTTTTCTTCCATGAAGTGTGACCCATCACATTGTAATAAGCAGGACCCAATCAGAGAAAGGGCCATCTAATAAGCACGAACCAATCAGAGTGCGATGGGGTCAGTGTTAACAAAAAAGCTTTGTTTTCACACTTATACTCCGAAATGCAACAACATCATTTTTAGAACGCCATGGCTTTGCAGAGCATTTTTAAAAGTATTTTAAAAAACCTTGGGGTAGTGTGGACAAAAGGTGGAACAGAGGCAATTGTCTGCATTTTTAAATGAAAATACAATAGTGTGGACAGGGCCGGGCCTATATCCTCCCAGTTCTTGCACTCATAGAAACAGTGCTCTTCTGTCTTACCCATA
>JANRMT010062819.1:56355830-56388150 GCA_026402145.1 Polypterus bichir lapradei | reverse complement strand
ATAATTTTTAAAGAAGGTAGACCATTTCGTCCTGGTCATTTTAAAAGTAGCTCGCAAGCCAAAAACATGTGTGCACCCCTGCACTAGATACTGTAATTCCCATAGGTCTGTACGTGCCGTCTGTTTTCTTTGAGCATTAGAGGATCACCAAGATATGGGTCCTCCTGAACCTCTAGATGCGTGACTGGCTCATAGGACTGCGGGCCAAACACACATCCTCAAGGGAGCACTATAGTGCAGACCCTCATTGGAGCACTACTTCAATAACTTCAGGAAGGTATATTTGTGCCAAAAACTATCTACATTATTAATCAGGCTATAAACAGCTATTTAAACTATAAATAAAGTTGAATCTTTGATTCGGCCTGTCACAGAGGGGTCTAGTCAAGCAACATTGGATGCAAGTCATTAATCAATACAGGACAGGAAACCCTTCCATCACATAATAAACTCACTCACACACCCTCAATCAGCTTAGATTAGCCAGCCTAACCTACAGTACATAGTGATGGGAATTGACAGGGACAAAAAAGGACAACCATAGAAAAAAAACAAAACACTGACACAAAAGCAACATGGCAGTTTCAGCTAAAAAACAGGCCAAAGTAGGAACACAGGAAGATGTCATCTTGAAAGTGTAGTGATGTTATTAATATATTTTTGAATAACTGAGCCAGAAAGCATCCTTAATGGGGTTGTAAGCATGAAGGGCTGAACAGAGGAAGGTTGCTGCTAACATTTTGATGGAAGACATTATTTTTATATACAAGGGGGGACCCAAAAGTTCATAGAATTGGTCAATTGCACAGAAACAGAATAAAATTATCGACTATGCTAGCAGGTATTGCATGCCTAAAATCTTATTAATCAGTCTGCCAAGCAGCATTGTGCTGAGGTGATTGAGATGCCAATTTCTGACATTGATTCTACAATCGTGTGTGTGACTTTGGCGATATTTTTTTCTCCAAGCTGAAAAAGCACATCAGGTCATATCAAACATCAAGATAACGACAATTGTGTTTTTCTACATTTATTTCATGTCATGTTTTGCCATTTTCTAATCTGCTTCATCCAGACCAGTATCGCAGGTGGAGGCTGAGGCCTATCCCAGTTAGCAGAGAGCACAAAGCAGGAACAAATCCTGGAGAGGGCTTCATCCCATCATAGGGTGAACACGCACACAGACCAAACACACACTAGGGCCAGTTTAGCACAGCCAATTCATCTGACCTGCATGTCTGTGACAAGTAGGAGGAAACCAGGGAACCTGCATGAAATCCATGCAGACACTGGGGACTACATGCAAACTCCATGCAGGGAGGACCCAGGATGTGAACCCTGGTCCCCTTACTGCAAGGCAGAAGTGCAACCACTGCAAAATCGTGCCCGTTTCTGCGTTAATGGACTTGTGAATAAAGACTGACTGTTAATCAGTCACATTACACTGAACTACTAAAACATCTGGGGGAAAGTGTCAAGACAAACTCATCTTAAGCAGTGCCGCATGCAAGGTTGTATTTTGAGCTGCGTCAACTCACCAGAACAGATTGTATTGTTAGTCAAAGAGTTCTTGGTTATTGATTTGCAGCCCCCAAATTTGCCATATCTTGCTCCCCGTGACTTCATTTTTTTTCCTGACATTGAAACTGAGACTGAAGGGATGACGATTTGCTATCATATTATAAATATAGGAAAAATCACAGGAGGCTCTAGATATGGCAACAAAAGATGGGTACAAAAGTGACAAGTGCATTTCATCTCAAATGAAGTACATTGACAGTGAATAAAATTGCTGCAAGTTGTATAATAAAGTTTTTTTTTAATCAACTTTTTAACCGACATTTTTATGAAAGCAATAGGCACAGGCAGTCCCAACTTCTTCCTTAGTGCCTTTGGCATTTGGTTTTCATGTGTATATTTCATATTCATATTCTTTTTGAGGTCAGGTCAGGTACCACATCCACCACACGACGAAACAACAGGATCCTGGTTGGCAACCCCCCAGGCAGACACAGGGTCAAGTCCCTCCCTCTGGAAATGACCCTCTGTCTGCCACAGCCAGGTGTTATGTGGGTGCCCCCTTGGCCTGGTCCTCAACAATGAGGATCCTGTGAGCCAGATCACCCTCAGGGAATCCCACCACATGGCCGTAGTACCGTTAACTGACACTTCCTCACAGTGCAGGTAATGTGCCTCATTCGGGACTCCGTGAGCAACTACTTATTCAACACTAAGTTAAACCAGCGGTACCCATGGATTCTCTGAAGAGACACAGTTACAAAGGAGTTGAGTGTTCGTCTCACGTCACTGGATAGCATCCATGTCTCACAACCATGTAGCAAGACAGGAAGCACCAGGACTCTAAAGACTTGGACCTTCGTCGTTTTGCATAAATATTGGAAACGACACACACCCCTTTCCAGTGACCTCATGACCCCCCATGCTCTCCCAATCCGTCTACAGACTTCATAGGAAGAGTCACTAGAGACATGAATGGCACTGTCCAGGTAAGTAAACCTCTCGAAAAGGTCGAAACTCACAGACAGACTGCTGATTGCTGTGCCTAAGATGTCATTAAAGGCCTGGATCTTGTTTTTTATCCAGGACACTCGCAAGCCCAGACACTCAGACTCCTCGTTCAGTCTCAAGATCCCCGATCAGAGCCTCCATTGACTCAGCGAAGATCACAGCATCGTCAGCAAACTCAAGATCAGAATCTTTCTTTGCCAACAGATGGCAACAGATTCTTTCTGAGGATAAAAAAGAATTATAACTTCAATACGCTCACATTTGAAACCTGTCTGTGAACACTACTTATTATATGATGTACAGTATGCCATGTTACACACACAAATCCTGAAGTTTCTTATGAAGTCATTAGACAGCTGTCTGCTGTGCTTGACTCCAAATAAAACTGTAAACTCAAGAACTGTTTGGACCAGCTAATGCATATCTCTTTCAAGGGTGACTTTTCAGTTTTCATTGCTTCTAGAGGGGTACATGTCATCGAGTAGAGACTGATGAAGTGATCTCTGTTTTCTGCATAAAGACTCTGCTTTTAGTGTGAATGGCTATTGTATCAAGGAGGTGGACATGTGCTGGAGTGTGATGGTGAGAGTTACTGCACAGAACACAAAATCGAAAAGCAGGCAGGTAAAAAGAAATTAGAAGGTGGCCAAACCTGCTTTTGTTCTTAAAATATCTCGGATGTGTCAAACAAAGTCTCTAATTGATTTCAGTTGTCTGATTTGTTCGTAGACGGCCATTATGCGTGTATTCCAGAAATATCACTGAATGCTGCTAATTTATATCTTTGCTCTCATCTGGCAGACTAGATGACTATCTTCCTGGTGTTTTAATTATTTCAGGAGAAAATGTAAATTTGGTTCACTTTATGCACATTCAACAAAGTTTAATAATTCTGTAGATAAGTAAACAATTGAGCCTAGTTACTGTACAAAGCTAGCTCAGCACTTGCATTGTAATCAGACACATTTAAAAAATCATCCGTCAGCAAAAGTTGTGCATATTTCTAAAAAGTAAGGCAACTTTTTGATAACAATGTTTGCTGATATTCTTCTCTATTGTATGTTGTCATATCCTTTTTGAAGTCCATACAAATTCTTAAGCTTATGTTCCAACTGCCATGCTGCATTATGCAAGGAGCCAAGAAGAAGTTCTGCCCGATTACTTTTAAATAATGTTTTTCTCTTTAAAAAGATACCTGAAGAGACAGTATACTTCTTCCTGTTCTTTGTTCTTTTGAAAATCATTCATTCATTTTTTAATCCCAATCATTGCAATACAGGGTTATGGGGAATCAACGCCGATAAAGAACACAGTCCGGATCTGGGTCTGGGTGGGGTGTCTGTCCACTGAACACCTCCAACTCACTCACACCAAATCAATTTACAACCCCCATACCACCAAGACTGAGGAATATATTAGAAAAATCACCAATATACAGTATACCACAGTCAAGTGGGGTTATAGCCCTGCACAGATGGAAGCCCATTGCTGCAAATAATCATTATTTTACTAGGGAACATATAGTAACTCATAGGCCAATTTAGATAATTGACTAATTTAATAGTTGAATAATTAATTAGTTAGTTAACATCAATTTAAATAGTTTACAGTAAAGTTAATGCACATTACATGTAAATTAATGAAAGCTATTATCAAGGATAAGAGTGAACACTACATGTCTAAAATAAGAGTAGTAACAAATACTCAATATGGGTTCAGATGAGGAAGGTCATGTTTCACTAATGTCATGGAATTGCACTAGGAAGCAACAAAGACAAATGATGAGACAGGTGAACATGATATTATGTATCTTGATTTTTGGAAGGCTTCTGAAAAGGTAACACATAAAAGGTTAGTGATCAACCTAAAAGAAGTGGGAATTCAGGACACGGTCTGTTTGTGGGTAAAACTTGACTGAAACACAGGAAGCAAAGGGTAATGGTGAAGGGAACGTTTTCAGAATTTGGTGATGTTACAAGTGGTGTCCCTCGGGCGTCAGTGCTGGGATTTGCTACTCTTTTTAATATACATTAACAATCTGGACAAGAAAAAAATCAATACATGCAGTGCTGGCGTGTTACAAAATGCACCCTGAGACAAGCTGCATTTTTCTTGCACATTCTCAACCCCATCTCCCACTCCATACCAAACCCCCAGACCCATATCCTTAGTAGGTATGACATGATACACTTAAATGCTTCGAGATACAGTGCCGAAATCTGACCAAAATTAGCATAATATCCATTGAGATTAGCAATTACAGTAAAACCTTGGATTGCGAGTAACTTGGTCTGCGAGTGTTTTGCAAGACAAGCTAAAATTTGTAATAAATTTTAACTTGATAAATGAGTGAGGTCTTGCAATATGAGTAGTACATATACACTTTGTCAGCCGAGCATCACATGATCACAACTGAGCCAATGGTTCTTCTCTCCTTCTCTCTCACTGTGGGATTGTGGGTATTCGTCTCCCATGCTCGGTCTCAGTCGGCATGCCTCATTCATTTAGTCAACATCTGTACGAGCGTACACTATTTACCATAGACATAGAATTACTAGACGCAGCATGACAAGTAGCATCATACATCAACGTCGCCACCATATTGCAAGTGGCACTGCTGTGGAGTGAAGTAATGGATAAAGATGCCTCACGCATGTGCTTCTTGGGATTGTACAAACTGCTGGACGGGATCCATACAACTGGTATGGATTTTTCAAGTCATTTTTACCATCGCCAGTTTTTTCTAGCATTGCTCCAGGATTGTGTCCCCCTTGTCGTTCACCTCATTGGTTCACCTCATGCGATGGCCTTGAATACATGCGAAGAACCAACTGTGCCTGTACAAGTGTCTGGTAACGGACACCATTAATATAAATGATATGACCTCTGCCATCAGAAAAAATATAATAAAATAATTAATAAAAAATATAAACAGAAAGAAAAACATATTGACAATTAAAAAAAATGGAAAAACCACAAAGAACAGAACACAGATTCACTGCATTAACTTACTGTAAGTATTTCATTACAAATTAATGAAAGTTCAATTTCATGCAAATCATTTTGCTCATCTCAATTTGCTACATTCTAGGAAGAAGTTGACTTTGCCAATTTAGCAAAGATTTAGTACAGAAAATACAAAGTCCCATTGAAGTCAATCAAAGTTAACCTACCCACTCAAAGTAGACAGGACTAACCACAGTTCAGATGACAGTCCATTGAAAAGCTCAGTCATTAAAACATGAAAAAGGGGGAAGATGGTGGGAGGAAATCACAGCATCTGATGCAAACTCATGTGGACAAAAGGAGATCATGCTATGAGTTTGATCTAAAGTTCATGTCGCATCATGCAACTTCTAGTCAGATTCACTGACCACAGCGGCTGATCTCGTCACCAGACCATATCAATTGAAATGATCGAAAATTGTGATCCATATCATATTCATCAACCAAGTACCGACCTTCTAGCACACTTTTTCTGACAGCCAATGGAGCCAGTGCTATATGATGGATTAACAGGTATGGCAAGTTCAACCACAGTGTCTGTCCTATTTATTTTTCATTTTTTCATGGTACCTAAAATATGCAATATTAGAAAGACCAGCTTCTCTTCTGTTTGTGAGATTCAAAACACCTGTGTTCCTTATACCTCATTACTGCACTATATGCACTGCATTTCTGGAAGAGCATGTATTGGTTGTTACTTCTCATGCACACAGAACCCACCCCTATCAATAAAGGCAAAATCAAATCTGTTAGATTTTGTTGGAGCAAGTCTCAGACTAGTTGGAGTCACCAGGCCTTTCATGTTAAACAGCCGCCTTCACAGGAGCTCCATGCTGACTGCCTCAGACATTATGTAAACAGATTATGTTATGATGTTATGACGTAGCCTTCACCTGCCACACAATTGTTTACTGAAGTATTGGGGAAAAAAATTGTGCTTTTTACAGTTTACTGAAAAAACTTCTGATATTTATTTGTGTGGATATTAAGATTATTATGCGATTATCTAGTTATATAGATTTCAGTCAGCTTTAAGTAAATAAAACAGTGTAAACAAGTCTGTAGAATGTGTTTATTTTAAGTGAATAAACTGTGAACACAACATTATTGTTAATAGTGTGTATTTAAACAAGAGTTTGACAGGCAGATGTGTTTTGGAGTGAAGATTAGGTTAGCTGACAATGATGTATAGTAATGACAATGTATTTTTTCAAGAGATAAAGAATTCTCGGATGAATGCAAAAAAGTATACTAGGAGATATGCAAATATAAAAATGTTATTACTTTTAGAATGTATATTTTTAAGAGTAGATAAACTAACCAGTATATATATATATATATGCTTATAAGAGGATATGAAATAGGTGCTTGGAACTTTGCAGTTAACATATTCTGATATTCACCTAAAAGTAACTTCACTGACAAGTAACAAGACCATTGGAAGTTATCAGTTATCCAATTTTAGCTGATGGATAGGAATATAAGTAACACGCTGGTTAAGTTTGCAGGTGATAACAAGCAAGGTGCATTGGCAGACAATCTGAAATCTGTTACAGAGGGACTTGGATAGCATACAGGGAAGGGCAGATTTATGGCACATGAAATATAATGTCAATAAATGTCAAATATTACATGTAGGAAGTAAAAATGTTTGGTTGGAATACACAATAGGAGGTCTGAAAATTGAAAGTACACCTTATGAAAAGGATTTAGGAGTTGTACTGGAATTGATGCTATCAACTGCCAGACGGTGTTTAGAAGCCATTAAGAAGGCTAACAGAATGTTAGGTTATATAACACAATGTCTAGAGTACAAGTTCAGTGAGGTTTTGATCGATCTTTATAACAAATTTGTGAGGCCTCATCTCAAGTACTGTGTACAGTTTTGGTCTCCAGACTACAAAAAGGACATAACATCACTAGAAAAGGTCCAGATAAGGGCAACTAGGCTCATTCCAGGGCTACAGAAGGTGAATTATGAGGAAATATTATAAGAGCTGAGCCTTTTCAGTTTAAGTTAAAGAAGATTAAAAGGTGACTTGATTGAAGCGTTTAAAATGATGAAGGGAATTAGTACAATGGATCAACACTGTTATTTTAAAATTAATTCATTGAGAACACAGGGACACAGTTGGAAATATGTTAAGGGTAAATTTTTCACAAATATTGGGAAGAGAACCAAACAGACAACCAAAGACACATGCAATAAGCTACCAAGTAGTGTGGTAGACAGCAGGACTTTACAACAACAACAACAACATTTATTTATATCGCACATTTTCATACAAAAAAGTAACTCAAAGTGCTTTACATAATGAAGAAAAATAAAAGACAAAATAAGAAATTAAAATAAGACAACATTAGTTAACATAGAAAAAGAGTAAGGTCCGATGGCCAGGGAGGACAGAAAAAAAAAAAAATACTCCAGACGGCTGGAGAAAAAAATAAAATCTGCAGGGGTTCCAGGCCACGAGACCACCCAGTCCCCTCTGGGCATTCTACCTAACATAAATGAAACAGTCCTGTTTGTATTTAGGGTTCTCACAGACGGACTTTATGATGATGGTCATGCAGACTTCTGGCTTTTAATCCAGCCATCATTGTTGGAACATCACGGTGCTTTGAGTAGATGGTGGTGGCGCAAGCCACCACCAAAAGGACACTGGAAAAAGAAACAGAAGAGAGAGTAGGGGTTAGTACAGATTTTAGAGCCACCATGAATAGTTATTATAATGAACTGGATATACAGAGTATCAGGATTAAATTACAGTGAAGGTACGAGAAGGCCATGTTAAAGTAATATGTTTTCAGCAGTGTTTTAAAGTGCTCCACTGTATTAGCCTGGCGAATTCCTATTGGCAGGCTATTCCAGATTTTAGGTGTATAACAGCAGAAGGCCGCTTCACCACTTCTTTTAAGTTTTGCTCTTGGAATTCTAAGGAGACACTCATTTGAGGATCTGAGGTTACGATTTGGAATATAAGATGTCAGACATTCTGATTTATAAGATGGAGAGAGATTATTTAAGGCTTTATAAACCATAAGCAGAATTTTAAAGTCAATCCTGAATGACACAGGTAACCAGTGCAGTGACATCAAAACTGGAGAAATGTGCTCGGATTTTCTTTTCCTGGTTAGGATTCTAGCAGCTGCATTCTGCACTTGTTGCAAATGATTTATGTCTTTTTTGGGTAGTCCTGAGAAGATTGCGTTACAGTAATCTAGTCGACTGAAAACAAACGCGTGAACTAATTTCTCAGCATCTTTCAGACTTTAGGGATTGTCTAAACTCGACTTGATGTTATATGAAAGTATTAAGTAATTATGACTGGTGAGCTTTGTTGGCATGAATGTTAGCAATCTCCATTTTTCTTATTTTTGTGCCTCAGGGTCTACTGAGGAACAGCAGCCATCCAGGTTAATATCGGTAAAGATAATAATGTTTGTGGTCAGCACACATCAATATAATAGGGACATTTAATGTCAGTGAGACTGAGACTATTAAATGAAAAAGTATAAGTAAGGCTTAGATTCAGATAGATAGAGAGAGAGGTATATTTCAGTTAAATTTACATAGGAATGAAACTGAAGGGAGAAGTAGACACAGTCCAGAAACTGGACACTCATTGTGTAGCAGATCAAGATGAGTTACAGTACCTACAGTGTTTATAACACAACTAAACATTCATCATTTCAACAGATTGGGTCTGAAAGCAACAGTTCATAAATAACCACAGAATGCCTTTGTTGCTATGACTCTACTGTCTAATAATAATATTCAGCAGTCAGAATTAGAAGTCAGCTTCGTCATAGGTATTGCAGTTTCATGAGTTAGTTGAGTAATTGTTGGTTATTTGGAAAGCAGTTGGGGAACAGAGATTTACAGAAGAATGTGCAGGAGACCAAAAGCAGTTAAGTATTGTCATATCAGGACATTTTGGCAAAATAAATGGATTTATTAAAAAATAAATAAATGTGGCAAAGCTGAATGACATGTTCCTATCAGTTTTTTTTAACTTCCCATAAAATATTCAGTTATGGAACTCACTCCGATAAACAATATTTAAACTGAGCACTGGCCCCTTGGCATAGTGAGTACAAAGAGCAGCCCCATTGTTGTGACACAATAGCAACTCCTAGTCAGAGCATCTCTTCTTAGACAGGACCTCAAATGTGTGCGTAAAGGGTCTTGTAAGAATGAAACTTGAAAGTGAATGGCTAACGTTTATCTTGGAGGGCACACAGCACTACAATGCTGGCCCTCTCAGCTCCAGGGATCTGAACTCAGTTCCTAGACTGATCACTGTCTTTATAACGTGTGCATATTCTCCCTGTGTTCCATACATTCTGAATTATTTCCACATCCCAAAGTCAGTGTGTTAGTTAAACTTGCATCTCTAAGTGTAAGTGTGTAATAGACGGATGTCCTGTCTGCTCTGTACCTAATAGTGCTGCGTCAGGTTCTGACTCTCTACATGCCTATCAAATAATTCAAGGAGAAGATGCATTACAGTTAAAAAGTTCTAAATAAAAACACGGACTATTGTGTATTAAAGTCTGTCTACAAACGTACAGATGGAAAAGTAGAAAGGCAAATTAAATGAGGACTTCAGCTAGAAGTAATCATTAATTATACAGTAGAACAAATGGACTCTTCCTCCAAGATTTATTTAAAAAGTAGTCCTGCATCATGACGTCTCCATGTAGATTTAGGGAACAGTACAGTGGATTCAGAAAGTATTCAGGCCCCTTCACATTCTATATACTTTATGGTGTTGTAGATGGAATTCTAAATGGATACATTTGCCATTTCTGCCCATCAGTCTACACTCAATAACCCATAATGACAAAGAGTTTTTCAGGAAGGATTGTAATTGTATAAAAATGAAAAACTGAAATCTCTCATATTTATAATCATTCAGACCCATTGCTGTAGCACTCCAAAATTGTGGGCAGGTGCATCCTATTTTTTTAAATTCTCCAGGAGATGTTTCTAGAATGTGAGCGTAGTCCACCTGCGGCAAAATGAATTGGTTGCACATTGTTTAGAACGGCACACATCTGTGTGGATGAGGTCTCACAATTCACTCTGCACATCAGGACAAAACCCAAGCCATGAAGTCCAAGCAACTCTCAGTAGATCTCTGCGATCAAATTGTGGTGAAACATAGATGAGGGCAAGTTCTTAAAACCATTTCTAAAGCTTTGAGTGTTTCCAGGAGCACAGTGGCCTCAATAATTATGAAATGGAAGAACCACTTTCTAGAGTTGGCCATCTTCCTAAACTGAGTAATGGGGCAAGAAGAGCCTTGGTCATGCAGGTGACTAATAACTCAATGGTCACTCTAACAGAGCTTCAGAAGTTCTCTGCTGAGATAGGAGAACCCATCAGGAAGTACTACCAACTTAGCAGGACTACATCAGTCAGCTGTTTATGGAAGAGTGGCAGACTCCCACTTGGAGTTTCACAAACAGCATTTAAAGTAATCTTAGACCATGAGAAAAATGATTTTCTGGTCTGATGAGGCAAAAGTTTAACTCTCTGGGTGGAACTCCAAGCACTGTGTCTAATGAAGAACAGGTACTGCTCATCACCTGCCTAGTACCATCCCTACATTGAAGCTTGGTGGTAGCAGCATCCTGCTATGGGGATGCTTCTCAGCAGTAGGGATAGGAAGACTGGTCAGAATTAAGGGAAGGATGAATGCAACCAAATATAGAGAGGTCCTTGAAGAAAACATGTTCCATAGTGCATGCAACATGAGACTTGGGTGACGGTCAATAACTCAAAGCATGCAGTCAAAGCAACTCTGGAGTGGCTTTGCACAAGACTCTGATTGTCCTTGAGTGGCTAGACTTAAACCCATATGGAAAATATGCAGAGAGACCTGAAGATGGCAGTTTACAGACGCTTCCCATCTAGTCTAATGGAGCTTATCTGCTAAGAATAAATGGCCTAAATCCAGGTGTGCAAATCTTTCAGAGACTTACCCAAGAAAACTCAAAGCTGTAACTGGTTCTTAAGGGGCTTCTACAAAGTGCTGAATTGAGGGTCTGATACTTACATGAGTGAGCAATGTCAAGGTTTTGATTTTGAATAAATTTGCAAACCTTTCTGAAAACAGGCTTTCATTTTGTCATTATCGATTCTTGAGTGAAGATTGATAGGCAAAAATGATTAATTTATCCATTTAAAATTAAATCCACACCATAAAGTGGGCAGAAAGTGAAGGGGTCTAAATAATTTCTGAATCCACGGTAAATCAAAACTAACACACTCAAACAGGACCATCCAATAGAAAACCCACATAATCCAGCTAGCAAAGAAGTTAGCCAGGGAGTGTGGCCTAGAGGGTAAGGAACTGGATTTTAAACCACAAGTTTCAGTTCCAGGGTGTCTGAACCTGAGCAAGATACTTGAGATGCCTCGGCTCCAAGTGTTTAAAATGAGATGTCATATAGATCTATTTGTAAAGTGCCTTCTCACGGAGTTTGCAGTACAAAGGCGTTTTAACTATAGCACCAACGCAGGCTGGCATGCCCGTCCATTGCTAGCCCATTTTCTGTACATGCTTTATTTTTAAATTTCTAGTCATTAGTTTTCTTCTACAGTTAACAGCCTTGCCATGTGTCCTTTGCTGCAATAAGTCAATGTCAGGGGACATGTAGTTACCATTAAAATCTGGACCTTTATAAATGCATTTCAGTAGCAAACTTGAAAAGCATAAAGTATAGCTGACTTTCATAGTTACTGGCCACAAGTGTGAACTGTATTAACAGATCACAGAAATGAGGACGGTTAAAGGTCCGCATCTGTTTTTTGTCCAGGCAGACTTGCCATACTTATCTAAAGCTAAATAAAAACTTTTCATATAGTCATTCTCTTTTGACAATGTTTATTTAAAGTATTTTATTTTGAAATGAGACAGGTATACTGATAACCACATGCTTATGATCTAATTCTTTCAAAAGTGCACGTTACCAGTATTACTTAATGAGAGAACAGTTCTACTGGGCAGCAAGACTGAAAATAAAGACATCTTTCTAAAATGACCAATAGATGGCAGCATTGTTAATGAACTCTGCAGCTGCTGATTTGCAGTCCCTCTTGCAACATATTCAGTATACTCAATCTGCATAACTTTACATATAGTATGTAAATATGCTCAGAGGTGAATATCAGTTATATATTGTATATGTTATGCATTTCTCATGTGACAAGTTTCCCAATTGGGCAAGAGTCACACCTTATGGAATTGCTTTGAAACTGGCACAAAACTGGAAATCAGCTAAATTCTTACGACAGCATGCACAAGGTAGTGACATATTTTAGGGATGTTTTGTCCCCTGAGCTGGCTTTGGGGGAATCATCCAAACCAGCTTTCTGTTCTTGTCTCTAGACATTTTTTTTCTTCTGTCATGCTAGATAGTCACAAGCGGGAATTAATGTAGGATTTAGTTTTGTAAGAAATTTTGAATAATTCCCCACAGGATAAACAAATGTGATGGAGCTGTCAAGAGGCTGTTAGATACTAAAACATCACAAATGGTGCAGAAGCAAAGGGCAGTTCCCACAATAAATCTCAAAATTAGAGACACACTAATACTCTTGAAAAAAGAGAGCTCTGCATAAGAGTGTAGGCAAAAAGAGAGATGGTCCTGTGATGTGTGGTGCCCTAGAAGTGAAACCTCCAAAAGAAATGGTGCAAGACACAGCCTGTGGCATCTAGGGTGGAAACCAAGGAAAGTCCACTGGGATCCTAGATAGATAGATAGATAGATAGATAGATAGATAGATAGTACTTTATTTGTGCTAAAGGGAAATTTAGCTTTTACAGAAAATCAAAAAATATAGAGTGTGAGATGACTGGGGTGATATTCCCCAAATAATGATCCCAGTAAAGATTAACAGGATACCAATTAGATGGCAGGTGCATAACCCCCATCCTTTAAAGGATCTTTAAGGTCCAGGAGTGCAGGTATCTATGGGGAAATTCAGATGCATACAGCAGCAGAAACATAAAAAAACAAGGATACAGTCTTACAGAACAGATCATACAGCCAATCAGTAGATAGGTAAATAAATACATGAAAATAAATGTAATGAGTACATCAGGTGGAAACATTGAATCGCTTGATAACAGTGGTGAAATGAGCCCGTGGCTAAAAATGCCAAAGAGGGTGCCTCCTGGAGGGGATAGAGAGATAGATAGATAGATAGATAGATAGATAGATAGATAGATATGCCAAAGGGAAATTTACTCTTTGCAGAAAATCAAGAACTCTAGAGTGGGAGATGATCGGGGTGATATTCCCCAAATGATGATCCCAGTAAAGATGTATAGGATGCCATCTAGATGACAGGGACATAACCCCCTCCTTTAAAGGATCATTAAGGTCCAGGGGTACAGGTGCCCAAAGGAGCTATTTCTGCATCCAGAACTACTTTAACACTGTGGCCTGAACTAAAAGGAGAGTTATGAGAAGAACTGGAGGAAACGCTTACTAATTTTGGGCAGAGAGGTGAGACACCCCATCTCTAAAACAGGACCACTCATAGTGCAGACAGACTCTTTGGGTCAGCATGGTTTTTGCTTTGCTCTTTTACTTCTGTTCTTTGTGTTCTCTTTATTTCTCTAATTTGTGTTTTAGAGGTGTCACTCGTGTAAACAAAGAGAAAAGCTTAAGGGCTCTGGTGATTGTAATTCCTCAATGCTCCAGAGGTTGGCGCTGTGTCCTAATGCCCTTTCTCTTCCTCCATTCGCAGACCAGAAGATTGACGACAATAACAGATGTCATATGCAGTGTCTGACCACCTGGACCCACCTCTTCCTGCTTGAAGGACTTAAGACTAGAACACCTGCTATCTTGAGACATTTCCACAATTATTGCATGCTTTTTTGTGATTATTTTACTTCATTTCTATGGGGTCATCAAGATTGTGCTCCAACTCTTTATCATGGTCTGTCTATTCTCTTGTAGTGGTTATAATAAATACCATTTCTGGGTTTCCTTTGGCATTATTCTGTGTGTGACAGCTGAGCTGTCTTTCTTTTTATAAAGCTGTAGAAATACATTGGATCAATGTGAGATTGACATTTACATTTATTCATTTTGCAGATGCTTTTATGAAAAGTGATTTAAAAAAGAGGTCAACCTAATCAAGCAAACATCAGTCTGAGGGCTATTTTGAAGTAAGTGTTACAGAACAAAATTGATAATCCATTGCAAGTGAAGAGCTCTAAAGCAGACAGACTAGCTAATCTTTCCTTCATTACAAGAGCCTATCAAGACCATTATCAATTACATTTTCAAAGAACAAAAGAGTCTTCAAACACTTCTCAAACACACCAAATGTGTCTGCAGTTTGCATGGTTGTGGAGGTGGACAACTTGCTCCATCAGCTAGGAGCTACACATGAGAAGAGTCTAGCTTGAGATCTGATACTAGAGGTGGTATCATCAGATGCCATTCAGTAGCAAATCAGACCGGGCACAAAAGCGCATGGGACCACATGAGAGCCTTCATGTACAGCTCATAGGTGCTGTCCCACTGACTGCAGTGTAGGCACCATCAAGGACATGAATTTAACACTGCTGCTACAGAGATCTCGTGTAGTGACCTAAAAGCGGAGTGGGATGCACCTATCCTGGGTGGTTGAATACAACTTTTAAATCATCTGAAGTGCAAGCAGGTACTCCTGTCAGTAAGAACTTGCTGCAGTCCAGATGTGACAGGACCAATGCCTGAACCAGACGTTGTGCTGTTTGCTTTTGACAATGTTCCACAGAGTGAATCTGCATGAGCGAGCAATTGAGTGTGATCAATGAAGGATTGTTGGTCATCGGTCATCATCCCAGGGTTGTTTACTGACTTGGTAGGTGTTAATGATAATGAGCCATGCTTTATAGAGGTAGGATGTTGAACAGATGAGCTCCATCTTTGCCAAGCTGAGCCGGAGATGGAGTTATCTCATTCAAGTTGACAAAGCAGTGAGGCAAGTCAAAATGCTGGTGGGGGCAGTGTTATCCTCAGGAGGAAATGATAGGTACAGCTTATTATCACTGGCGTAGCACTAATATGAAACTCCAAGGGACTGCATGATAGGGCCTAATGAGGTGGTGTACAAGCAGAAGAGAGGAGGACCCTGAACCAATCCTTGGGGCACCTTTGTGCTTACCTGATGCGAGTGAGACATCAAGACACCTGGTTGGATCTGCCTGCGAGGTAGGATTGTCATTGCTGCAGAGTCTATCCCAGAAGGCATCAACTCACCATTTGGACTTGCTAATTAACCCAAGTACCACCTCTTGGGAATAACTGACAAAAGAGGACACGGGGCAGGCATTGTGGCTTAATGGTTAAGGCTTTGGCGTTCAGACCATGAGATTATGGGTTCATATCCCACTGCTGACACCATGTAATAAGGAGAAAGTAACTTCACCTCCCTGTAATCAAATGGGAAAAAAACAGAAATGTAAACAATTTTATCTCAAATATTGTATATTGCCTCAGCCAAATACGTAAAATGTAAAAACACACAAATTCCACGCTTACAATGACTGGGCACACGATTCAAACCTAGGACCGTGGATCTGTGAGGTAGCAACAATGCACCACTAAATTTATTAATATACATTTTAAACAAATCAGAGCAAAACTTCAATTTTAAAGTCCAAAATAACAAGCACATTATTTGAGTAAAACACGAAAACCTTTGCGAAAATCCTTAGAACAGTAAAATTAAATTTAACTAGCCATTTCTGGAAGGATGCAATAAATGGAGAAAGACAAGAAGAACAAGTAGTTCTCTGAAGGTAGGGATACCATTGAAAGCAGAAGTTTACATCTGGATAATAAGGTAGGTTGGAGGAAATTCTCACAGTAGAACCAAAGATTTAAGTATTTCTCAAAGAGCCAGATCTTCTTGTACTATTTTAGATGAGGCACACAAAATGGAGAAACCTGCTGGATGCAAGACTTAAAAACTCAGACAGTGCCTGTGGTCTGTGGAGTTCATGGGTGGGTACATTAATGAATAGAGCTGCATATATATACAGCAGCAATCTTGTTCATTTAGCAAGCCACTTCTTTTTAACTTCACTATACTGGCTCTGAGCTGCCTGAATCATTGGTGCAAACTTGTCTTAGATTCTGACAATGATGCCACCTGGTTCATATTGTACACACGAGGGAAACTGTTGGTCCAGAAAACGATGATCGGAGGTGAAATACAAAAATAAATGAGAGGAAGCTTATTGTCAAATTCTAAGACAAAGACAAAAGTCAAAGTCAAAAAGCAGAGCAAGAACATCTCAAACTACTTTCTCTAAGTAAACTTAAAACGAGTGACTTTTTGCAAGCTTTATTCAAAGCTTTGACAGATAGGATGGTGTGCCACCATTTTAAACATTTACTGTAATAATATAGTGTGGCACTCTGATTGATGTTGCAGAGACGACTTTAGGGGTGTGTGGGGCCTAGGGCTGACCAACCCCACGCGGGGCCAGTTATGTCAAATGCTGTTACCGGTATGTGTGGACTGTATAAACATGTGCAAAAATTTAATAAAAATAATGTTAACATGTACCGGATTTTCTCATTACAGTATTCAGCTAAAGTTTTGCAAGATAACACATGAACTTTATCAAAATATAACAATATAATCTATTAAAAAAGTGCAATTCATAATTCATGACAATACCACGACAGTGCGAAATGCAAAGTGGTGTCATATGGAAATTAGTAGGGCCTCTTCTAGAAAAGTACCCAGATTGCAAGTATACTTGATGTGCAGGATGGCATAGTCATAACTCACATTGATGTCATATCAGCCGGTTATCATTAGCGATACATGTCTTTGTGCATTAATATTTGGGCATGTTTATGGCCTACAAATAAAATGTGAGTTTCAGTATTTTGATAGGAAGTGTTAAATTAACATAGAGGTATCATCATGAAATCTCTTACTGGTTTCCAGGTTCAGAGGCGAAAATTCACTTTTCTTGCCTTCCGATTGGAAAAGTCATAGATGGCATCTTCGTACTCTAATCTGGATGCAATGTCTTTATCTATAGATAGGATTAGCAGACCTCAAAGCCTGTCTTGAGACATGGTTGGTCTATACTGGAGAATATAGACTTGACAAATCCACTCTATTGGGACACGTGGACCTCAAAAGTGGAGCCCCCTTAGGCGCGGAGCCTGGGGCAGTCGCCCCACTTGCCACCCCCAAACGCCGCTCTTGGATGTCCGTCACATGCTTACGTGCTTAGCGTCACACATCATGGCCATAAACAATGTGACAGTTAACCTGAGAAAACACACAAATTTGCATTGTCAACAAAATAACAATATAATTTAATGATAAGAGGGAAAATAACAGTGAAAGTAAAAGATATAGAAATAATCAAATGACAAAATAAGATTTAAAATCAGTTGACTTAGTCAGGTAAGGTCAGGTCAGGTCAGGGATCATGCACTAGTAAAGCGCGTTGCCGTACCCATCACACGACAAAACAGCTTGGGATCCTTGGGGACCCGAGGGCTGCTGTGAAGCAGGAGACGCCTTAGCACATCACCAGTTCTGATTCCTGGCAGGCCTGACCCCATTGGCTCTCCAACAGTTTTGACTCTTCTGGGGCTGGGGCTTTCCTGGGCCCATCCTCTTCAAAATGCAAACAACCTTCCTATAGACAGCTGCAGCAGAGCTACTTCCACGGAGAGCCATCAGTAATCACAATAATATAACATGTAGTCAATGATTTACCTTTTATCTTAAATGATTAAATTTCAAGCAGTATGTGAAATATCCCAGGGTATGTAGGAGGTCCTGTTACTAGTCAGTGTTAGGTGAACATTGAAATCTTACCCTGGTACTTAGCAATAAATAAGCTGCACTCCTAAAATTATTGGTCTGTAATGGCACCTTACTAGGTCCTGGGGTTTCCCATTTCACTCTGAGAAAGTTTTCTTGCACATGAATTTGATTCTTTGGGCTTTAAAATGGTTACTAATACAAAACAGAACACTTTAATATATAGCAGGCTACCTCGCAAACAGATCAAGAAAACCAGAACTAAGCCTGTGTTATTGTAGACAGCAGGAGATCTTTTAAATTAGGAACCCATTGGTATTTTACAAATCTATTATCATATATTGATAGCTATTCATGAACTCTGTTACCAATATAAACAGATAAGCCATGTGGACTGTTCTTTTTGAGACTAAAAATGGTTTCCCTGTGGCATCATTCGAAAGAACTAGTCTGACACTTTTATTTTTAAGAGTGTATGGAGAATGTTAGGATATGCATTTCTTAAGCAATTTTTTTTTGCTGTTTATTTACCTTATATAATTTCTTGTATTAGGAATTTGTTATTTTCTGCCTGGGATCACAGCTCAGGGTCTGCCATTGTACAGCACCCCTGGAGCAAATGCAGGTTAAAGGCCTTGCTCAAGGGCCCAACAGAGTAAGATCCCTTTGGGCAGTAATGGGATTCGAAACTGGCAACCTTAAGGATACCAGCACCGATCCATAGCCTCAGTGCCACCACTCTACCTTGATTACACAGATACACACCCTGCAAACAAAAGCCATGCCATCTTGTGTCAGTTGCCCACATTTTGTGACACGTGCACACTAAGAGTTTGTGTATAAAAGCCTCCCACAGCTCCTCTGTAATCCTTTCCTCCTGCTGGATGGCAATGTACTTTAGGTTCCGTGTTTCCTCCTGTCGGCTCCTGCTCATTCGTTCTGACTGCTGGGAACTGAAATCTCTTCAGAGCTCTACCACAGGTTCATCTCAATAATGGGCTCGTTCTCAAATAGACTTTGCCACAGCCATCCGAATGCTGGTTTATGAGAATATCTGTTTTTATCTCAACACAGTTGTTTAACATTTAACTTTCCAGCAAGCATCCTCTTCTCAAATGGTTGTTGAGACTTTATATGTTCATTTTGTGTAACCACTCGATCTGACAATGGCATTCTCTTCAATAAACCAAATTTAAAACTGCTGACTGGCTAATGAGAGGTGCATTGAGTAGAATCTGGAGATACAGTAACGTTTAGCACAGGGTAATGTTTGAAGAAGCCCCAGCAGATGCCGACTACATTTTTTTTTTCAAAAAACAACTTATTTCTGACAAACCCATCATTAAACATAACATAAAAAATCAAAATGTAAGTAAGTAAGTGTATGATTCTTATTTTGTACTAATAAGAGCAGGAGGGGTGGCACCACAACACCCACAAGGAATGAAAAAGCCACTCAAACATGCATATGTGCAATGGAAAAAATGGTTGTCTGCTCTAGTTACTTCAATGCTTGCATTCTATTATTAGAGAACATAACATTAATTTTCATTCATATGCAGTTGAATTCCAATTATATTGTTCTTTTAAACCAAATGACATTTGGCTGATGCTGCCTTAATTAATTGTGTCAGTGAATTAAAGGAGTGGATGGATGAGAGCTTCGTGTCTCAGAATACAGAAAAAAAAGAGCTGTTAATTATTGGAGGGAATGATGCTGATCACAGCAACATTCTGTCACTCTTTAATTCAGTTGGAATCACCATTAGTTTTACTGAATCAGCACCCTATTTAGGTGTTATTTTTGACACTAGCATGTCATTTAAAACACACATTACAAATCCACCCTAAACATGTTCTTTCCATTTTAAAAATGTTGGAAGATTCAGACGTTTTCTAAATAAGTAAGGTACTGAGAAATTAACTCATGCATTTAATTCTAGTCGGACTGACTACTGCAATGCTATGTTCACTGGCTATTCACATTGTTGTTTATGCAGCTTTTAGCTAATTCAAAATGCTACTGCATGAATTATTACAGGATCCAGAAAATACGAACACATAACTCCAGTTCTCAAGTCCTTACACTGGCTTCCAGTTAACTTTAGGGCTGATTTCAAAATCTTCCTTTTAACTTATAAATGCTTAAATGGCCAAGGCCCTGCTTACTTATCTGAACTTATCATTAGTTACAAACTAGAGCACATATTAAGATCTCTGGAATGCCTGTCTACTTAAGTATTAATAAAATAATGGTGGGATGTCAAGCTTTTAGTTACAGGGCCCTGAAGCTGTGGAATAGTCTGCCTGCTACTATAAGAAGTGCCCCTTCAGTCCCAGCTTTTAAATCTCACTATTTCAGTCTGGCATACCCTGACTAGAGCTGCTGATTTGCTGTGCATACAGCATCTCTGTTTGTTAGTCATTTGTATAGAAATATAAGTATCACAATATTTTTAAACTATCACTAACCCTCCTCTGTTCTGTCTGTTCTCAGTGTCTGGATGTGGCACTTGATGCCACTGCTTTACTGCCAGGCTGCTCTCCTACATATGGGAAAAGTTGTCTCGCATAAAGGAGCGTTGAAATCATCAGATGGAAAAGGGGTAGGGGGCCAGTTGACCGAAGTCTCCAGGACAGTGACTTTGTTTTTGACTTTCTCTTTCACAATTTTAATCTCCACTGTTGTCAGCTGCCCATAGATCATCAATTAATTAATAGACAGATATCTCTTTTTAATGAAGATTCCTATGAAAAATGTTCAGAATGCTTCTGACACATTTACATTTTGTTTCTATCCAAACCTGAATTGAGTTCTAAACCTTTTTCTTGACTAATCAAGTTGTTTTCCTTAAAGCCCCAGAAGGCCTGCATGGGCTGCTTACCCATGTAGGATAAAGTTAAACTGTAAGGCATCACAGAACAGCACATCCATTAAACAAAACATAGTAATAAGGAAAATAAGGAGAAAGTTTGCATAACCTTACTTCTTACTCCTCTTTACTCTCTTTAATATCAATGATGGCATATAATCTTTTGTGATAGTTGTAGATAAGGCCCTTGATTTTCTCTGGTGGTAGAGCTGCCCATTCTTCCTGGCAAAAAGCATCCAGGTCCTGTAAATTCTTGGGTTGCCTTTCATGACATGCATGTTTGAGATCTTCCCCAAAGTGGCTCAATGAAATGGGAGTCATAAGATTCTGATGGCCACTCCAACACCTTCACTTTTTTTTGCTGTAGCCACAGAAGGGTCAACTTGGCCTTGTGTTTTGGATCATTGTCATGCTGGAAGATCCAAGTGTGTCTCATGGGCAGTTTCCAGACTGAAAAATGCAAGTTGTCCTCCAATATTTTCTGATAACATGCCACATTCATCTTGCCATCAAGTTTCACTAAGTTACCCATGCCGCTGTAGCTCACACACCAGCAGAACATCAGAGTTCCACCTCCATACTTCACAGTAGGGATGGTGTACTTTTTATCATGGGCTTGTCGCATCCTCTCCAAACATAACATTTATGGTTGTGACCATAAAGTTCAATCTTATCACTCCAAAGAACTTTATCACAGACATTTTGAGGTTTGTCTAGATGTTGTTTGGCATATTATAAGTGGGCTGTTTTGTGGCATTGGCACAGTAAAGGCTTTTTTTTTCTTGAAACTTGACCATGCAGCCCATTTTTGTTCAAGTACCTCCTTATTGTGCATCTTGAAACAGCAACACCATTTGTTTGAGAGATGTCTGTTACTCAGCTGAACTGGCTTGTGGGCTTTTCTTGGCAGTTGTGGCTGAAATCTCGTTTTGGTCTACCTGACTGTAGCTTGATAACAAAAGAACCCCTAACTTTCCACTTTTTCTATCAGAGTTTGAACACTACTGACAGACATTTTCAGATGTCAGGATATCTTTTTATATTCTTTTACTGATTTATATAAATCAGCACCCTTTTCCCAAAGGTCCTTTGACTGACTGACTGACTGACTGACTGCTTGGTATCCGGCAAAGTCAGTGCAGCTCTGCATGAATTTAAATCGACTATTTATACACAGACACTTGAATACATTCCAAGAGGTTACAGGTTTGGAAATTCTCGCTTAACTACCCTTAATTTGATCCTGTGTGTGTCAACTTGTATGTATTTTAGGGTTAGGGTCAGCCTCAACATTCAAGGATATGTAAACTTTTGATCAGGCCCATTTGGGTGATTTCAGCTATCATTATGATTTAAACAGAGCACACACAATACTGTGATAATAAATTGTCTTGCCTGATCTCACTCCTTAATTAAAAGGAAAGCTTTCTGCATGATTACTTATATTTTCCAAACAATGGCCGATATTTCACAGATTCCGCCTGGGTATGTAAATGTTTGAGCATAACTGTAAAATTTCATGTCCTCCTGTGTCTTAAGTATTTATTTTTATTTATTGTTTTTTTTTTTTTTAAATTGATTATCAATCTTTTATTCAGTTTGTGGTGACTTGTCCCAACTATATTTCATAAATAGCCCTTCTTAAGTTTTCATTTTGTTCTTTTTATTACAGAAGTCTTAATTGCACAGTTTGTACTTCAGTTCTACTGTGCGTCAAAACTCCAGACTAGTCATATATGTAATCGATCTCATTTATTTCCATACCAACCTTAAATGCATTATTTCTCTTTTTGTCCCAGACAGCAATTGCTAGAAAATGTTAATGGTAACCCACCCAGATTCATTAGCTCTTTGAACAGAGTGCATTATTCATTTCAGTCTTATTATAAAATAAATGGCAAATTCCACTCCCTGTCTGGAAACCCCTAAGAATTAAATTATGCTTTGTTAGCAGAGCACTTGTTGTACAAACTGCAGTTTTTAAGAGTAATTAATAGCAGCCTGTCAAGTGAATCAGTACACTGTTGAAAAGAAAACCTCCTTTATGTCTTTTGATGTTTAAAGAGCTGTAATTACATTTGTGGAAGCTTAGAAATCTGACTTTGCAGTCCTCTCCCACATGTTAATTTATGGACCAATGGTACTCTGCAGACAGCTCGAGAAAGGATCTCACAATTTCTTTATATACTTTGTGTGTATATATATATATGTGTGTGTGTAAATGTCAACCCCAGCATGTGGATGAATGTAACATGGTTAGGACTGTAAGTAGGAGTAATGACGTATCCTATGAATTTCTTTTTGTTTTGACATAATGAATAGAACACAAGGACAAACTGATAGAAAATGACAGATTTTATTGCTTTAAATGTATTCCTATAGTTTAGACTTTGACATTGATTGTAACAAAATAGAAAAATGACAAAAATGTGTATTTTTGGTGTACTGTAATTGGATATGTATACTTCAAATTACATATGAAAAGAAAAAAAGTTAAAGAATTTTTCCCCACTGAATATCTTACCAGCTATTAATTTCAGTGGGGAAAAATTCTTTAACTCTTGTAATTTGAAGTACATACAGTATATCCAGTTACACCAAAAATACACATTTTTGTCATTTTTCTATTTTGTTACAATCAATGTCTAGACAGGTCTAATTCTTAAAGGTAAGCATCATCTTATTGAACCAAATTCAACAGTGTAACCATGTCACTTGAAACACAATCACTCAAGTGCGTCATTCTTGACAAGCTCATTCCAAAGCGTTTGTCATGTGTACTAAAATAAAGCGTTGTATTTTCCATTTCAACAGATGGTGCATACAACCTACACTACAACCTAACAAAGGAAATTTTAAATAGAAAAAATATATATATGAATTAAAAAACAGTTTATAGAGGAAGTGCTAATACTACTGGAGCCTATTGACTCTTACACAGAGGGATGTTGCGGAGTGTATGACCGTGGAAGTCTCAAACTTAGGTCCAGAGAGGCCAGTATGCCTTCTTTATAGATGTTAATAGAATGTGTTATTTATTTACATGATTAACTTTTCAAGTTTACTCAAGTTTTGTTATGTTCAGTAATCTGATTCTTTTGTATGTTCTTATTTATCATTTGAACTGCGATCTTCTCTAAGCAGCTAATACAAGTTTTGAGATTGTTAAATTGAGGGCTGTATGTTGATTTCAGAGTAGGTGAATTAGATTTGGTCTACAGTTGTAAAAGACATGCAGCACCTGTACTCACATTGGGTACATGCCTGAGCACCTCATTGTTGCAGTACTCTCTAGTTTAAGTGACTGAGGTGCAACAAGAGCAACAATTGAAGGCACCTTAGGCTCTAAATTGAGCAGCCAATCTCGGAAACAAGAAACGTAATTATAGAGGAAAAGAAAAAACAAAACAAAAACAAAACAGAAATAACTGGAGCAAAGGGTGGAGCATGGGCTGAAATAATACTTTCTTAAATGCCATTCTTTTATCTTCTAAATGACTATACCATTCACCCTAACCTTGATTGTCTTGAAGAATCTTGCCATTGTTATTCGGACTGTTTATTTGCAATGCTTATCTCGCCACTCTATTGTTAACGCTTTCCTGAAAAACCACATCCTTCATGCATACTGCTAGTAACTTGAATTTTTCCTTTTCATGTGCAATCATATCTCTTTCCAATTCTAGTTTTTGAGCACATCATTATTACCATTTTTTCTTTTTTGCAGTAATTTAGCACTTTCTTTGCCATAAATACTATTTAATTCCAGCATCAGCCAAATGTGATGGTGCAGAGCAAAATTTCTAAGTCATTTTGGTATCCTTGGTAATTTCAATATTCATGACTACAGTTCTACTGCTGCTCTAACCTTGGGTTGCCTTTCCCTTCTTGACTTTTCACTTTATGAACCTCTGGATTTTCACCCATGAAAAATTACCTGTATATATCTGTTTTTCTAAATCTTGCATTCAGTGATTGCTTCCACCTTTGCCCATGGCATCCATGTTAAAAAAAAAAACATGACACATTGCACAGCATCCAAAAATATTAAAATAAAGCAAAGACTTTGCAGAGACTTTGTGCTTGATCAGTTATTTCATTTGGAAGCTGGTGTTGAGTATTGTTTTACAACATTTTATCAAATTTAACTCCTTCTGTACTGATCATTGTTTTGTCTTATGATGCTATTGGTGAACCCTTAAAAACCATATAACAGGATTTCTGCCATTCTCCTTAAAATTCATCTGTAAGAACCTGTGCAGAAAATTCTTGTTGGCTGGGACACTGAGAGCCTGCCTAAATTAAAGTATCTCCTACACTTCAAACAAAATACCGGAAAATTGAAGAATTAAAAGAATACCATTGAAAAAAGAATGCAAATGGCACCCTGCATAATACACACCATTCTATGGCAACTCATGTGTCTCTTTCAAGACAATCTTTGTTAAAAGCAGGATAGGGAAACACTGAAATTATTGTGAGCATGAAGAAATACACAAGGACATGATCACAAATGAGGCAGAGAAAATAGTGAGAGTAATGCAAAGGTCACTGCTAAAAAGAACAAAACAATACCAAAACATCTTAGTTGAAAAGGAGCAAACAAGAACAAAAGTTGTAATCAAAAACAGGGTCAAAACCAAAACCAAAATCTGATGGTTAACTCTTTCAATTCCAAAATAAGAACTTTTTGACAAAGATACCATATGTCACCATTTGTCTACCTTAAGGTATAATGATATTGCAAACTACTGTACATGTGACATTACACAAACTGAAACTGAATATCTGCAAACTGAAAAACCTCAAAAAAAGTTTAAACTACCTGCAAAATAAATGTATGTATCTTCTGCCCATCTACTAAATTAATTTTCAGACAATCACTTGGCAAAGCATTTACTGTAAGTGTTATGAATATAAATCTGAATTTTTTTGTGTATTTTATGCTTTCTTGCTATATACTATTTTTCATATTTTTATGTATTTTCTGTTATGTTTGTAATTATAAGTGTCCTTGTCCCCTATGGGTGGAGCCCCGGGAGGAGGGGCACCGTGACATCACCAATACTGACTCCTCCCTTTGACTATTTAAGCCAGAGGAGAGAAGGCTCAGATCAGGAGAACACTAGTTTGTATTAGTAGTCTTTTTCTAAGTATTATTATTATTATCATTATTAGTAGTAGTAGTAGTAATTAGTAGTAGTAGTTTGCTGATTGTCTGCTTTGGATTACATTTAAGGCAAATTATTTTTTGCTCTTTTAAGCATTTTACTCTGTTTTTCCTAATTTGATAAATACATTTTTCATTTGTATAGTGTCTTTGTTGCCCTTCTATTTACAAGCCAGTGGAATCTCCTCCTATTTTGGGGCATTTCTTTATATTAGTTATGCCACATTTTCTCACTTTGGCCCTAGCTAGACCAAAGCCAGCAAATAATTGTCTGAGGCAAACAAGACTTGGTGTTCGCCATCTGGCCTGGCAAGTGAAGATAGTGGCCTGGGTTTATGGGTACTTTAGGAGGCCTCACATCATTTTTGTCATGTTTATGACTCCTTCATACAACATAAAATGTGAATTGAATTATAGTTGGACCTTCGTATTCAAGCATACTGCATCCGGTTCTCCACTCTATCCACTCAAGCCTCAGTAATGATATTTCCTGTTTTTTACTTCTTCTATAGTCAAGTCTGATCATCTACTTGGCACTCGACCAGAGGCCAAAAACGATGGTGCATGGACTTAATCAATGCAAGTTCAAAGGCTAAAGGTCCATTTATGCTTGACATGCCCATGTCGGCACAAGGATCCACTAGGGTGCACAAGATGTAAATTTTAGTCCCGGCACATTGACCCTTAGGTCATTGACCGTGTGCCTACAGAATTTTGTAACTGTGTGACTTTGTGCACATCGACTACTCATGTACTCTCTGGAGGATCAGTTGCATGAAGTGTCACTACCCACACTTACACAATCCAAATTAAAATGCACAGCAGTAGCCAAATGTCCACAGATTCATGGAGAGAAATCATCCAGACCCTGAACAAAGTTTGTGCAGGCAAAAATGGAAATATCTGTGAGATCAATATGTAAGGGCAAAGAAAAGACTTCAAGGGAAAAGCTGGGATATTCTGCACTCGCAGTCTCATACAGTACCACGTACCAAACGCTGGAACTATAAACAGACTTGCAGCTGCCGGTGCCCAAGTATGAACGGGCCTTAAGAGGGAGCGTAAAGTGCTGTCGGTAAACGAGACAATAAAAGTCTTAGATCTTTTGAAAAATGGCATATCGCTTGCCAAAGTGGGCCATAAGATCAGTAAAAAAGAATCAAGCATAAAGAATTTATAAAAGTGCTACTAGTGCTATTACTTCTTTAAGTTATCTAGAGATTATTATTTAAAGTACAAAGGAGGATGTGCAAATACTACGCCATTTTATATAAGGGAATTGAGCATTTACAAATTTTTGCTATCCATGGGGGATCCTGGAACCAATTACCCATGGATACCAAAGAGCAACTTTATATTAATTTGATACAGCTAATTACTTTCTATATATTTTCAGTATATTTTTTCTTGCATATGGCTTTGAATTTCAGGCTTTGGACTTTTCTCATTCTTGTAATTTTTCCTGTTAAAAAATATTTTTGTCTTCTGTTTGGAAGACCTTTTTCATTGATCTCTGCTTCCTGGCCCTGGCTCCTGTTTCTCCTTCTGCCGATATCACATTTACGGGACCACCCTAAATATAGACCATAGTTGTTGTCACTTGTGCGGCTGGCGTTCTGCTTTGAAAGAACCTACCCTGGTGTGCTGTGATGAGCAGTTTGCATATCTAAGAGAGAAGGCCACAAGTTGTTTGGCTAAAGATGGTGTTAGTACTTGTATTAAATGTTATCCATTCTTATTTTTTATTTTATACTTACTCCACGTCATTAGATGCCATTATAAGCTGATTGTTCATTTTCTTTGTTTTCTGCTTGCATGCTGAGCCACTAAAGGACTCTTTTGAAATTTAATATCTAATCAACAAATCCCAGAAGGGCTCTTACTCGTCTCTTGTCTACCAGCATAAAACACAAATTGAATAAATCCAGATGACCCAAGTTAATGTTACAAGACTAGCACATTTCTTTTTGTTTAATCAAATTTGTTTTTACTTAATACACCATAGATTGATATAAATAAAGGTACATTATGACTGCATGCATTTCTGCCATTCCTAAACCAGATTAATACATAGATTAGCTCGATTTATTCTTTGGCTTATTTAGTGTTGGTTTAATTTATGCCAGAGAGTTAAATTTGCTATAAAGATCAAGATAAAGGCAGTAATGCAGTTGTTTATTGTAGTAATTAATATCTACAAACAGTAAACTCATGAAGAACTATTCTTTATGTTTTTTTTTTTATTTGTGTGCCTTTAAAAGGACGCAGTAAGATAAAAATGTTGTGTGATTCTCAGATTGTGTCAGGAAAAAACAGAAAAAGAACTAAATGCAGCAAAGTGATAAGCCACTTCATTATAAGTGAATTTCTGTTAACATGGTACGACTATAAGCCTGCAGCAAGCAAAGGGGTTCAAATGTAGGACACTGAATTCAGTTCTGCACATACCACATTAGAAACAAGAATTGAAACATTTTAACAGGTATATTGCCAGTTGCTTCCCTGTTACAGCCATAACAAACTCAAAAACATAAGCATCTGGGACATATGTCATGTACCTAGTTACATATCCTACCAGGAGTGCCAATTGCTTTCTAAAACACTCAGTCTTCTGCAAGGGACACTAAAAAATGCGGCAAGTGTGTCACAGTCTCGTGGACGCCAATGCTGCTAAAGCAAGCCATCTCTCTCTAAGGAGAGAGGTCTACCTAAAATAGCAATGAAATGAGCAAACATCCATTGGAGCACTGTACAGGTGTTAGTACAGTGCTAAAATATCATAAGATGTCTATTTACCGTTTATAGGCTTGGGTTCAGAATCATTTTCTGCTAATTTTACCTCAATAACCCAACAGTTCAATTTTGGACGCCTACTGCATTTCCGGACAAACTCCTGAATCCATTTTCTATAAAGGATCTTCATCAGGGGTATATTATCGTGGTACTCCCCTCGAATGACCCTTACATACTTTCTCCAAGTGATATGTGAACTGCCCGGGTTTACTCTCACGTCTTTTGATTAACACACACATACATAGATATACACAAACACACACACCCTAACCAGATAAGTGTCATATGAATGATGCATGCACAGCAAGTCACTCCTTAGCACTTACTTATCATTGGCACAAACAACATACAATGTCTTACATGTATCTCACACTTACTGTAAATGTTACTTTCGCCTACAAAAGTATATTTATCAACCAATAATGTCTTACTTTATCCGTACTGTTTCTACTATTGGATGGATCTCCCCTCCTCAGCCTGGTAAACCCCACAGATTGGAACATATAGCAACTTCTGACTGCTCCAGGCGCTCTTAATACTGTATTTATTCTATTACCTCAATCACTCTATTCTGAATATGTATAGTCTTCAGAAGGAGCTTATGAAGAATGTCAAGGATCTGAAGTTTGTCTTGGGGCTGCTTTTGATCTAGCAATCAGTTTTATTCATGAGTTGCTTTTGCCTTTGTTCTCTCCTGACGCCACTCATGTCACTGTTTCTTCTCCTCTCCTCTTTCCCTTCTTCTTCTGGTCCATCAGACAGGCCACATTTATATTAAATGTATGTATCTTTGAGATGTGTGATATTAGTCTTGTTGATGCGAGGTTCGTGATATGGTTTTGTGACATGGCTATTACACAACTTCAGCTGTCTGACTCTTAAAGTTCTATTTCCAAGTGATAAGATAATCAACACAGCCTGAAGCAAACTGTTGAAACAGACGTTTCAAGGTGATAGATTACTTGTACTATCAATTAAGGAATTAAATTAAATATAATGAAAATATAGGCATCTATTATTTAAAAAAGTACAGATCTGGCACACCAGAGGATGGTGCCTTTCCTTTCTGCATCCCATTAATATGCATGTTGGCTTAACTGGTGACTCTAAACTGGACAGATGGGTATCCTGTATTAATTGGCCCTGTGACAGTGAATTGGATTAAATGTGTTTGAGGCAGAATAGAAGGAAACCATTTTGGGATATTAATGTAAATTTTTTTTTTGTTTGCTAGATTACATATTCATTCTGATCTTTAAACTATTTATAATTTATATTTTGTCAAATCTGCAGAGTTTTCTCTCATTTTTGTCTCATTCAAATCACATTGGCCATTCTTTCCCAATATACCATTGCAAGTCTGTCCTCCAGTTAATGCAGAAGTCTCCCAGTAGGATTACAGATTCAGGCTTTGTTCACACTACTATGTTTTCATTTAAAAAACGTGGATATTAGTTTCTGATTTTGCCTTTTGTCGACATTACCTTGACATTTAACTCCCAAAAACTGAGATGTCTGAAACCGCTCTCTTTTTGAAAACACCAGCTTGGAGTGGATGGGTGAAAACACAGAATTTTGAAAACGTAGACTCTATTCCCACTCTTATTTGTTTGCGCTTATTACATAGCCCTTCCCTCATTGGATTCTGCTCATAACAACAACTCATTCCCTGATTGGTCACCCTTCCAGGAAGAAAATCATATTCACAAATAGAGGACAGAGAGAAGTTGCTTTCCATGGTTCTTGTTGTATTGCTTATCTTTCTGCAGCTAAATTACATTTTGTACAGTTCAGATTTACCAATTGCTACAGTTTTGTGATAGTCCAATGGCCAGGGGTGCTTCCATCCCTTAAAGGATTTTTCTGCCAATTCATGCATACCCAGTGCAGGTGAACGGTAAAGAGTTGGGGCGCCAAGATGGCCACCCTGTATAACTGGATGGAGTGAAAAAAATGCAATTATTGCAGAGTCGCCTTTGCAGACACAATTTCAAACAGAACCACCAATAACGGTGGAGCTTCTGGCTTTCAGTCCTCCCGACAGGAAAAGGCGGGTCCAGGTGGAAAGACACTGGAAGTGATGTCAGGGGTGTTCTATCTATTATTTTAAATTCTTTCACTATGCTTTATCAATATCGTCAGACTCACTCCCTGCACAATTTCTAGCTCGTTTCCCATTCATGAAATGACGCTTTATGTGCCATTAAGTTCCAGTCTGTCTGAATCAAAATACATTATTATTTGTGTTGTGACTGGTGAGGCCAATGTCACCTGCATATAGCATCTTTAAACTGAATTATGTGCATGTGTGAATGACCCCTCAACAGAGCTACAGTGGGGTGCCTGGCTCTCTTTGTTGACATTTTCATAGCGTTTCTATAAACTATCATAAAAGATACTTTTACAACAACAACAACAACAACATTTATTTATATAGCACATTTTCATACAAAAAGTAGCTCAAAGTGCTTTACATAATGAAGAATAGAAAAATAAAAGACACAGTAAGAAAATAAAATAAGTTAACATTAATTAACATAGAATAAGAGTAAGGTCCAATGGCCAGGGTGGACAGAAAAAACAAAAAAAACTCCAGACAGCTGGAGAAAAAAATAAAATCTGTAGGGATTCCAGACCATTAGACTGCCCAATCCCCTCTGGGCAATCTATCTAACATAAATGAAACAGTCCTCTTTGGATTTAGGGTTTTCACGGAAGGACTTGATGATGATGGTCACGTAGACTTCTGGCTTTTAGTCCATCAATGTTGGAGCATCATGATGCTTTGGGTAGGTGATGGTGGCGCAGGCCGCCACCACAAAGAAACCGGAAAAAGAAACAGAAGAGAGAGTAGGGGTCAGTACGGATTTTAGAGCCACCATGAATAGTTATTATGATGAATTGAACATACAGAGTATCAGGATTAAGTTAAAGTGAAGTTATGAAAAGGCCATGTTAAAGTAATGTGTTTTCAGCAATGTTTTAAAGTGCTCTACTGTATTAGCCTGACGAATTCCTATTGGCAGGCTATTCCAGATTTTAGGTGCATAGCAGCAGAAGGCCGCCTCACCACTTCTTTTAAGTTTTGTTCTTGGAATTCTAAGGAGACACTCATTTGAGGATCTGAGGTTA
>JANRMT010062819.1:56320494-56355730 GCA_026402145.1 Polypterus bichir lapradei | reverse complement strand
TTGTTCTTGGAATTCTAAGGAGACACTCATTTGAGGATCTGAGGTTATGATTTGGAATTTAAGATGTCAGACATTCCGATATATAAGATGGGGCGAGATTATTTAATGCTTTATAAACCATAAGCAGAATTTTAAAGTCAATCCTGAATGACACAGGTAACCAGTGTAGTGACATCAAAACTGGAGAAATGTGCTCGGATTTTCTTTTCCTAGTCAGGATTCTAGCAGCTGCATTCTGCACTAGTTGCAAACGATTTATGTCTTTCTTGGGTAGTTCTGAGAGGTGTGCGTTGCAGTAATCTAGTCGACTGAAAACAAACGCGTGAACTAATTTCTTAGCATCTTTCAGTGATATAAGAGGTCTAACTTTTGCTATGTTTCTTAAGTGAAAAAATGCTGTCCTAGTGATCTGATTAATATGCGATTTAAAATTCAGATTACAGTCAACAATTACCCCTAAGCTTTTTACCTCCGTCTTGACTTTTAATCCTAATGTATCCAGTTTATTTCTAATAGCCTCATTGTATCCATTATTGCCAATCACTAAGATTTCAGTTTTCTCTTTATTTAACTTGAGAAAGTTACTATTCATCCATTCTGAGATACAAGTCAGACATTGTGTTAGTGAATCGAGACAGTCGATGTCATCAGGCGCTATTGATAAGTACAGCTGTGTGTCATCAGCATAGCTGTGGTAGCTCACGTTGTGCCCTGAGATAATCTGACCTAACGGAAGCATGTAGATTGAGAATAACAGCGGACCCAGGATAGAGCCTTGTGGAACACCATATTGGATATCATGTGTCTTTGAGTTGTAATTACCACAACTAACAAAGAATTTTTTCCTTGTCAGGTAGGATTCAAACCAATTTAAGACACTGCCAGAGAGGCCCACCCATTGACTAAAGCGATTTCTAAGAATATTATGATCAATGGTGTCAAATGCAGCACTCAGATCTAAGAGGATGAGAACAGATAAATGGCCTCTGTCTGCATTTACCCGCAAATCATTTACTACTTTAACGAGTGCAGTTTCTGTACTGTGATTTGTTCTAAAACCCGACTGAAATTTATCAAGAATAGCATGATTATTTTGGTGGTCATTTAGCTGCATGATGACGGCCTTCTCCAGAATTTTACTTAAGAAAGGCAGGTTAGAGATGGGTCTAAAATTTTCAAGAGCCGAGGGGTCGAGATTATGTTTCTTAAGTAGGGGTTTAACTACAGCAGTCTTAAGACAGTCTGGGAAGACCCCCGTATCTAATGATGAATTTACTATTTACGAATTTACGAATTTACCCGATACTTCTTTGAAATAATTTGTTGGTATTGGGTCAAGGACGCAGGTGGAGGGTTTTAATTGAGATATTATTTTTTGTAAATCAGGTAAATCTATCCTAGTGAAAGAGTTTAATTTGTTTATAACGGAATGCTGGGGTTTAGGAGGATCCTTAGTGTTGGGGAGATATACTATGTTATTTCTAATATCATTATTTTTTTGGTTGAAAAATACAGCAAAAGCCTCACAGGTTTTACTGGAAGTACTTAGGAGGCATTCCTTTGAGTTACCTGCGTTTAGCAGACAATCAATCGTAGAGAATAAGACTCTGGGATTACTAGCATTGTTATTTATAATCTTAGAGAAATAACAGCGCCTCTCAAGACGGTCAGTGTTATTGTATTCTGTTATTTTAACTTTTAATATTTTTATAGTGGACAGTTAGTTTAGTCTTCCTCCATTTACGCTCAGCTCTACGGCATGTTCTCTTTAAATCAGACACTCTTTTGGTCTTCCATGGTATAACAATGCTAGAAGATTTTTTAACTGTCTTTTCAGGTGCAACTATGTCAACAGCAGCTCTCACTTTAGTATTAAATCTTTCCACCTTACTATTTACATTATCCTTGCTATTATAGTTGGCACTATAAATGGACTGATTGCTTAGAATGTTTGTAAGTTTTAAAGCTGCTGCTGAGTCAAAGAAGCGTTTTTTAACAATATACTTCTCATGGGTGTTTTTTATCATTATTTCTATATTAAAAAGTAGAAGAAAATGGTCTGATAGACCAATATCAATGATCTGCTTTATTTCAACTTTTAGTCCTTTAGTAATCACTAAGTCTAACGTATGACCTGCTTTATGTGTAGGCTGATTAACGAGCTGTCTCAAATCAAAAGAGCCCAGGAGGTTCATAAATTCTTTTACTTTTAAGTCACACTGATTATCTATATGAAAATTAAAGTCGCCAACTATTAGGAGTGTGTCATAGTTCGTAATTAAAATTGACATTAAGTCAGAGAATTCCTCAAAAAAGACGCGTTGAATTTTGGAGGTCTATACACGGATAATACTAGAACTTGAGAATCTCCATGGATAACAACGGCGAGATACTCAAAGGACTTGAACTTACCAAAACTGACATCTTTACATTTTAACCGGCTCGAGTAAATGTTTGCCAAGCCGCCCCCCCACTTTTTCCCTGGCGGTCTGCACGAGTAAAACTGTAATCTGTAAACTCGTCTGTAAAAATCGTCTGTTCCTTTACTTTATCAGAAAAGGTTCTGACAAAGGTTCATAAAAGTCCTGGGGCTATAAAAATTATAAACACTTTTAAAGGCGAAGGTGTCCAAGAGGAACTGGAAGCAAGGAAAATGACCTAGAGATGAAAAATTCAAAACTACAAAATAGTTGCTTAATAGAGCAAATGAAACAAACAAAGCTGATCATTAAAGCCAAAACACTAAACTGTAGTCATTTTTAGAAAATAATGTGGAAATAAACCCTAACTCAGTTTCAGAATTCTTAGCCTGCACTCTGACTAGAAGTAGTTATTTAGTAGTGAATCCAACATCTGGATGCCTAACGCCATATACATCCATCTTAAACGGCTGTCATATGACTTAAGTGTCATGTGACTACAACCAGCACTACAACAGTAAACAATATGGCTGCAGTCACTCAAGGTACTATGGCTGTAAGCAGACTGGGTTTGAGAGTGTGCCAAGAGAATAGACAAAAGCCAAAAAATGGCCAAAACCAAGGGATCATACAGTGCGAGTGTCAACACCAAAATGAAAAACAAAATCGTAGTTAAAAAAAACAAGAGCAAAGGAGTTCTTAATCAAAATTTGATTAGTATAAGAGTTTGAAAGAGTGAATAGTAAACCTAACCCTAACCCTAATTCGAATCCACAACTAGGACGAGGAACTGAATTCCAGGAGGACTTTTATCCCTCCCTTAACATCAGTCATCTTTCCCTTAATGACAGGAGTTCCAAAATAGTGGTGAGCGAGAAAACCAAGATGATGTACAAAATAGTTCAAATACTTATTTTAAGATCAAACCAGAAGAGATTTGTTACAAATTGATTTTAGAATCAAAATGGCTAAAATAAACACAAGTTTGTAATACCAGATTTGATACGGAAAACATATAAAATCTCAAAAAGGAACTCTATCCTAATACAAATACAGTCCCAAAATGGTGGCAAACACCCCAAATCCAAAATGGCCACATTAGAATAATGATGAGAACAACCAGAAACACGAGTCTAATAATTTCAGAAACTAATTGGAATGATTGTAAGGACATCTAAACAGAGATTCAGCCCAATACAGGCCTCTCCAATATTTTTATCCAACAAAGAAATTTATAATTTCTTCGATAGTTTCTTCTTACATATTGTGATGTGCGGGTCACAGACTTGAACAAGAGAGAAGAAGGTGAGTCCAGGTTTCTGAGGAAATTAGATTTATTGCTATGAAGACAGGAACAATCTGAAGCATTTAACCAAACGGGAGCTGTCACATCGGTACTCAAACACACAATAAGCAAGCAGTGATATTGAACCGGCAGCAGACAATCAATTCCTGCCTGTTTAAACAGAGTTTCAGTGCACAGTGCAGTTGGGGGTTGTTGAGTGCCCACTGGGGGGTTGCTTGGGTCTCAGAAATCTCGCAATATGCTTTAAGTCTCTGCCCTTTGTAATTATTTTCTGCTTTTTCCATCCTGAGGTTTAAGTAATGCTTAATTTTGTGTTATTCCTTATATGACAGTTCTAGCATCATTTGCTAATTACTTTAAGTTCTTTTTAGTATTTTTGTATTTTTTACCTTGTCGCGGTGTCATTTTGTTTGTCCTATTTGTGTTACCATTTCATGCATGTTGCTTCTAGAATATTCTGGAATATTCAGGTTTCCTCCAACATCCTCCAAAAGAGCAGGTTAGTTTGATGAATGAAGAAATGGACCTGGTATGAGTGAGCGAAGGAGTGTGAATGTGTACATGTGTCCAGTGCTGCTGGGGTAGGCTTTAACTATGTATCAGAATGATCACATTCAGGTAACAAATGTTCAAAGTAGATTACGTATAGGTGTGACTTACTTGCAGTAGTCGAGGAGTTTCAAGATTTTATTTTTTGTTTGTGACAAAAATTGCTTTAATATTTGCTTGATTTTTTGAGACAGGAGTTCAGGCGAATACTTTTTCACCTTTTAGTAAGTGGTGTTTTATCCTACAGGTATCATTTAGTGAGCAGATTGTATGATTTCCTTTCACTTGTAAATGTTCTTATACTGAAGGAAAAAAATGGTAGCAGTCTGGCTAAGCCTAAACACACTATTTTATCTTGTAGTCCAATGATGGACATTAACTGGCCAACCAAACATGTGGTAATAACCAGACTGGATTATGATGGGGTAGACATCACAACAGAAGGTAATTGATCCACAGTGTCCCCTGAATGACAGTGTATCAATTGAATTCCATCCTCATCTCAATTTCCTCGCTAAGGAACATTTTAATGTCTTAAAATAGCACTGTCGGCACAACATGGATTATTAATTGCTCTGTGATAGATAAGTGCATCAGAAATAAAACTGTTATTTTATACTTGAGTTATGTTATAATTAGAACACAAATGTTTTTGTCATATTGACAACTGGAGTTCATACTTCCTGATGGAGCCGCACAAACTCAGTATCATACTGCTTGTAGTATATTTGAATACAATTGCTGAAACAAATGGGATCAAAGAGGAAGGGGAACAAAGAAAAAGTCTGTCAGAGATGACATTTAATAGAATTATATGATATAAGCAATTAAGAAAAATGACACCTTTTATTGGCTAACTAGAAAGACTACTATATGCAAGCTTTCGAGGCAACTCAGGCCCCTTGTAATCTTTCTAGTTAGCCAATAAAAGGTGTCATTTTCCTTAACTTCTCACTACATCCATAAAGGCAGACATGGTACAACATCCTAGTACTAATGATATAAGCAAAAACTTCTGTTTCATAGGCTGAGTGGTGGAATGGAATCTTAAACACAGATTGTTGAAGGACTTTGGATGTGCCTTGATGTGAGGTTAGCCTTTGAACCTTTTCTTCATTAAGTGAGCAGGGATATCAAGGGCTGGATTACTTGCTCTTTAGATTTTGTTTTATCTGCTTAGGGGATCTGTGATGAGCCATAAGGAGTTATATGGTCTGAATTCACAGCTCTGAACTTCTGTCTATTGTGGTAGATGGGTCACTCTTGAGCCATTCCCAAACTCAAATGAAAGCAAATGGAGCCAAAAAAACAGTAAAAGAGGTATTCATTAACAGAAATAATAAACAGGATTATGGAGTTGGAAATTTTACTGTTTTCCATCTTAAGAAAAAGATGCCAGAGATAGGGAGCTTTGTAATGAAAGTAGGAAAAGATTGTGATGGCCCAGACTTACTAGATTGCCTAGTAGGCCGAGGTCTTCTGAACTGTGGCTGTGTCTGACTGTCTTTTGACTGTGTTATAACTAAACATGGACCTCCAGAAGTTAAATTCTCCAGGGATGCTGCTGACTAGTGTTTTTGTTTTCCTTTCCTCCATTGTTATATGCCAGTGGTTCTCAAACTGTGGGGCGCGAAGTAACAAAAAGGGGGGCGCAAAGATGTGAAAAAAAGAAAACAAGAATCGAAAATATGAAAAATACATCTATTGAAACCAAAACAAATTAACTTAAACTATATTCTGATACTAGAAAAATAAATATAGAGTTAGATAAATGTCGATAAAAGTTAAGTAGGTATAATAAAATATGCATCTATGATATATCATTAATTAAAAAAGAACAAATTGATATTAGTGGGCTCCATTCAAAAAAATTGTTAAGGGGGGCGCGATTAAAATTGTTATGAAAACTCGGGTCGCAAATACTTAAAGGTTATGAAACGCTGTCATATGCCATCAAAATCAAACATAACTCAATGATAATGCTAATGGAGAGATAATCAAGTTTGAATTATTATGTGTTACTTTTTGTTTAAATTCATTTGTTTTATGTGTATGTATTATGTAATGAGTCATTTGTAAAGTTTATAATTGTATTTTACCTTCACAATTGTTACAGTGATTTGAGCCTTCACTGATTTAAGAGAACCGTACAAAAAATTGCAAAAAAAAAAACCCATAGAATAATGAAACAGAACCTCACAATCCTTCTAGACCAATCTAGACAAACTTGTAGAATGGATGCCTACTTACATTACCTGCCTTTCAGCAGTCAGTCACACCAGTTCATCCTGCTTTCTCCTTTTCATTCTCTGAACTATGGTTTCTCCTCCTTGCTCCAAACAACTCTTCCCCCAGACGCCACACTCATTGTCAGACTGTCTAGAAGGACCTCTTATCTTCCAGCAAGGAGTTACTTCCAGGACAGTTTCCCCAAACTCCTTACAGGGTCAAGACTGAAGCCTGGAATTCTTGGGGACATCACTCTTGACCTTCCTTTAGCATCCCCAGCTATCCCTAAAGTCCCGATTAAGTGGGATTTAAAGTGGCCAATTAAGGGCCCAGAGGCATTCCAGGTCATGTGTCGATAGTGATGTGCAGGAGAGACAGATGTATCTGATATGGGGAACCCTTGCCTCCATCTACAATATCAGAGGATTATGACCACCACCCTGTCTGTCCCCAACTAATTTTTCCATGACCAGTTGCTCTCAGAGCACCCTAAATAATAAGAAGCACAGTGCCACAATTAGTTGTAGAGGGTCAGCTAATACAATTAAATGATTTCCACAGATGTCCTACAGGTACTGTATGCATTCCCTCTTGCTCAATTTAAAGCCACCCTTACAGGGCAAAGTCGTGGCTTTAAAGCTAGGGATCTCGCCGGCCATCACAAGGTTGCCATTTTGTATCCCGTAAAATGCCAGAAAAGATTCTATTCCATTGGGCCCTTGAGCAAGGCCCTTAACCTGATGTTAACCTGCAAGCAGGTCTTCCATCTTGCAGGGAAAACGGGGAGGTTTGTGGCAGGATTGGCACTCCAGTCACTATTCCAGTGTGGTGCTGAGGTGTCACCCAATCCAGGTGATTCATCATGTGGTGGGTGTGGCAATCAGTGCATCCGCCCAACTTCTCTTATGGCGCTTTTCCACTGCATAGTACGGCACGACACGGTTCAGTTCAGCTCACTTTTGGGGGGTTTTCCACTGGGAACAGTACCTGGTACCTGGTCCTTTTTTTAGTACCACCTCAGCCGAGGTTCCAAGTGCGCCGAACCGTTACCAAAACGTGACGTGTAAACTCTGCTGGTCACTGATTGGCCGGAGAAAATCGTCATTACTGCATCACTGAACTTGCAACACGAGACACAACAGACCCGCTAGATTTTTAGCACAGCCAGCGAAGGTTCGGACGCACCATTTTGTTTTAACCAAAAATGGCTGTTTCGTGGTCTATTGAGGAAGTACAGACGTTCCTCTCGTTGGTAGCCGAGGAGCGTCTTGCTGTTAAAAACATCCACATGCCGAGAATGAAGAACACCATTCCGTCGATATGCTCCATTGTTGTGTGTTTGTTTGTGGCGCGTTTACGATGATGTCACGGCAGTAGAGGCGGCGCAACTATAACGGCACGTGAATAATCCCGCCCACTCTAAAGCGGTACTAAACTGCAGTCGAAACGCAAACCGAGCCGAACTGAGCCGAACCAAGGTGAGCTGTACTGAACCGTACTGTGCCGTACTATGCAGTGGAAAAGCGCCATTATTCTTCTTTTGCACGGCTACACTCGAGTCCTAATTTGCCCCCATTTGTGATAGCACAGTGTCACTTGCAAGGACAGTTCCAGTGCCTCAATTGTTAGGACATCATATTGTCCCAACTTTTGCTCTTTACACTGACTGCAACTTCAGTCTCCTAGCTAAATGATTAGCTGAAGATTTTAGTGTGCTTCCTTTAATTTCGTTTGTGAGTATTGCATGTCTCTCTTTTTTTACTGAACTACCTGTAAACACTTTTTTTTCTTTCTTTCATGAGTCTAAACTGGATTTTAGATGCCTGAGAATAAAAAAATAGCATTTTTCATTGTACTCAGTATCTTATTAGCATATGTGATTTTTTAAATGTTTTTTACATTGTCTCTTATGAGTGAGTACGTTCACTGATGAACTGGCAATTTGTCCATTCTTCCTTTATGCCTGTGCTACTGGGATAGACTCTGAAATATGAACCTGAATTGATAAGCAAGTAGGAAAATGAACAGACTGCTATCCTTAAATTTTCTTGTTGAAACTTTTTAAATATATATTATGAGTAAAACTCTATATTTATCCTGTATTTTTAAAGAAACGTATTGGTGACATTTTGAGGAAAATCATTGCCACTCTTAAACAACAGATTTTCACTTACGGTCACTCACAGCTCTGTGTTCCCCCATGATACAGGGCTGCATATCCCAGCAGCAACACATATAAGCAGAACTCATCCTTGGGTATGGTTTAGGGGAATGTGTTTTTATTAAATTAAATTTCATGTATTTCAAAGTGTTTAAAGCATTCTAGACAATATTTCTTAATTTAAAAGAGTATGTTAAAACTATTCTTTTCCTTTTACTTAATCCTTTGATTTCTGTAACAGTAGCTAAACCTACTAGCAGGCAGATGGTGTTAGAACCAGCAAAAAATTAAACTTACCACTACAAAAGAACAATCTGGCAAGATGAAAGGTCAGAACCTTCATGGTAAAACACCAAAGCCCACAAACCATTGATTACCCTTGTGTATTACCCTGTGTGTGCACATAGGGGACAGTTTAAGGTCTCAGGTGATAGTAGTAACCCACCGAACTAGGGGTTGGTGCTGTAGTTTAATGTTTCTCTCTTCCTCCCTTTGCAGAATGGAAGCCTAACCAACACTCCAGTGCTGACGTCACTTCTTTTGTCCACCCTCCTAGGCCCTCCAGTTCCTGTTGAGGACCTATGTAACCAAGAGGGCCACTATCCTACTGCAGTTCTGTTTTTAACTCATGTCATTAAAGAGGCTCCCACATTGATTTGCGTGCTGAAAATTATTATATGGGGTTCACCTGGGGAGGTGCTCTCCAAATCCTTAATATTGTCATGCGCCCTCTTTTACAGCATGTAAAACATTTACTGACATAATCTATCAAAGTAACATTAGACAGAGAGGGTCTAGGGGTGTCCACCTAAAGTTAGTGGCATGACATCTTTTAAAGTCAGGGATTTACAAAAAGAAGAAAAACGAAAAAGAACCAGTCACCAAGAATGAGACGCAGCAATGTAACATTACAAGACTGAATGGCACCCACATTGGGTACGTTGGCCAGGATCGTCTGTGACAGCTTCAGAAATATCCAGGTTGTATCAGTGATTTGCCACATCCACTTACTTTTTCTTCTGTTTTTATCACATTAAGAATGTTTAAGACTATTAAAAACTATAATGACTGAATAAATGTTTATTGTTTGCTCCCCTTGCTCGTATTTAATATATGGTCGACGCTGCCACCTGTTGTATAAATGAAAAACGAGGAGATGTCCAGTAAAATAGAAGACGGCAGCAGCCAATGGGTGCGGAATTGTTCTTCAGTCCCAAGTGCAAGTGCATTGTGGCTTCATGTGGTGTCTCCTTCCAGCCTAGTTGAGTGCAAGAATAACAGAACAAGAGTTGGGGCAGAGGGCATAACCATAGGTCTTCATAACAAATACTCTGGGCATATTTTAAGGACAGAGTTATCTCAAAACCTTTCCATGATAAAACACATGGGAATGCACCAAGCACACTTACCAATGGCAGGACAATTAAATTTATATTCAAGTTAACAGGACGTCCGGACTCTTTAATGGGAAACCCACAAAAACACAGGAAGAGAATGCAAACGCCACCGTTAAACTGCAAGGCCGGAGTTAGGCTATGGTCTCACCAGTGCGCTGCCATGCCATTTTATATACATTTTTTGCAATTATTTCTATAGCTTTTTTTTAGTCCTTTCATATAGTTCTAACACTCAATGTTGAATAATTTTTTATTCTTAAATTGGTAATTTTAGTATTCTCAATTAGGATATTTTAGCCTTATAAATAATACAGAACAAACATTGTGCACAGTAGAGGAGAATTGGATGTATTATTTATGTATATATGCTTTAATTTAAATTATGCAGGATATGCTTGATGGGTGGCCTGGGTGGAAGAGATTAGAGTGATGATTGGGGGATGGGTGGAAGACCACCGGCAAGTCTTTCTTCAAGAGCCGTAAAAAGCCTTTGTAAGGTTCAATAAATTTACATGTACCATGTATTATTTATTTGCTTGATGCTTTTATCCCAATTGAAGGTTTGCAGTTGTTCCAGTGGAGCACACTGTGCATGAATGATTGTGGATGAGTGCATGAGTGTGATTGAGTGATGTGCCACTTACGGTAGGCTCTACCCACCACAAGCAATTTAGAGTCTTACTCAGGGTCACACAGTGCAAATGATATAAATAATATGCCAACGAATTCTCATTGTTATTGGAAATTGCATACCAACATTGTAATTTCTTATTAATCTCACAGCTGGGCTTCTTTTATCACATTGCATATCTTGGAGAGTTAAGAATTGGGTTGGCCAGTTGACTTGAAAATGTACTTTATTGAACTATGTTGGGCCCACAGCACTTTATCTTTCCTAAAATTAACATTATACTGGACTTTTTGTTTTCCTCTTGCCAGTTGTCACCACCAGCGACTACTATATAGACTCTGCTGCGACAATCAGTCTTACACTTCTGTCTGTGCTCATTCATAAACAAGGTTTCAAGATACTTGTATTCTTCTACTTAGCACAGATGCACTTCCCTCATCTGCACATTCGATTTAGCTCTGGTTTATTATCTCAGATCCCTTACACTTGACTGTGGACAGCTCTGTAGGCCAGTGAAGATGACAGTGCGGTGAAGCTACTAAGACACAATAAGACGCAAATGGAAGATGCACAACTCTCGGGTCAACACACTCACCAACCCTAAGATGTTCTGCACTTTAAAACTTTGAACAAGTGGACAATTGAGGAGTCAAGATGCACCCTAAACAAATTCAAGGCTGAACCATAGGTATGAACCCACTTCTCGCTCTGCAGAACCACAGACTGAATGACAAGCTACAGTGGTCCCACAATCCCCAAGTTCATGCAAAATTTCTTGTACAAAAAGCTGCTCAAGGGAACGTTATTAATTTTGGAGTGACTTTTAAAAAGATTTCTGGTCTATTAGTTGAATAGACAATGTTTTCCTGTTTATAAGTTTTTCACAAGCTCATTTTTACCATAGCTTACATCTGTTAATATATTTGTTAGAAACCTAACTGAAATTCTGAAGCATTGTCTGGGGCTGGAGCCAGCTGTTGTGATTTATTGGATGGCAACTATACTCTTAGAAGTTTAGCTTTCCTGGTAAATATGGAGGAACAAACTTACAAAAGCAAAAATAACCTTAAACACGGATGAATACTTTCAGTGCAATGACAACAACTCGAAATTAGGGTTAGGGTTCATTTTAGCTATGCGGTTACAAACAGTCCCAAAACCAAAAGCATAGAGAAGTAAGGATACTTTGTCTGTGTTCTGAGCCTATCATTTAAAGGGCCTCTGTAGAGATTTCACTGCCACCCATGGAGGAAAACACACTTAGTGTTCAGTTATCCAGGTCTCTCTTGGATTAGCTGCATCTTTCAGCAGTCTGCTCTGCTACAGTTACACTCTTTGAGGTGCCACACGGTGATCCACTCTTGTTAGCATTAAATATGTCTGTTGAGAGTTAGTGGTAAGGTTACTTTATGCTGCTTTGATGTATGGTCTCTTCTGCTTGCACATCTCAGTGTCCTTCACCCAAGTCTGTTATAGACTGTCTTCTGCTAATGAGGGTTAGGATTCCCCTTTGAGTAGAAGGATACTCAAGCCTTTGTTGACACTCATATGAGTCTGCTGCATCCAGCAGAAGATCGATCAGGGTTTAGATGAAACAGAGAGAGTAATTTCATGCTGACATTGTGTTATCAGGGAAGCAGTGAAGATTTTTCCATTGGTCTCTTGAATACACATGCATTAAAACTTTTTGTTGGTGCACAAGTTTGTCCATCACGATTAACAAAGGTTAGTAGTGTTCACTCTCCTGACTGAGTGTCATTCAACAGTGATTGATATTTTCTTATCATAAGGAGAGACTCAAATATGCATTCTGAGGAAAAACAAGCAATTTCACTTTGGTTGAGGCAGGAATGTAATGTTAAGTGTAAAGTCAAAGGCTGGGGCTCAGGTCTTGAGCTAAACTGAAAGTCTCATGTGCTGTACTGAAGTAAAGTAGGACAATGCCACCTTGTCTTACAAAGGCTTCTGATGATTTCACTCCTAAGATGCCTGAAGTGAAGAAGCTCTTCCTACACATCAAAAGGTAGAGTTATTTTACATTAAATCCTTGTTCACATTGTCTAGCCTTGTTCATGTAACTTCCTATGCTGAGGCAATGTCAAATTATTATGATGTTTCTTAAACAACAGGTGCTAGAGTAAAGCTGCTGCCAGGACCTTGCACAAGTCTGCTCTAATTATCCCACTGCAAAGTGTTGAAAGCCTGAATGGATACCATTTGCAGTGATGTTCATTACATTTATCATCTTTATTAACAGAGTCAAAAGGATCAGCCACAACTTAACTTAGATCATCAGGGACTGAACTGGTGATGATATGAGAAAGGCATTGGACTGTGGGAGGTAGCTCATGTTCTCCAATGTCATGATGGTGACAATGCTTAAGTTATATAGACATGTTGGGCTTAACTGTTTTGGATGAAAACCAGATGAAGGAGGATAACATAAGATAGACAGCTAGAGACAAGGACCTGGTAATGCAGTTAGGCAGACAGTATTAGAAAGCGAGTTCTCAGTTACTTTACCTCACTTCAGATATCCTGGACCTCATGAGTGTGCTCAAAAAGATGGTATGTATACAGAGGTTATAGAAAAGGCACTGAAATGATTATGAATCAACAGAAGTAACCCGTAGGACACTGTGTCGCCAGGACAGGAGCCAAAAACGTTCAGTCTTGGTTGTGTTGAATGGATAAAGATATCAGATAGTAGAAGTCCAAAAGCACCTGGTGACAACAAGATACATTTTTGTTGATGTGTACTTCAGATTTTAAAAAGAAAAAGACTGGCTGTTACAATCCCTAATGTTTCTGCACCACAATTGTCTTCCGAGATGACCACAAGGCGATGTTGCCACCACAAGGACACATCGTCAGTCGTCTACCTCCACATCATTGGGTGTTTCAGTCTTTTATCACAAGACAGCATTTGCTGAGGTGGGCCCATCACCGACTGATCAGACCTGGATGTGTGTCTCATGGTCATCTGGTCACCTTTGTAGTTCAAGCGGCATCTTTACTTTTCAACCACAGCCAGTGGCTGCTCCTTTCAGGGGTGCTGGCCAGCTCTTTGATTGCTTTCCTGTGGGCCTGCACTCTGACACCTACAGTATTTACCTGAGGAACTTTGCTGTTCATACTGGCTGCAAAGCCCCTGCACCAAACTTCAACTGGACGTACTTCCACCTTCTCATCCTCTGTCCTCTGCTCCAAGTTAGAGTACTAATTTTCACTCAGGTGTTTAATACTGCCTCATGGATCTTGAGTATAAACCGTTCCCATGTAAGAAGGCTCTGCAATGGGACGGCATCAGGGTTGGTTCCTGCCTTACACCTCATGTTGTCTGGATGAAATCTGGCCTTTGCAGATCCTAATTTGAATAAAGTGGTTCTGAAAATGACGCATAAAGAAACTATTTTCTGGAAATGTACCCCAGAGACAGCCTGCAATTATTTTAAGCTCCATTTGTTTAAATTTTGTACAAGCAGGAGACATCTTAGAGAATTCTATCAGGCTTTCGGTTATATGAGGACTTGTGGAGGCAAAGCTTTAGAAGTTGGGCCTTCAGAGCCTCACTTTGAAAACATTATTATCCATTGACCACTAGAGGGCACAGTTGGAATATGAAATGTGAAATGAGGACCACAGTCTAAAAGACTTCTTGTTTACACTTTCTAAATTGCAAGTAAGTGTTTAACTTTATAAAATTTATTTTGCTCAAATAGTGTGTATAATAAGTAATGTTCAAATTTCCATACTTATTTTGAAGACCATGAGGGACAGCCAACAAGTAAAACCCAGGTACTTCGAAATAAAGCATATATGATTTGATTTGGCATAGTGGTACAGTAGTGGTACCAGTGCCTTGCAGTAAGGAGAATGGGGGTCCTGAATTCTCCTTGTTTGGATTTTGCATGTTCTTCCCTTCTCCGCATGAGTTTCCTCCAGGTGCTTCGGTTTCCTCCCATAGTCCAAAGACATGCAGGTAAGGTGGATTAGTACTGTAATGCTGTATGTGTGTTTTAACCTGTGATGAACTGGTGCACTGTCCAGAGACTGTTCCTGCCTTACACCTGATGCTTTCGGAGATGGGCTCCAGTGTCCCCATGGTCCTTCCCTGTATAAGCAGGTTAGGAAGAAGGAGGGATGGATGGAGAAAAAAATGTAATTTTGTTTGCAGGTATTTGCAATGCATATGATTACAACCCAAAGTACAGTATATAGTAATATACACAGTAAATCCTTGCTATGCATGGATTCTGATCCTGCAGATACACTTTTCCGCTATTATAAAAGTGTGGCTCATTTCGTGACACACACTGTCTAATCACACCTATTTGAAGGTAAGGTCCTCATTGCGGTCACTGGAATTGCACTGGGATGGACATCAGGAGGTTGTATATGATGCCATGTGGAGCAGAAAAAGCAATCCTTTGAGGTGTATCGCACAGCAACGATAAGTGAGATTGAAACATAACAGGCCCGTGATGCCCTTAGATGTCTGGGGTTGCATTCATGCTACACTAAATGGATCAACATGGATCTACCCAGCATCAAGAGTCATCGGTAAGTGATTTAACCCCATTTGTGATGGGAACCAGGGTTTGCAATTGTTTCAGGAATTCCCAGTAAGTACGAGGTGTGGCAGAAAAGTAATGAGACTGGCAACACTGCAAGCGATCTGGCAACGCTGCGCTGTTGTCCTTGATAGAGCACGTGTATCAGTACCCTCCAATAGCTCAGTGCGAGTTTCAACTCCTTCCGTTAACTACGTGATTTTTGTGACTGCTATTAGCGAAGTTGTGTTTTTGGTTGTGCGTCACGCAAAATGGAACAGCGGAATTTGGAGCAACGTTGTGCCATTAAATTTTGTGTTAAGCTTGGAGAATCGGCAAGAGTGACGTTTGAAAAACGCATTCCTGTGGTTCCCCAGCCCCCTTATTCACCTGACCTCAGTCCGTGTGACTTTTTCCTTTTTCCTAAACTGAAAAATGTCCTCAAAGGACGTCATTTCGGGACTTTAGAAAACATCCAAAAGAGTGTAACGGACATGCTGAAGACCATACCGGTTGAAGACTTCAAGCGCTGCTACCAACAGTGGGAACAATGTCTCCGTCGGTGTGTAGCTGCCCAAGGGAACTACTTTGAAGGGGATAACATTGATGTTTGAAAAAAATAAAAACTTTGGTAAATAAAAAATCAGTCTCATTACTTTTCTGCCACACTTCGTATGTGTCATATGTTCGCACTGATTAAGTTCCTGCCCTTTGTACACACAGCCCATTGCTACCACTGATTCGGATGGCCCTGAGAGGTCCTATAATCAGCCCCACTGCAGTTGCTTCTGGCCTCTGGCAGTGTGCCTAGAAGACAATCAAACTCAACTAAAGAGGAAGTAAAAGTTGTAACTAGGCAAGCCCAGATTAAGACCCCCAAAAGCCCCCAGGCGACTTAATGAACAGAGCTCCTTAACAGAGAGCTGATTCTACTTTTACCAATGCAGTGTGCTAACACCCAGTCACTTAATATAGGACAGTAATTCCCACTCTCGGTTTTGGTATGTGGACACTCAGTCATGTCACTGAGTGGGTAAGGGACGATGGTGATAAATTCCCATGTTGTCACGGGCCCTTGGGCACGCACCCAGAATACCCTGATGGTAACTAGGTTTCTATAGGGCAAACTTGTGGAAGGATTGTTATCAAGCCTTGAGGGGTGAGAGTGGAAGGCCAGTGCATCTGCCTTATTCTGTTTCTCCTCAGGTCATCACCCTGAGTCGATGTCTGGACTGAGCCTAACCCCATTTTTACCATTGGATCAATGCTTCAACATCCACTGTTGCACAGATGGATCCTCAGGAGGCTCAGTATGTTCCCCTTCCAGCATACTCAGAGGGTGTGCCTTCCCAGGAACCTGCTTGTGAATACGGCCCCTATGGACGACCCTGAGAGTTTCCTCTTCTGCTTTGAGTGGATTGAATAGGTTGAAGCGCTGGGACAGACGAAACTGGGCTGTCATCATCGTCTCTTTATTTCCGGAGATGCCCTGCAGGATATTTGAAACTTCCGTCTTGGAAGACTTGATGATCATGATTTCCTGAAGTAGCAGGTTCTTCTTCGTACTGCTATGAACTCCCTAGCCAAGGAGGGTAAGTTCCAGTTGTAGTAGATCAATCCTAATCGCTCCATCCGAGGAGAGCTGCACGACCTACTGCACCTTATCCAAAGCTGGTTCCATGGAGACTCCATTGAATGCATAGTAGAAAAGGTTGCTGTTTATACAGTGTTGTCTGGGTTAGGTGAAGACCTCCATGATGAGATGCTTTGGAACAACATTGACTCACTGATTGGTTTAGCCTAAAACCTTGAAGGACGATGGTTTTAGGGTCTCTATCGCATTGGCTGGGTGCGAAATCCCTACCCTGCTAGACTGGTAGTGACCTCTATGTGATCCGATGTGACTGACTTTGGGAGCACCCTTGCTTTGGCATGGAGTGAATGAGCATTTGCTGTGTTCACGGTGATGTTAAGGAATACAAGACTGTGTTACTTCCTCTGAAGTATAACGGATGAAACTTTAAAGTTTGGACTGCCATATCTGACTCCTGTCCCTGGCCCTTCTTGATTGGGAAGAGAAATGCAATTTTTCCACAGGTCTTAGCTAACTACAAAGCACCCGATGCCTTAGTAGAAAGGTGGGGGGCTGGTAGCTGACAGAGTCTGTCAGGAAACCGGCTTGGAAATTGAACCCGATCTGTCCAGTGAGGATGGGGAGGATTCCTCCTTGGATTTCCTTGAGCAGCTGTCTGGTCCTTCAACCTCTTTAGATGGGGCCGCTGCTCTGGCCCCTCCAGAGGCATCAGCTGGCGAGCAGATGGAGTTTGCGCACCTTCAACGAGCTCACAGCTCTCTAGAGTTTGCATTTAAACAAGCTTGTGCTGCTCAATTCAAAACTTTGCCCTTTTTGGTTAAAAGTGGCTTCCTTTATCAGGTGATTTCCAATCATATAGGTGTTGGTCTGATTGAACAACTGGTCATCCCAGCTGAACATAAAAAGCTTGTATTGAAAATTGCTCACACACACACATCTTTGGCTGTCATCACTGCGCTAAGAAAACTGGAGACTGTGTCTCGAAATGGTTCTATTAATGGAAGATGGGCAGAGATGTTGAGCAGTTCTGTAAGTCTTGCCCTGATTATCAGATGCTCTCCACTCACATTTTAGATGATCCCTTCCAGCGAGTTAGGTTGGATATTTTCGGCCCAATCCCTAAGAGTAATAATGGTCATCAGTATATACTCGTGCTGGTTGATTACGCAACATGACATTCTGAAGAGGCTGCTCTGCAGCCCAACTCACCAACTGTTGCAAGGGCTCTGTGTGAGATCTTTTCTCATATAGGCATTCCTCTGGAAATTTTAACTGCCTTTACTGCCTGGGTAATGAAACAGTTATCTGATGGCCTTGCCATTAAAAAAATTGAGCACCACTGTTTATCATTCCCTAACAAATGTCCTGACAAAATGATTTAACAAGATTTTAAAGCAGATGATCAACCAACATCCACTGTGTCCCTGTTCCTCATGTTTGCATTTTAATAATCCTGCTCAGGCTCCTACCAGCTTAAGTCCATTTGAGTTACTGTTTGGATATTTTTCATGAGGAGTGGACGGGTGTGCTGACTAATTCTCAGGGTTTGAAATTTGTAGATCGGTTCGTTTCACTGCAGGAAGACATTTCTAAATTATCCTCTATCGCTGTGGAGCATCAGCAGTGTAAGCAGTAGATTCAAAAACGTAATTATGATAAGGATACCAAACTCAGCAAATTCAAAGAATTTGGGTACTTGTTCTGATTCCATCTGACCCACGTAAATTCCTGGTGAAATGGAAGGGTCCTGTTGTAGAAGAAGACCAGATGGGTCCTGTAAATTACAAGGTTAGAATACCAGGCCGGCGAAAACCCGTTCAAATTTTACATGTTAATCTCTAATATTACTATTGGTGACAATTTGATGGACACTCAGAAAACAGAGTTGCTGTCTTTGATTGGCCTCGCTAAACTTGTAGAACATAAAATTGTAACAGAGCCTGGTGTTAAATAGCAAATGCTCCCATATCGTATATCAGAGGCGTGGAAGAATGTGGTGTGTGATGAGGTGAAACAGATACTTGAATTAGGTGTGATCTGCGAAAGTAAAAGCGATTGGCGGAGTCTGATCATATTAGTCACAAAACTGGATGGTTTGATTCGGTTCAATCCAATGCCGCATATGAATTTCTGGAGAAACTAGGTCAAGCCTTGTATATCTCTACTTGATCTTACAAACAGAAACTGGCAGATACCTCTTGAGGCTTCCAGTTGAGGCAGAGTTCGGCCCCCATGACGGGTTATTCGAATTTAGTATGCCCTCAATTGGACTGCATGGTGTGCTTCTAACTTTCCAGCATATGATGGATCAGGTTTTGCATCCCCATACCGAATATTCTAGGGCATATCTTGACAATATCATCATGCTTGACAGCTTGAGGCAGGCCGGGTTGACAGCTTTCCCTAAGAAATATTTCTGAAACACATTATTTGGGATATTCCATGGGGAAGGGTTTGATTAGACCTCAGTTATAGAAGTTGGGTGAGGTGCTTGCATATCCCTGTCCGGAAACGCAAAAGCAGGTCATGCCTTCCTGGAACTTACTGGTTATTATAGGAGATTCATCCCAAATTTTGCAAAACAGAGCTGCTCCTCTAACTGATCTTATGAAGGGCTGAAAGAATCACTGCATTGTCTGGTCTGATGACAGCTCTACAGTCAGAATGGTGGTCCATTAGCTTACAACTGTTTAATTTTATTGTCCATCATTGCAGCTCTGTGCACGTCAATGCTAATGTCTTCTCTTGGCTAGCCAAGCCTGGTTTGGAATTTTGCTTTGTTCACAGAGGTGACCGCCGGTGACCGTTGCTCATGTGCAGTTCAGGGGATCCCCTGCTCTGTTTCTCCTCCCGCATAGCACTACCAGTTGCATTGCATGCTCTTGCGCTCTTATCTGCGAGCTGTCTGTCTGTTAAACAGTAAACCTATGGCAAAGAAACACAGCTGCCTTTCAGAAATTCCCTCTTAAACAGTATTTAAATGAGAAACAAGCACACTGTTACCTGTTTGCTTTGCAGGATCGTTTGCAGGCTTGTAGGCTTACCGCGTAACATGCTCATTGCACGAGAGTTTAGAACATTTAAAAGACCCAGCCCTGGCCAACCTAACGGCTTACTCTCTTGTCCTGTTTCCCTCAGACAGCATCTGCTCCAGTTGCTGCTTCCGAACAATTGAACCTTCGTGATGAGGAGGACTTTGTGTTCTCTTGTCCTGGAGAGAGGAGCTGGACTGCCATGTTTGACAGTTGCAACCTGTGTGCCTTTCTGCTTTTGACAAACCCTTTCTGAATAAAGTCTTGCCAGTTCAGCAATAAAGATTTTGCACCTTGGAAACCTGATCCTTTTTGCTAGTCACCTGTGTAACTCTGTGACCCAAGCTTGACACCACCTTTTCTGCATCCATGGGGTGATATGGATAACAAGAAAAAAGCTGTAATATATTAGTTTGGGTAATTTATTACAAAGGTAATGTATAGAGTGTTAGTTTACAGATATAAATGGTTTTGGTGTTTTTTCTTCTATTCGCAGTGTATCATTTATTTAGCAAAAACACAATCAGTCAACTGCTAACAAGTCCAATTTTATTATTCAATTAAACATATTTCATTTTATTTTAAATGTCAGATGTAGTACAATCTTCAAAGCATAGAATAAATGATGTATGCTCTGTTCACAAAAAATATATTAATTAGAGAATCAAAGGCATAATTTACATGAATTGTCAAAGTGTGGAAATCAGTTCAAATTAAGAAAAGGTTGCTCTTGGATTGCCTCCTTCTCTGATACTCATGCTGATAATGAAAAGCTGATAAGCACATTTTGAAAAAAAAGAAATTTCTGTCTGTTTTACCTTTAGATGTAAATTACTGATGGTATTTGGAAGCTTCTAACAATTTAGGGATTTTATTTTCTTGCTAATTTAATTTGATAATTTCAAATTGATAACTGCACGACTTTGATTGTAGTTGTTTTGTCATGTCATGTCATTTTCTAACCCGCTTAGTCCTGAACATGGCCGCAATGGGTGCTGGAGCCTATCCCAGCCAACATAGGGTGATAGGCAGGAACAAACCCAGGACAGGGTGCCAGTCCATTGCAGTGTGAACACACACACAAACCCATACACTAGGACTAATATAGTATCATCTAACCTGCATGTCTTTGGACTTTGGGAAGAAATCCGTGAAAACATGGGGAGAAGATACAAACTCCATGCAGGGAGGACCTGAGACAAGAACCCTGGTTTTTCTAACTGAGAGGCAGCAGCGCTACCACTGTGCTATTCCGCCACCCTCGTTACTTTGCATTTGTATTATTCCAGGAGCTTGAACATTTTCAAGATACTCATTAATATACTAAAATATAATTTAAAAGGGTAAATACTCTTTTTTTAATCTAATAAGGCAAGTAATTAACAGAAAGATGAGAAGAAAGGAAATGACTCACCTGTGGACTGCTTCATTTCCAATCCTTCCTGCTCCGTTCCCATTTCCTTATTTGGGTCACCCCTCTCTTTTTCACACTTTCTCTTACATCCAACACTTCTTCAGCCTCCGTCTCTCTCTAGTCCAGTCAATCTCAATCAGTGCACAGGACTCTCTTCTCAACTCACTTTGATGTCAGCCTGGAGAATCCACATTTGGTCAAGGCACCTTTGGAGAGAACAAAGAAAATCCTGATGACAGTGCTCATGAGCATGAGACTGATGACGATTGTTGTTTTTGTTTTGATACATGTATTTATGTACTGTATGTGTGTACAGTAGGTGCTGTATATATTCATCTTGGAATGGTCAACTATGGTGATTGTAGTTTGGAAGAAGAGCTGTGAGGCAGGAATTAGTGGGTGATAAAGTCAGTCAGTCATTTCCCAACCCGCTATATGGGGAGGATGCCACAACATCACAGATTATGGCCACACTAGTATTGATCTGGTTTATTTGACAGCATACTGTATCTTTGGATTGGTGGAAACCTGTTTGAAAACAAGGATTACATGGACGCTTCTCATAGATGGCACCAAATCAACGAATAAGATTGGGTTTCAAACGCTAAAAGGAGGCAATGTGGTCTGTTATTCCATTATACTGCTTAGCTATAATTATTCTGAGAGCAGTTGCATGGCCAAGTGCATAGCTAGACTACAGTATATGCTTGCTGCTTTCCAAACCACATGTTCATTCATTTTTAATATCCTGTTCTTCCCTTAAATGTTGTTGATGCTATGCGAGAGCTGTAATCTTGATGTTGCATCACAAATGTTAATATAAGAGCTAACATTGGTAGGTTGGTGGAAAGCAACACACCTGCAGAATAAGCAAACAGAGCTACAAACAACAGCAACGGCATTTATTTATATAGCATGTTTTCATACAAATTATGTAGCGCAAAGTGCTTTACAAGATGAAGAAAGAAAAAAGAAAAAATACTAATTAACAAAGAATAAAGTAAGGTCTGATAGCCAGGGAGGACAGAAAAAACAAAAAAAAATTTCCAGAGGGCTGGAGAAAAAAACAAAATCTGCATGGGTTCTGAGGCCAAAAGACCAAGTGTTTAAGCTCTAAGTCAAGCATGTATGCCATCCTGAATTATACTGATATTTTAAGGGAAATCCTGTAGCCCTGTGGGAATCCAAGGCACTGCTTCCTCCTGGAGGGGTGCCATCTAGTGCTTGGGAGGAGGTAGTACCCTATGCATGTCCACTCCCCCAGTCCTTCCATTAAGGAGATGCCCCGACCGGGAAAGGGCCCCGGCCGTCCATCACAACAGCTATCAGAGCACATGAACTTTTAAATCACTCAGATACGTTAGCCTGTTATTTACATAATTAAGCATTTACATTTTAGAAACCAATTCTACTATCACACATCGGCACTACTAAATCAGTACACTAACATTAAGTACATCAAAAATGAGTGTAAAACTACCACCAAAGAGCATATTGTCTACTTTTCTTGTGGACTGCTTCAATTCCACTCCTTCCTGCTCCGTTCCTGTTTCCTTGTTCAGGTCACCCCTGTGTTTCTCAAACTTTCTCTCTTTTACACCCAACACTTCTTCAGCCACTCCAGTCCAGTCAGTCCAGTCAGTGCACAGCACTCTCTTCTAAGCTCACTCTGATGTCAGCTTGGACAGTCCATATCTGGTCAAGACTATCCTTTCATTTCATAGTGACGGCTGTTAATTGACCTCAATGGCTAAGGTAATCATTGGCTGAAATTTAAGATTTTGACACACAAATACAGCAAAGTTTGATCTTAGTATTTTTAATATAAATACATTTTCCAAATTTACTTTACAAAAGGCAAGGCAGAATTATGCCAACCGGTAACTGTGAGATTCAAGAAGGCTTTCTGTTAGAATTGACTTTAGCAAAGTGGTCCTTAGTCCAAAACACTTTGAGTGCCACTTCTGTAAGATGCACGTATGTGTGCACCATGTGCACCATATTCTGATCAATTTTTAATTGTTTAAGAAAAAGACAATGGAAATTACAAAAAAATATCTAATGGAATACAAATTAAGGAATCATATAAAGAACACCCACCGCACCAATCCACACAGCTTTGTAAAAATGAAAGAGGGATAGAAATATAAGAGGGCAGGAGAAAAAATCCAACCCATCAAGAAACTGAGCAGCAGCTGTTTTCTCATTGACTGAGGCACTGGATGAGCTGTTAATCACGGATACTGTTCCCAAAAGTACTAACTCTATGTCCAATGGGTTTTTAAACAAAAATGATCTCTTCCCGCACTGATTACGAAAGTATCGATTCCCACACAAAAATGACCAAAAACACATACGACATAGCCATTCACCTATACTGGGCATGTGCACATCAATGGAAACAAGAATAGGAAATGTTCTCCCAGTAGACATTCATTTACAGCTAGAATTTACACATGGAGAACAGCAATGGCAAATATGAAGAACAAATAAACAGATTGTTTTGTTTGGAGTGACGATGAATTGCCAGTGAGTGCCAAGATTGGCACTCCAGGCACTGTAAAAAAGCTCACATTGTTCCAATCCATATGGACTAGTGTGGTGCTGAGGTGTCACCCATTGCACGGCTGTGCTCAGGTCATAATTTGGGGTCCTGAGGTGGTTTGTCGGGTGGTGGATGTGGCAACATGCTGTATTAGTGCATGCTCCTAACCCCTGCCTCTCTCTCTCTCAGTCTATAGTTGTGTGAATTTAGCCTAAATTGTAAAAGGAAGATTCCCCACAAATTTAGGAAAACGATAATCAGAAGATGTCTATTTAGAGGCTAATGCCAGTTTAGCTGCTAAGGTGCCTAAAAAAGAGTTTACACTGGATAGGAGAAAGAATTAGTGCAGATAGATCTACTGTAAAACAAGGAACATATGAGGTAGAAGATGAAAATTAAAAGACAATATTTTAGATAGAGAGTTGGAGACAAAAGACCAGAAGAGAATAAGAAGTCTCAGAACATATGCATAAAAATACCAAGGGTGTTAGGAGAGCAAAGTTAAATAAGAGGCTGAGAGCAAGACCCATGGCAAAACCCTTAAACGAGGTAAGGTATTGATGGTGCACAAATTTGAAATGATATGTTGGTGGTTTGGAGTTTAGGAGACTAAAATAATTAATGGAGGACCGAAGGGAATATCCATGGGCCAAACAGAGCAAACAGAGAGGGGACTATAGGAGATTTAGATAAGAAAATCATTAAGTCTGGTAACTGGTTGCTTAATAGGAGTAATGGAACAAAACATTTCATACGTACAAAGAACGATGAGGGAGTGGAGAAAATATAGGAAAACCACATGTCCTTACAACTGACACGAGCTGAAGATAGAATAAGAAAGAGATAGAAGGGATAGAAAACTTTGAACGTAATGAGTGGAAGTAACCCAATTAGTTTGTCTTATACCCACTGCTCTTAAACATTATTTGTGAATAGTGCGAGGAACATGCAGAGGAATTAATCCATACACGCTGCCAGTACAGCAACTCTGATCTGTGAGGAAATAAACAGCTGAGAGTCTGCACAGAGGTAGAGTCATGCAGGCTCGAATAGAATATAGGGAGCTGTGTTGAACAGTGAGGAATTTTGGACTGTAAAGACACCTGGTTCTGTGTGGACAGCTTATAAAGATGTTGATTCACCTGAGGAAGCTCAAGATTTTACAAGGTGTTTCCCGAGGTTGTTTTAATATCCACCACAAAGAAACTGAAATGGGGAGCAGTACTAAAAAAAAAACACACACAAGTGGCCAGACCTGCTATCAACTCCTCCTAGAAAGGCCTCACCCCATGCTACCTATCCCCAAACTCAAAAGGCCCAAAATGGAAATAAGGCTTTACAAATTTCAAATGTCCACTAATAGCAAAAGTAGAGAAGGAAATATGTAAAAACTCTCTGGCCAAACAAAAATAATAACTTTTAAATATTTATTATGAAGATTTCAAAATGATGAACAAAAAGCCATGTAGTAACAAAACAGCAAAAATAGCTTTTGCTAAAGAAGTCACAAACTGGACAACGGTAACTTCAAACATGAAGCCAGAAGATCCAGTCCAAATACAACAATCCAGTAAGAAGCATTCAAACACCAATGCAGTGCTGAAGCTGTTGATGCTGCTTCAGCTTCAGCTTATTTACTGTGAGTGCCAGCACCCCAGTTGCTTAATTAGGTGGAGCGTCCTTGAGTTCCAAAAACAGATAACAAAAAACATTATGTATATTCTTAACATAACACAAAACAGCAAAATTAATAAACAATAAAAAGATTACGTAATGTTAAATGAAGACAAGATGAAAGCAAAAACATAATAACAAAAAATAAAAGATTCATTTAAATAACAATAAACAGTACATAAAGCAGGTTCAGGGCAGCAACTCTGGCTGTACCATAACCGGCAGTAAGACTTGGCATAGACAATGAGTGGTATTTCCATAGGCAAACTGTGCTGTTAGTTAGAGTGTCCATCACAAAAGACCTAATCAAGTGTCCTTCCCAGAGCCATTAACTGCTGATGGTATTTGTGTGCCAGTCCTTCCTACTCCATAACTCTGAGCAACAATTGCAGCCTGTGGAAGATGAGTTGGGCATGCGGGATCCAGCATCATAAACTAGCTGTGCATGGATGACAATTAAGTGGAGGAACAGGCAGAGAATGAACAACATAAGAAAATGAACTAAACTCAGTTTCTCTTCAACGCTAACTTTAGATCTGGGGCTAATAAAGTGAGGTAATTTGTAGCAATTTTAAATTAACTTTCAATGATTTAGAATATTCTGCATGTTCGTAATCCACTATTAAAATAGGTAGAAAGTCAAATGCACATTGCAATTGTTACCTGTTCGGCTTCATGAATTAATAAATCATGTGTACTTTAGTAGTTTAAATAAACTTGGCACTTTAATAAATATGTTTTCTGTAATGAATAAACATAAATAGACACTTATGTTGTATTATACCAGTGGTAATTTAACTGAAACATTTAATAATAATAATAATTCATTACATTTATATAGCACTTTTCTCAGTACTCAAAGCGCTATCCACACAGGGAGGAACCGGGAAGCGAACCCACAATCTCCTTACTGCAAAGCAGGAGCACTACCACTGCGCATTTGGCTCATGAAGAACAATTTTTGCTTATACTAATGCCTTCCTTAGAGGAAACATTGCTGTCCACTTCTTGGCTGATCCCACTTCTTTCAGTATAAGATCATGAATAGCACTGCTTCATTAAAGCTCTGGGGGTTCTGGGTTTGTTCTCCAGTCAGGTTCCTATCCAGGTGCAGTTTATACATTCTTTCCATTTCTGTGTGAATTTCCTTTGTGAGTATTCTCACCTCCCAAAGATGTGCAGAAAGACGGCACCTGTGCCAGTCAGGTGCCAGTCAAACCTAACCAAATAACTTGAGGCTGCGAGAGGAAACTCACCCAAGCAGAAGGGGACCACACAAGCTCCACACAGAAGATGGGAACTAAAGTGGTGGGCTCATCACAGTGCATTACAATGCCATCACATAATACTAAATAATAATGACTTTGTAAGCTTTCAGTTTTCTATTTAAGAGAGCAAAACAAAATTCACAATTCATTGGTACATTTATTGTTTTCCAAAAAAAGAGAAAAACAAGTCCATTAGACTAACAAGAAAACTCATTCATCCTCCTTCCCCTATCCAATTCAGAGAGCTAAATGAAAAGGCCTAACGGGATGCCTCATATTTCTATTTCAAGAACCCCCCCCCCCCCATCAGTGAGCTCACCTGGTATGTAATAATCTGCTGTATGTGACCTAATGCATCTTGAGATGCTTGTGCACTAGGAGGTGGTGTAATACACACTCACACACACACACACACACACACACTCACATCAACTCCAGTGGGGCCTTTGGCATCACTGATGCTTCACGGGGCTGTGGTTTGATAAAAGTGAGACGGTGACAGCAGATTTACAGAAATAAAAAAATCACCCATAAGAGTCCATATAGGACTGGAAATGAAACTGATATGGAGGAAGGAGTGGAGGAAAGGGCACTTCCATGTGCAGATTATTATATTGTGGCTTGTTATCAAGGGATTATTCAGTTACATATATAGCTATTACTGAACTTGAGTCTGTGCTGGGAGGTGAAGGAAACCATCAATAGCTCATTTGGGGATAAGTGCTTTTAAAGTATTTTCTTAATCCTTGTTTACTTGTTCTTAGGTATCAGCTTTATGATCACAGTAAAATAAAAGTAATAACACAAAATGTTGTGAATACCTGCGTGTCACACAAAGCAACACTAGACCTTTATGCTGTTGAGCACTGGGTCATTTCACTTTACTACATATTGTAGGAAATATTATAATCCAGAATGTGTTGAATCATTACAGAGGGACTTGGACAGCACAAAGGCTTGGGAAGATTTATGGAAGATGAAATTTAATGTCAATAAATATAAAATAATTCCACATAGGAAGTAAAAATGTTAGACTTGAATACACAATGGGAGGTCTGAAAATCGAAATTACACCTTAAGAGACGGATTTAGGAGCTGTAGCGGACTTCAACACTATCAGACAGTGTTCAGAAGCCATCGAGAAGGCTAACAGAATGTTAGGTTATATAGCACCCTGATGTGTAGAGTACATGTCCAAGGAGATGATGCTGAAGCTTTATAACGTGCTGGTGAGGCCTCATCTGGAGTACTGTGTGCAGTTTTGGTTTCCAGGCTACAAAAAGGACATAAGCACTTCTGGGAAAAGTCCAGCGAAGAGTAAGTAGGCTCATTCAAGGGCTACAGGGGGATGAGTTATGAAAAAAGATTTAAAGAGCTAAACCTTTTCAGTTTAAGCAAAAGAAGATTAAGAGAAGAGTAATTGGGAGCATGCGCTCATAGTGCATTGCCATACCCACCAACCACCTGACAAATCACCTGAACTGGGACCCGAGTACAGCAGGTGACACCTCAGCACCAGTGAGTTTTTTTTTTTTACGGTGGCTGGAGTGCCAATCCTGCCACCAACCCCCAAGTTTTCCCTGTAAGTTCGAGGGCCTGCTTACAGAGCTGGATGCAGATTAGCGTCATACCCAGGACAAAGCAATTGCAGGTTAAGGGCCTTGCTTGAGGACCCAACGGAGTAGAGTCACTTCTGGTGTTTACAGGATTCGAACCTGCAACCTTGTGATTGCCTGCATAGATCCCTAGCCTCAGAGCCACCACTCTGCCCAGTAAGCGAAGACATGACTGAAGTGTTTAAAATTATAAAGGGAATTAGTACAGGGGATCACGACAGTTACATTGAAATAAGTTTGTCAAATACACGGGGACTCAAGGGTACATTTTGCACCAACGTTAGGAAATTTTTATTTACACAGAGAACCATAGACACCTGAAATAAGCTACCAAGTAGTGTGGCAGACAGTAAGACTTTAAGGGCCTTTCAAAACTCAGCTTGATGTTATTTTAGAAGAATTAAGTGGATAGGACTGGCAAGCTTGCTGGGCTGATTGGACTGTTTTCGTCTAGATTGTTGTAATGTTCTGAAAAGAAATTGCAAACATAGAGCCAGTAACTGGAGATGTGTTTCTTTTGCTTTAACTGTTTGGAAAGCCATAAGTTCACTGTAGCCCATACTTTCTGTACATCTCTGTACCAGCAGTAGGCAAAGTTGGTCCTGGAGGGCTGCAGTAGCTGCAGATTTATTCCTACTTAAGGTCTTAATGGCAAGTCTGTTATTGCTGTTAAAGCACTAATTGCCCAAGCAGAACTTTTATGCCTCATTTTAGTTGTCTCACTTGTTTAAATTCCCCATCCTTAATTGATTATTTTAGTCTTAACTTAAAGCTGTATTCACTGTTTTAATTAGCAATAAGATGCAATTGGCAAAAGAACCATCAGTTCTCCATCTAATTTGTTTCCATTTACATCTGTCTGTATACATCATGAACTACTGGGTTAAATAGAATATTTGTAAGGAAAGCAAATAAAGTGAAGGAATGAGAATCATTAATCCACTTCAGGTTACAGATCATTTGGATGGTATCCTTAAAAATGAAAAAAAGTACAGTATAGGATTGACCAAACAAGACATAAAATAAAAATAAGATCTGGTATTGACAAGGATTACTTTTTAATAAAACAATAAGATTGGAACAAAACCTACAGCCACTGCGGCCCTGCAGGACACACTTTGCCCACCCCTGTTCTATACAAGGTATCTTAAACAGGAAGCACCCAATGTGGCTCACAGTTCCTGAAGGAATGCCAGCTGTCCAAAAGCATAAAACATCGTGGGTTTACCTTGTAACACTCAAGGAATGGAAGATCATAGGGAGAACACAAAGTAACAAAGCAAAATAGACAATTGCCACACTGAATCCTACTGCACAACAGTGTCAAGTTTGTCTGGTATTTAGCATTGATTTTGAGCTGTTGCATTGTCACTCAACCAGTAGATGTGTAATAAAGACCCAAATAATGTGTTTCAAACTTTGCTTTAATTTTCAGCATCTACCCACAAGGGTAGCAAATCAGGGTCCTCAAGTTCAATGCTGCGATCTGGAACAGAAAATGCATAATTAATTAGCAGCATCATCCTGTTCATAAGCATTACAGTCCTGCGGTTTTCTTTGCATTCTGTAAGGGCAGCATCTCCAGCCATGTTAGATACCGTCTCACTCATAACAATTGTTTCAATCCGACTGTTTAGTCCTGTGTATATGAAAGCAGGAGAGAAACCCTTTATCTGCTCTCTGTACCAAGGGCTTTGTATTTCAAATGTTAGGTGGTTCTAACCTTCTAGGAGGATTCTCCATTCTACTCTGGGGTATATAGATCATAATATTACTTAGCATAACATAATGTATTAATCCCAATTAATCCAATTTGGGATTGTGGGAATGGAGAGTGGAGGTTATCCAAACAGCACAAGGAAGGAGCCGAACATGAACGGAGCACCAAACTTTGGCTGGGTCTGCAAATGCAGACACCCACATTCACAATCAGAGAGAGCCAATTTAAAATAATGAATTAATCTAACATGCATTCATGTCTTAGGAAGAAGACTGCACAGGCACAATGTGTAAACTCCACAGACTGTGCAGTAGATTACAATCAAGTACAGGGTTTGAATCCAGGGTGCTCATTCCATGAGGTAGCATTGCCAGCCACTGAGTTACCCAACAGGGAATTCAGTATATTTTGGTTTATTTTATTATACGTTTATTCACAAGGCTGCTTTTACAAATCACATGCAATTAGAAAACAATCCAACAATACATACCATGTACACTAGATTATTAGTTAATATAAAAGTTTTATACAAGTTGAAATAAAAAACAGTAGGAAGTGTATTTATTTAATTGATGTCACAACTATATATTTTTACCATGCACAACTATTGCCTGAACTGATTTATTTATTAAGACTGACTGTCACTGTGAGTGACCCTTACGCATACTCATTATGACAGTTTTAAGCAATTATCAATTATCCTGCCACATAATCAAGAGCATAAAAGGCTAGAGGGGCTCTGCAGAAGGCAAAAGGTGACCCAATAAATATGCCAGTGGGTCAATAGTACTGATTTCATTACCTCTTTGTAGGACAACTGATGAGAGCTGACAAAGATGCTTGACTTCATTAATGCATCACAATAGAACAGACGGCCTGAAGGACATGAGATCATCCTCAGATACATCTAAAGACTAGCCACAGCTGTTAGGAAAAAGCACAAAGAGACAGTAGGAAGAGGGAGGGACAATATACATATTTGGCCAAGGAAATAAAATAAGCATGAACTACAGACACAAGTTTAACAGATAGAAATATGTACAATTGAATTGTTGTTATATAGTATATGAACAAATCCAGCCAGAATATATTCTTTAAACAAAAAATGGCAATACAATCTCTTGGCTGAAACATATTTTGGCAGCATTTTACATTGTGTCTGTATTAGAAATGTATATAAATAAAAGTACTAGGTAATTACCTTCCTAGATAGGATAACTACGCATTATTACTGTATGGTGACAGTGTTCTTCAAGTAACGGTATAGAGAAGCACACATTTCTCATTCTTGTTTTGTCCTCCATTGAGTACTAACCTATACCATTACACCTTTACACAGTAATCACACAGTGGTAACAGTGTAGATAGTCAGCTAATTACTGAATAATAACAGTTTAGGTACACTGTAATAACAGACATTTCAAATTTCACAGACAATGTTGCAAGCTGCATACTCTAGACTTTTTTTTTAAATTTAAGAATAATTATATCATATTTTATTTTTTGGAATTACTTTCTTTGAAATTCATAACAAATTTAGCATACATAGGTGGCACAGTATTTTGCAGTATTGGTTACTGCTGTTACTTCACTGATCCAGAATCCTGCGTTTAAAAGCCATGCCTGACTGTATCTATGCTTTCCTCTGGCTACTCCCATTTTCTTCCTATATCATCAAAGATGTGCTGGTTAGCTAAACTGACCACTGCATGAGTGCTGGTATGTGCATGAGTGGTCTCTGTGATGGACTGGTGTCCTGTTCAGGGCTGTCTTCTGCCTTGTGCCCTAGGCTACTGAGACAGGCTCTGGCCCCCTTACCCTAAATTGGATTAAATGGGTTTGGGAATGTTATATTCATCATTCATTTTGTAATACAAAAAAGAGATCCACAACTAAGAAAAAGAGTGGGGGACTGTCCCTGTATAATGTCCAATAGACAATAAATTCAAAAAGGCAAAATTCATGATCAAAATACTTTACAGTAGTTGATAATAGTACATGACAAAAGGTGGCATTTTATACAGTTGTAAAATGGCTGACGGAAATGAGTTGGCAGGAGATGACGTCCTAACTTTCAAATGGAAGCGATGTCATCACTGGGAGTCAGAAGTGAGGTGATGCCGGAAGTGACATCATCAAGGTGGAGCCGGAAGTGACGTTGTGGTGAAGCTGCCGGAAGTGACATCATCATCAGGAGTCAGAAAGGGAAGTGATGATTGGAAGCCAACTTGGGAACCTGGACGTATGGAAGATGAGTTATATTTCTTCTTTTTGTCTGGCGAAAGAGAGAGAGAGAGGCGTTAGTAACGTATATCAACACCTTGTCTTGTGATATTTCACTCACCTCAGGGCTTGCTGACTGCCTCCTAAGCGCGTGTGTGTGACAATAAATAGAAGGTATATAGAGCTGAATCTCTGGTAGAGTCCTAGATTAAAAGGACATCTTATGTGCATTTAAGAAACTGTGGACAGAAGGTAATTTTATTTCTGTTGTTTCATATTATTTATGTCCCTATTAAACTTCTCCTGTATCATTTTATGCTCTGGGCTTCCTGGTGACACACAGATAGGTATGAAAGAAACAATGGTGTTTTGTATGTCCATCGTGGCACTTCCCGTGATTCCAGGGAGCTCGGCAAAGAGAGGCAGAACAAAAGTGACACTGGGAACGAAGACAGTGTACTGTCAAAGGTTTTGAAACCATCTATCCCATAGCAATCGAAAGTAGAGTGACTGCTTATGCCTCTTCAGCCAGTGGCAATATGTGAGGGCTCTTTGGCCAATGCACACAATCTTAAATCAATCTGCAGATTAATGCGACTTCTGTTTTCTAGTGATCTAAACTGAAATATTTATATATAGGAGTTAGTGTAGGTCTGTGCGCTTTTGCGCTGGTACGATAATTCTGGTTGAGAGTGAAATTGAGGACAAGTACAGACCAGTGTGTTACTGTACATATTAATCCTTACCTTGGTGTTTAGGGCTTGTTAACTAATAATTTCACTGCGAGGCATGGGTTGGCACTGTCACTTAATGCCTTTTCTTTTCCTCCCACTGCAGAAAGGATGATTGACAACCTTAACAATGATGATGTCACTTCTGGTCTCTAACCTGTTAAACCCTGCTCTTCCTCCTTACAAATCTGAAAAACGGCTCATCTACCATCTTGGAGACCATCATTGATAGGCTTTCATATGAAGAAGATAATTCTGCATTTTCTCCTTGTTTTCCTTTTGCAATCATTTCAAATATACATGGATCACGTTTGGGTGCCCCAACCCTTCAAAATCTGTAGTCTTATTTATTTTTCTATATGTGTAAATATATAGAATATCTATATGTGTGTAAGTTTTACTATGTATGTTATCAAAAATGGAAGCATTGAGAGTGTCGGAAAAGGGAAATAAAAAAGGAACACTTGCTTACATGGTCTTTGTTTCTCTCTTTTTCAGAATGGATGAACATTGTCTGGAAGAAGAACAGTGATGTCTCCTCAGACTTGCCTATATTGTAAGATGAAAAATCATTAGGCAGCAGAAGAGTTGGGGTACCAGTTGGTAATCCCTATTTAATTATTGAAGATGAAAAAGATTGAAAACAAAAAGCACATGGTGGTACTAAACAAGTTGAGACCAGGTGATGCAAAACAAAGATGAGGCTTGGATAAGATGTTCCATCTTCCTCTAAGATAAATTCCATTATGAACATCTGGAAGGATTGGGAATTCACAGCCAGAGACAAAACTGGGTCACTCATCTTCCAGTCAGTGTGCCTCTGAACTGTGGGCAGAAAAGGAAATGAAGTTAGTAACAGCGTCCCAACTCTACTGGAGGTGGTACTGTCTACCTTACTGGAGCCCTGAAGGTGTCCCCAAGGTGCAAGTTCATATGTACAGTTCAGCTTTTAGGGTTCATCACCAGATCCACTCAAGCACACACTCACACTTCCACAAGGCTATCTGGGGACCTCCAGTTAACCTAACCTGCACATCTTTGGAGAAATGGAAGGAAACCCAGAGTGTCCAAAGGAAAATCAACACAGTTTAATTCCCAGAACACTGAATGTGGCTCCATATTGGAAAGAAGATAAAGCTAAACTAATTTCATTTTCAGTTAACAAATGGAGTGAAAATAAAAAGCTGGAGAACACAGCTGCACCCCTTTACAAATTGTCCCTACACTGACATCATCTTGAAGGCCCAGACCATTTTATCTAATTGATAATGAAAGAAATGGGGACGGAGATTGAGACAAAGGTTCTTTTTAGTGTTGTTGGTTTCCTGGTTGAAGGCATAAGAAAAAAATGGTTAAGTGAAGGTGTGTCTGTAAGAGGGGCACAATACCCAGGCATACAATATGCTTTTATATAAACTTGGCATACTGTGATGTCAGTGATATTTGTAAAGATTGATAGCTGGTAATAAAGGTGTGGCAGATAATGAAAAATCTCTGAGATGTTCCTTGTTGATGCTGAATTGGACTGAATGGATTCAGGATTGTGTGGATAAATATTTGCATAAATATATACATATATAAATATTTAAGGACATTTGGAAATAGGCAAGAGGAAAGAAAACTTAATTTTATTATTATCTGTAAGAAAGTAAACCTCTGTAGCAAGGTCATTTCACTAGGCTGCTGCATGTTGCTACGCACCTGGGACATGTACAGATGTGTGACATCATGACGTCAGGACCTCTGATTATGATTTGAATTCAGTAAAGTCCTTCTATAGACCTTTGGTGTTTTTGGCCATTAGCTACATCTGACCACCTATCTGTGAAGTCTTATAACATCCCTGGAACTCAATTTACTAAATTAGTTCATCTGAGCTTCTTATGTAAAGTTCCTGTCAGATAAGACAACTGCTTTATATCTAGCACTGAATACTTTGTTTTGTCTAGTATTATGATACTTAACTTCTCAGTCACTCAAAACAACATTATCCACATTACTAGAACTTGAAACAAAGCAGAAATGTTAATTTGTTTTTATGGCGAAGTTTCAGTTTTGACACATATATATTTATTGTGTCTGTCGAAAGAAATATAAAACTTATAAACTGAAGTATTAAGAACGTTCTTAACAGTGGATAGATAGATAGATAGATAGATAGATAGATAGATAG
>JANRMT010062819.1:56283883-56320484 GCA_026402145.1 Polypterus bichir lapradei | reverse complement strand
AGATAGATAGATAGATAGATAGATAGATAGATAGATAGATGTGCTCTCCAAATAAAGAGTGCATCTGCTGCTTTTCTCAAATGCTATCATGCAAGTCTCATGAATGGAGTGATTTATCACAACTCCTTTCATTAATATGCTAATGGTGGCTGAATGACCTGATTAATAAAGAGCACCCACTCAGACAACTTCAACAACGTATTTAGGAAAGAGTAAACTAATAAGAGAAGCATCTAATGGACTATGTCATTTTAGACTTGGCTCATGCATGATCCATATTTTTCTCTTCTGAAATTAGAGGACAACATTTAGGTACTCCATTTATTTACGAAAATGCTCTTTCCGTTCTTTACATGATTACTTCAACTGCTTAATTGATGTCTGCCAAATACGCTCTTAAGCAAGTGCTAAAGCTTTGGCTCTTGAATTAATCAATACGGGATATAGCCATGTCTTCCTCTTGATTTAAACCACGTGCTAAGACTTATAATACTGTTGTTTACTTTGACGTCAGCGATGCCTGGCACCTGCTATACTTGAACAGCAACATGGCTCAGTCAGAATTCAGCACGCACCAGTGCACATATAGGTGTACCAGACTTATAGAAACATTTAATAATCTCAGAGTTTCTTTTTTTAATAAGTGTATGTGATTATATTTTTCCTTTTAAACATTGGACAGCACTAAAGCTGAATAAGAAAAAGTCACTATAATGTCACTGTCTGTGGGAAGTTTACTCATTCTTCCCTTTTCTGATTGGGTTTTATTTAACTCTTAAATTAGCCCAATATAACTGATTTTCTGTGTATGCTTGTGTACCCTATGATGGACTGACTTCCCCTTTCGTGTTCCTTACTGCCTTGTCTCCAGTCACACAGCATAATCTCCAACTCCCTGTAACCTTAAATTGGAATAAGCAGGTTTATTTTACCATGGATTGAGCCTGTGGTTAAAAATGCTCCAGGGCATGGCAAGAATGGGCTGCATTAATAATGATGACCATTGCTCTTGCCATAATGCTCTTTTTGCCACTGTCTCCAGTGTTAGGTGGCATTGCACATCGTACAACCTATATTCAAGATGCTAATGTCTGTAGATACAAAATTATATATTGTTTTTAAACAATATGTTGGGAGATAGTGTAGTGTTAATTTGTTAAATCAAAGGTTGCCACTGGGTTTTTCGCCCTGTTTACCACATGGCAACTTTGTAAATTTACCGTCACCCCCTCCACCATGTTTTGTATAATTTGATTTTATACGTCTACCATAATAAAGAGATTGACAAAGGGGAAATTTGTAAGATATTGTTTTTAACATTTTTAATTTAAGTTTAAATAACAAAAATGAATAGCATATAATAATTATTTTAAGTTCGAATAACAGTAATAATAACACGTAATAATGCTATTTTACTTATTTAAAGACAATTAATGATGAGCAGATATCAGAATACCAGATAGAAACACACTGAGTCAATGAAACACATCAATCAGGAGGCTTGTTCTTGCTTTTCACCTACGATGTTGGATATTCTTGGTATGGTTGTCGAAAGAGAAAGTCTCATGCCGTCATTTGAAATGAATTGAGATCTTTGCAAGCTTCAGCTTTTTTAAGTTGAGTAAGTGAAATTTTATCCCTTTTTGGCACCCCTGTGTTAAACCTGTATGCAAGCCCAAAAAGCTACTGAAATGAGGATCATCCTAAGAAATTCCACTTTAATTGCAGGCCTAATCATTTACTTATACTTTTGGAAAGAACCATTTGCTGCAAACTGAGTATAGTTGTGACAAAAGAAGGATGCAGAGGAGCATACTGTATATTCACTCTGGGAAAACCATTGAGGAAATGCAAAACAGACGGAAGCATATTAGTGTTTAATAAAATCATTACAATGTTGAAGACTAAGTATCGCAACCATTGAGCGATTCTGTAAAGTTACATGAACTTCAAAGTAAATTAATCAGCAAACATCAAAAAGGTCTCAGCATGGGGAGATGATTGGCAGTCGTTGAAAAGCTCAAATGATAGGGGACCTTAGAAAGCTGCTTCCCCTTTCCAGCCACCATGATAAAGTGAAACGCATCTTTAAAAATTACATAAAACATAAATTTGGTAAAGGATGGAATGGGAGACTGTCAATATTTCTAGGGGAGGAGATTTAAAGGAATGCTAACCTTCTAGTAAGACATTATAAGTTTTGTAATTTGTTTAGAAAGAATTGGCTAAAAGGGAATTTCAGACAGTAATAAATGTTATGATAATTCCTTAGCCAAAAGAGGGCCTATTGCCAGGCTGTCATGAAGAAACAATATGACCAGCTGAAGTTATGGGAAATACTCAAAAAGATAAGGAAACGGAACAACACTCTTCCAGTTCACCAGTATGACCATATGAGTGGGAAGTTCTAGAGTGCTCCCTTTGTCCAGAAGGACACTGCTGGCCCATAATGTCTGTTGCTTTATCTTCACATAGAGTCATGTTTCTGTCGTTCAGTTATTAGTTGTGTTTTTATATTAGTCAGTCAGTCAGTGAATAACAGTTTAAATTGCCAGTTGGTCTTTCTTTTATACTTTGGTATACACATAGAAAACGCTATTTAAAATGGCCATTTCAGGAGAGAACATGCTAAGAGAGGTGTTATAAGGAATTCAAAATAAATTATATCACATTATTATTTAGAGTAATAAAAAATTAACAAGTTTGATATGTCCTGAAAGATCACAGAAGGCTTGTTTTGGTAGCAGTCTGATCAGCTCTATATGGTCAATATGCCTATAGTAAAGAGTTCAGAGTTGGGTCTTCACTGATGTTTTGTGTCTTTCCATTTCAAAAACTTATCTGTTGTTGTCTTGTATTATAATGACAAATCATTTTGAATTATGTACTCAGCTTCCTCATCATCCTGCATGTTTTGATTCAAATTCAGCTGTTTCTTAATAGGCTGCTTTTGGTAGATACTGTATATCATCATCATGCACAATGGCCTAACAAATATAACGTCAACCCTAATATGTGTCTTATACTTGTTCTTTGATTTTAGATGTCAACTTTTTTCCATTCTCGAGGACTTAATACAGTATTGTCACTGGTGAGAAACTGGATAAGCTGCCCAGGAGACCGTGGGTTTATGAGCAGCCTCTTCATGTGTAGACATGAGACAGAGAAGGGTAAGTGACTCATCAGTGACTTTTGGGGGCACGTCTTTAAGTAAAATTTAAGTGGTGGGTGGGTTCAATTATTTTGAGTTTTACAATGTGTAATTAACATAATTGCAGAGATCTGGTTTCAGTTCATCAGTGTCAAAAAACTCATCCATTCTGATTCAATGTTGTTGTAAACAAAAAAAAATGAAAATTTCAAAGGGGTGTGAACATTTTATAGGCACTATATGTCATTTTTGTCAAATGTTTTGTGATATCATTCACAATAAAATGTACCATGACATTTTCATATCCACTTACACCAACTCAAGATTTATAAGGCACTGGTGAGGCCTCATCTGAGGTATTGTGTGCGGTTGTGGTCTCCAGGATACAAAAAGGACATAGCAGCACTAGAAAAGGTCCAGAGAAGAGCAACTAGGCTGATTCCAGGGCTACAGGGGTTGAATTATGAGGAAAGATTAAAAGAGCTGAGCCTTTACAGTTTAAGCAAAAGAAGATTGAGAGGTGACATTATTGAAGTATTTATAATTATGAAGGGAATTAGTACAGCAGATCGAGACTGTTATTTTAAAATTAGTTTATCAAGAAAACGGGGACACAGTTGGAAACTTGTTAAGGGTACATTTCTCACAAACATTAGGAAGTTTTTCTTTATACAGAGAACCACAGACACTTGGAATAAGCTACCAAGTAGCATGGTAGACAGTAAGACGTTAGGGACTTTCAGAACTTGACTTGATATTTTTTTAAAATAATTAAGTGGACTGACTAGCTTTGTTGAGCTGAATGGCCTGTTCTCATCTGGATTGTTCTAATGCTCTAACTCAAGGTTGGTTGAGGTCTGGGCCTGTCCTGGCAGCATCATGCAAAAGGCAGAAACCACCATTGCATTAATGCCCGTCCTTCACAAGATTCACTCACATCCACACACACATTCAGATGCAGCTCATTTTTATTTGCATATTAACCAAACATAAAAATTCTTGAGAGGTTGAAGGAAAATGAGTACCCTGGGAATAACACATGGAGGGTGAAAATACAAAAGCCACGCAGGCAGAATTCAAATCCAAGATGTTGGATCGAATAGGCATTTTACCATCCCATAATAAAAACAGAATAAAGCTGACTACCATTTTAGATGGTAAACTTTTTGCTTTTGCTTTGACATCGGTGAAAAAGTATATTTTAAAATATTTATTACATTTAAAGCATTAACTCATTGACTTAATTACTAATAACCATTTAATCCAATTTCAAGTTTGTGTCAAGTGAAAAGCAATTGCTCTTGGGGACCGATATCACACTTTTTAAAATGAAATCGTAAAGAACCCTTAACAATGATACTGAGAGAAACTAAACGCGAAGTCTCAGCTAGCACAATACAGCTTTTCTGTGAGCATGAATACTTTCATAAGTAGCGCTCCCACTTCTCATTTGTTATGTTTCATTAAATAAAAACCCAAATATGATTAACATCAGTAGCGTAGTAGGTTAGATTTACAGTTCTAAATGAAATTATCTTTTACATTAATCTGAATATCTTTCGTTTCATTTTCCTAATGAATTATAATTGGACTGAGTTGTGCCCTTATTATCCAAGTAAATGATTAAACTTCTGAGTTTTACTTTATTTTATTAATAATATATGAAGCCATTCCATTTACATTTTTGATAACCAGGCTGACTAATTCATTAACTCTGATATTCAACAGCGCAAAACCTAAGTTAAGCCAAATGATTTTATTTCCCAAAGCGCATTTTAGATACATTTTATTTTCAATTTAGCCTTAATTTATGATAATGTGAATAACTAATTAAATTGTACTTCAGTAATAAGTGTACGGAAGACAGAAATGACTATAAATGCATTTAATGTTCAAGGAATGACAAGTCTGCCAGCTTTTTGAATACACCTCCTCAAATGCCTATAATGATATTTTATTTTTAATTAAACATTTCATATTTTAAATTTGAAACCAGATAATTCTTTTCCAATTTAACGTCAAGACTGCCAACAGCCATGCTGCTGTCACTGTATATAACTGAAGTGGATGGAGGACAGTTGTACAGTTGGAAGCAAACAAACTCTTAACAAAGATAATAAAATCAGGAATTAACTATCTGACTGTAAAGATGAAAGACGTTGCAATAAAATCATATGGAAAGCTTTGTTTTATAAAATACGAAAACACTGTCTGTCTGATACACATTTAATAACAATCACAATAAATAGTTAATGCCCCGATGGTTCATCTGTCATGGATTTAGCGTTGAATATTTAATAACTTCTGGAGTCAAAACCCTATAGCATGCCATAAGCACTTCCTGAAGTGTAATGAGGCCGGCGTTTCCTGTTCTGTTATCTCAGAGCACCTCAGGAATATACTTACATTCCCAGAAAGCTCCTCACATACCAGGATTCTGCTATAAATGGACTGAAATGCGATGCAGTTTCAATTCAACATCCTCTTCTTAGCCTAATTGAGATTAAGAGCCATTAAGGGCTCTTTGCTGCATGTGCAATTTCTATTGATCAGATTGACTCAACTTGTTTTAGCCAATGATCCGATTACAGGCGTAGTTTTCCTCTTCTCCTGCTGAAGCCTGACATGCATACATTGTCATTTTAAGCACCCTGAAGGTGCATGTGGATGTCAAGCCTGCTTAACAGCAAATCAGGGTGATAAGGGCACACTTTTAATGAAAGCATGTAAAGCAACAGGAAGCCACAGATCATGATTCACACAGACTTTTGTGTACAGGTCCCCTCGGAAGCCATAAAAATAATTGCAGTTATTTCAAAAATTTTCCATGAAAATCTCCAGAGTTGGTCCGGTGCTACATATAAGACATTCTAGATCCTGAAGTGACATGTGCAGAAGACGCAACAGCAGAAAACACAAAGGAACTTCAGTGACTCAATAAGTCCTATAAGAATGACAAAGGGTGGCACTTGTAGGTTTGTTGTAAGGTGTATTGTCTGCTGAGTCACGTAGTAGTAGTAGTAAGAGCGGAGTAAGAGTAGTATTGTTATGTGTGTAGTGTACAGTGAAATTCTTACTTGCATGTCCGACCATCATGTAACACATCTCCACTCTGTGACGCTACAATAAACAACATAACTTGATTTTATTTGCTAGAAACCACAGATCAGAAGCAATAATCTTGACCCTGCGATAGCAAAGTAAAATCAAGAAAGCATTTTTTTACTGACAGATGCTAGGGACTATATATCAAGGAGATAAATGACTGATGTACCCATGACTGTTCTGAGCACCAATGCTTTAAAGCTGGTCTGGGTGACCTCATATATACCAGTACCAGTCATAAGTTTGAACACACGTAGACATTTTAATGTTTTTGAAAGAACTGGCAAGTTTAGGGTTAGCCACCCCTAGAGTAACTACATTGGCGAACCCTGTGCACTGATCTCCAAATGTCAAATGCAAAGACAATTTTCCTTTTGGGATTAATGAAGTATATTAAATCAAATCAAAATAATTTAAATAAAAAACTTGTTTCTATCAAGATGCCATCAAATTGATTTTAAAATACAGACAAGACATACCAGTGCTGTGAATGGCTATTACTGTTTGAAATTAGAGATTTTTAATCTGTTATCCACATATGACTGCAAAGTTGCATTTTCAGCAGCCATTCCTTCAGTTCCCTAATGGTCAACTACCTTAGCTCATCCTTAATTAGTCATTTTAAATGCTTACCAGTTATTAGAAAAAACGTTTGTGATTACATTAGCACCACTGACACCTGTTATTCTCGTCACTTCGGTGGCAAGGTACTGGCATTCCTAACATTCAATTCTGAGTTCACAAATGTCACAAATTAAGTAGTTTCCTCAAGAAACATGTTAAGTCTATTGTTTTTATTCCATGCAATTATTATGAAGAAACTGAAGATCTCTTGTCTCTATTACTGTCTTGAGAGAACTGGATTGAACCAGGATAGTGAAAGATGGGGAAGGCCCAGATGGGCAACTGCATAAGCGGAGAAGGACATCACAATGTGTAGCTTGAGAAACAAGTGCCTTACAGGTCCTCAGTTGGCTTCTTCATTAAATACACACCAAGTACCAGTGAACAGACACCTCCAAGATGCTGGCCAAAGAGGCAGAGCTTCAAAGAAAAAGACATATGTAAAACTGGAAAATAAAAAGAAAAGATTGAAATGGGCAAAATAACATAGATGCTGGACAGAACATGACTGAAAAAGCATAATATGCCCCTTTGCTCTTGCTATGTATCAACATAATCTCCAATGGATCCACCCCAGCCTCTGATATGAAGAATGTACCACACTGCAATCGAAACGTCAAGGGAGACCCGCCCTTCTTGTTCTCCATTCTTATGCATGTACAGTGTCTCATGGTAATCTAATGCACCAACAAGATGCTTCCCACCACTCTGTTTAAATGTACAAGCATGACCGTGGCCAAAACACCAATTTATAAATCAAGCAGACAACAACAAATAGTTCTGGCACTTATTTGTTTCCAATTCAAGCACTGACTGTGACTGCTCTTTTTTTATCTTTAACTAAGACAGATGTTTTCTTCCTTTGTATTAATTCTTTATAACTCTGACATTCTAAGACATTCTAAGCTGTGATGCACTGGGCTAGTAAAATGACTTCAAGAGAGGCCCACTGACTCAACAGACTAATTAAAAGGGCAGGCTCGCTTATGAGACACACCCTGGACCCTCGTAGCAAATGAGAGAATTAACATTGCTGCACATCCTCTCTCTGACACAGTAACACTGAGGACTTTCAGCCAACAAGTTTTTCAGCAGAAGTGTGTCAAGAACGCCACTGGTGCTCTTTTATACTAACAGGAATACGTCTGCATAATGCCTCAGAGTGAGAAAGACTGCTCTTTCTGTCTTTACCTAATTTTTGTTTCTTTTTAGTATTTCTGATGTGTATTTGTTATAATATTTATGCATGCATTTGCTTATTTATTTATTGATCTGTAAAAGCCAAACCAATCAAATAAAGATCTATCTATCTATCTATCTATCTATCTATCTATCTATCTATCTATCTATCTATCTATCTATCTATCTATCTGTCATGTAGTATCTGTCTTATTTATCTATCTATAACTGCAGATCCTTCAATCTTGTCGTCATCCATCATGATAAAAACCACATAGTGGACTATTAACATAGTTTTCAACCAGTATCAGTTTTGCGCTTTTTTAGAGTTTCTTGAAATGAATGTAAAACAATATCAGAAGATTGTCTGTATTTATTACAATGGGTGTGGTGATGGTCCACATTATTAAAAACATTGCATATATTTTTTTATTTTGTTAAAAGGTTGAAGCCCTGTCCAGGATTGGCCACAGCCTTGTGCCCAGTCCTGTCATGATGTGCTCTGGCCCTTATCACCTAAACATGCATAAGACAGGTTTGAATTAAAGAATGAACCACTGGGCAATTCTATATCAGGAGACACACAATGGCCCATTTGTTAATTTATGAAATGAAATATTGATATAAAATTCTGTAATCAATCAATGGAGGACAACAAATCTATACTTACACTACTGTATATAGGAAAGCATGATTTCCATAAAAAAATGTCATAATGGTTTAAGAACCCCAGAGCATATGAGTAAACACTTCACAAAGCTTTTAAAAGGCCTTGTTGAACATTATAATTATTCTTTTTGTTTTCAATTCAACCTCTAAGCCACAAGGCCACACAGGCTAGACAAACAGCAGCTGGGGGTCTTTGCAACTCAATATCAGCTTGTGTGACTCTCAGCATCAAAGGGGTGGAAAGAGGGATTCACTGTCTATCACTGGGTCTCTTCTGTCAACGTGTGAAAGAAACCGCCGTGCTGAAAATCTTTTTACGGAAGAAAAACATGTTGAAATACTAACTGTATTACACTTAATCAGGAAACTACCTGGAATTCAGCTTATTTGGAGATTATGACACTTTTAATTAATTAAGCACAGAGACTCTATTTTACATTTTGAAATCATGTATATTAATATTCTCTATGAATAGACTCTAAGCACAGAGTGACAAAGTAAGGGTGTTAAATCCATGCCTCAAGGCTGCTTTACAAATCAACCCTTCATTGTCTGCTCTTCCTCACTCACTCTGTTTCTCTCATTAGCAGGATGTTTAATTAATTCTGCGTTGTCTGCCATGTTTTTAACTACATAGACTGTGAAAAAACCTGGGTCTCTTATGCTACTCCACAGGGAAACTGGAGTGTTGAAGTGAGTTCATAATGTCGACCCTGACTGGACGAGAGTCTCACTTCCCAAGCACACCCTAAATTGAATTCTGAAATGTTCTGAATGTCTTCAGTTGTTCAATGCACATTGCCAATCACATTTACTGGATGTGCACTGACCTGTCACCCACCTGTATTCCACTGACTAGACTCAGTCTTTGTGCACAGTACACAGACATACATTCAGCAGCAGGCCTGGTTATTGGCTGGCAGGCAGCAATGGCTTAAACTCCATGAGTCTCTGGAGAAGTGAAAATTGATGAGTGAACATTTTCAAATATTTGCTTTTAAACTGGTCCACTAAACTAACTTAGTGAAAATGAAAAGCAAGCAATCATTATAAACTGTTACTAACACTCGTCTATTCTCTATTCCTGTATCTAGTGCCACTGCTACATTCCCTGGTTGTTAATCTCGCCTGTGGAACATAACATGAGAGATGTTTCTAGCCTTGGGATTTAACAGGATTCAATGTGCTTCTCATTATACTTCCATTTATACAGTTGTGGATTTCTTATGATACTATTGAACGTGCGGGGAATGGGAGTGGGCTAGGTCATCAGTGTTATGTTTCAGCCCTGATTTGTTCCATGAATTGTGTGTATTTTCCTTTTTTGTTGTTTCTGTTATTTTTCTTCTGTTCTTTAACATTTTCTAATTTTTGTTAATATTGTTTTATTATTTAGCATTTAGTATGTATGTATTGTGTACACACACTCACGCACATATATATATTTACATATATATATATACACTCACCTAAAGGATTATTAGGAACACCATACTAATACGGTGTTTGACCCCCTTTCGTCTTCAGAACTGCCTTAATTCTACGTGGCATTGATTCAACAAGGTGCTAAACGCATTCTTTAGAAATGTTGGCCCATATTGATAGGATAGCATCTTGCAGTTGATGGAGATTTGTGGGATGCACATCCAGGGCACGAAGCTCCCGTTCCACCACATCCCAAAGATGGTCTATTGGGTTGAGATCTGGTGACTGTGGGGGCCATTTTAGTACAGTGAACTCATTGTCATGTTCAAGAAACCAATTTGAAATGATTCGAGCTTTGTGACATGGTGCATTATCCTGCTGGAAGTAGCCATCAGAGGATGGGTACATGGTGGTCATGAAGGGATGGACATGGTCAGAAACAATGCTCAGGTAGCCCGTGGCATTTAAACGATGCCCAATTGGCACTAAGGGGCCTAAAGTGTGCCAAGAAAACATCCCCCACACCATTACACCACTACCACCAGCCTGCACAGTGGTAACAAGGCATGATGGATCCATGTTCTCATTCTGTTTATGCCAAATTCTGACTCTACCATTTGAATGTCTCAACAGAAATCGAGACTCATCAGACCAGGCAACATTTTTCCAGTCTTCAACTGTCCAATTTTGGTGAGCTTGTGCAAATTGTAGCCTCTTTTTCCTATTTGTAGTGGAGATGAGTGGTACCCGGTGGGGTCTTCTGCTGTTGTAGCCCATCCGCCTCAAGTTTGTGTGTGTTGTGGCTTCACAAATGCTTTGCTGCATACCTCGGTTGTAACGAGTGGTTATTTCAGTCAAAGTTGCTCTTCTATCAGCTTGAATCAGTCGGCCCATTCTCCTCTGACCTCTAGCATCAACAAGGCATTTTCGCCCACAGGACTGCCTCATACTGGATGTTTTTCCCTTTTCACACCATTCTTTGTAAACCCTAGAAATGGTTGTGCGTGAAAATCTCAGTAACTGAGCAGATTGTGAAATACTCAGACCGGCCCATCTGGCACCAACAACCATGCCACGCTCAAAATTGCTTAAATCACCTTTCTTTCCCATTCTGACATTCAGTTTGGAGTTCAGGAGATTGTCTTGACCAGGACCACACCCCTAAATGCATTGAAGCAACTGCCATGTGATTGGTTGATTAGGTAATTGCATTAATGAGAAATTGAACAGGTGTTCCTAATAATCCTTTAGGTGAGTGTATATTGTCACACAGTTGTGGTTAGGAGGCAGGCAAAGAGCCTAAAGGTGAGTGAAATATTGCGATATAGAGGGTCATCACATGGTACTTACCTGAATCTCTTTTCATCAACAGAAAATCAGAGGAAAAATAATTACCTCCACTTCCGGGTCCAAAATGGCCGCAATGACGTCACTTTCGGCTCCATAAGATCACTTCACTTCTGTCAACTCCTGATGACGTTGGTTCCGGGTCCTGTCTCCAACATCACATCCTGCCAACCATTTCCTGCCCCATAATCCTTTTGTTATATAAACGCCATCTTTCCAGCAGTAAAACGTTTAATTTTTTTTTTTTTTTTCATGTTTATGTTCCTTGTGTTTTAATGGTGGGACCCCAAGAGGCTGTGCAACTACCACTTCCTTCTAAGGGACGACCCTTAGCCTTTATATTTTCTGTTTCTTTTTTGGATTCTTGCATTTTTCCTTGTGGTTACTGACATTCCAGATTACACACTAGACTTGCTAACTCAGCAAAACTTTTTTTCCTTTTGCTATGTTTCCTTCTCTTGTCATTTTGTATTTGTTTTTGATTATTTAATACATTACTTACAATACAAAAGAACATTCTTTAGTTGTTGTCCCTCAGCCACAGGTTTACAGTTATCCTCTCCATTGAAGGGTATTTTTTACCTTTTAGAGTATTTTTGAACTTTTAAAGGAATGCTACATTCAAAAAGGATATTGATTATATGTTACTTACTCAATATACTTTGTAGTGGCTGCCGAGAAATATCTTTAATGTCATGTTTTCATGCAGAACAAAGAGAAAAATGTTTTTCACATAACAGATGTCAATAGTGGCCAGTGCTGTACAATGGCAAACATTGTGAAAAATGTTCATGGAGAAAAGAAAAAGAATCTCATATTTACTCTGAAAAATGTAAAAAGAGAATTTTCAATGTCTCGATTATAAGAACATGCTTCAAAAACCAAAATGGAAATGAAAAAGATGTCAAAGTCAGAAAAATGTCCGGTTAAGTTTTATCAAACCTACATCATAACAGTTCAAGTGTAGAGATGTCAGGCATAGATGTATCCCTAAATGGCCCTGTCTGGTCCAGGCCCTGTTACCAAAGGTCAAGTGATCCTCAGGAAAATTAAACCACCTACATTTTGGAAGTTGAATCTCAGGTGCACTGTTAAGGAATTGGGGTCCTCTGAAAAGTCAGGTTTTAATAAGACAGAAGTCTCTGTAAGGTTGGAGGACAACAGACTAAATTATTATTATTTTATATTTCTCCTCTAGTTCAGCTTTTTACTGTATTTAGATATGTTGCTCTATATTAGGTGTTTGAGTTAGAGTATTACATAGAGATAATTTCATAGAAAACGATGGTTTGCTGACATTTCACCAAGCGTTGATGGCTTCTTTTTTGGCCAGGAAGCCTTTTTAAAGTACACAGATGGATGGATGAGTGACCCATCCAGGTTGGATAATGGTACCTTTCCCGGTCAGGAAGCCATTATAAGGTAAGTAAAAAAGGAGACAGCATCCCAGGGCCATGTGTTCCCCGGTACACTGGGTGGTGGTATCGCTGTTGTAATTCTCCTGTTCAGACTCCCGAAGGACTTTATGAGGGTTGTAGTTTTGATGAGCAGCCCAGTTGTGGTCTTTGGGTGCCGCTAGGGGGAGCTGCTGGAGTTCTCCTGGGTATGGGATATAAAGCTGCTGTTCTGCCTAACCCAGGACTTAGAGCTGAGAGTTAGTGGACAAAGCTTGTGTGGATGAGAGTAAATGAGGATAAAGGAAAAAGAATGGACTTTATTCAGTAAAAATGCACTGAATTTGTCTGAATTTGTGACTGTGTGACTTAGTTGTGTCTGGGTGTTTTGGGTGCTGGTTTGCCCCCCTGCAGGTCACAATGGCTATAACATTATTGTTTTTTATAACAAAGGTAACATTTGAAACATTTTTGTAACCAAATTATATTTTACATAATTAAAATGTTTTCTTTGCGTCTGCATTTTTCAAACCTTAAATAGACTTTAAATAATATTTGAAATCCACCTTAAAGCTACTGAAAGAGGGAGTATCCCTTGACCATTTTGATGTAAGAAAATGAACTTTACCCCCAAAAAATTAACAAATTTATAATAAATAAATAAATATTCTTATTCCATGTCCATCTTACACAATATGAAAAAAATGCAAAAAGTCTTTAAAAACAAAACTTTGCCAATCAGTCCAAAATAAATTTTTAAGCATACCAAAGAGACACACTGCAGATTCCTCCCTTCAGCAGTATAAAAAAAACACAAATCTTGTTAAAACTTTCCTGCCTTGCCCCCTATGTTGGCTGGGATTGGCTCCAGCAGATCCCCGTGACCCTGTAGTTAGGATATAGCGGGTTGGATAATTGATGGATGGATAATTCAAATGATATCTTGTTAAACTTATTTGTAATGCAATATCTTCAAAACATTGTGCAAGCTAATTTTCAGTTTATGTCATTATATACAACTAGCTGTGTAAGCCTGTGTTTATCAGCGGCTAAGTGAGTTTCTCTCTCCTCTGAGGCTTTGTTTTGCCGATGTGTTTGCCTCACTTGTGTATTAGTGGCTAAGCAAGTTTGTCTTTTGTCAGCGGTTTCACTTTGGTGATGGAGTCGCTTTCTTTCAACTTCATGCTGTAGTCTTGTACTTCTTTCTTCTTCCAACTCATTAATTTGGGGCCACCATGCTGGCTCCTTGAGCTTCATACTGTAGCCTCGCACTTCCGGGCCGGACAGATAGACACACATACTTACACGCGTAGACGTTTATATATAAGACTAGCAAAATACCCGCACTTCACAGCGGCAAAGTACTGCCTTAAAATTTTTATTAAGAAGAAAAGTAAACCTTTTTAAACTGAGGGAAAATATATCAATAATTATTTGTTAAGGACCTCTTTGTATACCACGTTGTCAGTTCGGCCCTCCGGTTGTAATATGACCAAGCTGTGCACTGAGCTTACTCTTCAGCATGCAACGTACAGTTGGCCATGTGAAAAGCAATCTTGCCTCCAATCTCACAGCTTGGATTGCTGCTGTCATAATCGGTTTGAGTTTCATGGTTTGTTTCAATTACGACAGTATTTGCAGGACTTGTTGTGTTGAAGTGACATTCGGCATCTGTCAAGCGTTGTAAGCATACAACCGGTTTCATCGATAACTTCGCATCCAGCTTTTGAGAGTTTAAACATTCATGAACATCAAAGTGTCCACTACTGAAATCGTCACCTGTGAACCTAAGCTGTTTAAGAGGCATTGGCGATTGTCGAGAGGTGTAAAATATTTGGCCATTTCAGTACACTTGAAAGCAACAACCGAACAATTCAGCGGCAGCCATCAACTCACATGCAGAACCATAGGTGAAGGGCTTAAGCATTTCACTCTTATAGTGCTCCTGTGTAGTATAATTATCTCCTGTACCGTCATCAGTCCACACCTTGAACCTGTCCCAGTCATTCAATACATAAGACACAATGTTCCTCCAGATATCAAGAGTGAGCCTGATATGGCCGTGCAATATGTAACACAGAGAATGTAAAAGGCAGGTGCCATCTCCGGGCATGGAAACCACTCGGTAAGTGACAGTTCTTTGATCAATGGTGATCACCTCGATAGACATGTTAATGGGGGTACGGTTGGAACGATAAAGGAAATGGGTACCTGAACAATGTAAACTAAGTCTAAAATACCTATACAATAACTATAATCGTAATAAATGAACAATAAAACAGTGGAGAAGCCGTGGATTAAATAAAAAGGCTGTAGTTACCAGCAGGGAGACGAGAATCCCATGGCGAAGCAAGGAAGGGAATGTAGAGACCGGAGCGACGGACGGCCTTATATAGGCAGGCAGCCAAAAATGTGGGAGGTATGGGGATGGGGGACCCAACACCACCTCACACGGCGACCGAGCTGCAGGCTATGGACGTATATATGTATGTAAGTAGGATTCAGTTAGTGTTGGTAACCCGCGTACCAAATTTCTTGAAGGTGGGCCCGTAGGTAACAAAGACTGTTGGAAAGTTCAATATGGCGGCTGACAGTGGCGTCATACCACTGAAATAAGTACGTAAATTGATTTCGGTTAGCGCAGGGAAGCCGCCTACCAAATTTTGTGAAGATGGGGCCATAAATAAGAAAATTCAACATGGCGGACGTTGTCGACCGTTATGACCGTTACGTGTAGAATTTCAAAATGAAACCTGCTTAACTTTTGTAAGTAAGCTGTAAGGAATGAGCCTGCCAAATTTGAGCCTTCTACCTACATGGGAAGTTGGAGAATTAGTGATGAGTGAGTCAGTCAGTGAGTCAGTGAGGGCTTTGCCTTTTATTAGTATAGATATAATGGAGTATATTACATTCCAATTATGTTATTTGCATCAAAGATTAAATTCCAAAATTAAATAGAAGGGGGACGAAATGGGATTTAGAAATATTCCCTACATAATAAAAGTATTATTACATGCCTTATTCTTGATTCCCTTATCCTCCCAAGCTTTAGTGTCTATAGCTCTGCAGATTCTCTCCAGTGCACCTAACTGCAGGTGCAGTGCCTTTTTAAAATAGTTTTTATTTGGATTTGATTATGTCTCTTACTAACCTATGTATGACTAGTTGTCTGTTTACTTTTGTACAACTAATCTTAGATAACATTATCAATATGTTTGCATCTTCTACAGCTCACCTTGATTTCTATTATTATGCTGGTGTATGCAGTCTGCTATGCTTTACAGAGTGGCTCATTTCACAGTTTTCCTCTAGTGGATTTTTGCCTCCAGAAATGTTGATAGTTGTGGGCCACTATGTACGTTCTCCTCTTCTATGGGTGTGGTGACCAGGCATGTAATTGACAGGAGACTTTTGTATTTAACATGCATAATTTAGAGCCTTATTTTCTACAAATATGTGCACAATTAATGTAACATATTGTTTCATGTTTTCACAAAAGAAATGCAGCTTATGCTACAATTTGTATTCTACATCCTTTATCAGATGCACTTCACTGTGCTTCTAATAAATGAAGCACAGTATCCAATATTGAAATCCATTCTGATGAAGAGCACACAAAGAGGCCTAAAAAAATCCATAATCCAGGGCCTTCCCTAGCCTCATCTCAAACCCAACTGGCCTGCTTCAACCTACACAGTGAAGGTTGCTTTGGCTTCAAAAGTGTAAAATATATCATGAATGTCTTAAAAATTTTAAAAATACCTCTTTAGGGTCAGCAACCATTTAACCTCGGGCTAGTTGAGATAAGACCAAAACAAAACCTCTAAAAAATAAGCAATATTTATTAGCAATATAATAAAAGCAGTAAACTGAGAAAAATAAGGCAGCAAATATTGCCTAAATAGGTACCCCACATCCAACAAATCCTAAATTTTTGATACTCTCAATTATTCACTTTGACGATGGCCCACTAAAGGCCCTACTCTACAACCTCCAAATATACTGGCTGAAGGTGTTCCTTCACCAGTGGTGTCAGTGTGGCCCCGCCTCTCTGGGTTTCACTCACAAAATACATGTCATATACATGATACATATATAGTAAATAATAAATAAATACATAAATGCAATGCAATGAATGCCTGAAAAATACTTCATACAAATAAAGAAGATGGTGAAAAGGAAAATGAACATAAAAAATGAAATGTGAGAGAAAACATTTTTTCATTTTGTTTTTGTTTTTCTGATTTTCAGAAACTCAGATGAGAGAAGACATTATATAGGCACTACTGCTTTGCTGGGCATGGCTGTTAAATAAATGTGTTAAAAATATAGATGGTAATGAACGACACACAAGTTAAAGATTGACTAATCTGTATCATTCAGAGCCATTGCATATAACTAAGATGTTGTGATCAAGGCAGTCAGACTATATAAAGAATTGTATTGGATATCTCTACTCACTGCTTGGAGATTTTTATTATTTTTTAAAGTATTTTTATTATTTATCTAAGTGGAAGCTACATTAGTAGGTGACAACGTTTACAGAAATTGAATACTCAATTCACAGGACCACTCCTAAGAAGATGGCATCCTATGTCTAGCTTACAAATCCCAGTCGCAGACTGCTAGTTGTGACCATAAAGGTGATTTGGTATTCTGTGCTGAGAACTGGCATCATTTTCCTAGCTGATTACTCTGTAAGTGTGTTGGGGGAAGAGGGGGTGATGTTGCCCTCTCTGCATTTTATTTTCAGGGTTGATCACTGGCTGTTTCATTTATTTGCCACTTGACATATAACCTGCCAATATTCTACCTGATGGAAACATCAGCATCCTTGACCTCTGTCACTCTTTCTATGATCACTCGAAATGAAAATGATGCCCATTAAGTAATGCATTAAACCATTACAGATAGAATATGAATGCATGTCTGCATGGATGTATAAATGGCTGTATAACTTACATCAGCCTTTATGTTTGTAATCTGTTAGCATTTGAAAATCTGTGTAGAGCTCATCCATCTAGGAATGAACTGAATTGAGTCAAATTATTTCAGGGCTGAAGGGATGTGAGATATGGAGCTGAACCATTATAATTAAGAGAAAGAAAAGCTAAGAGAAACCTTAATAAAAGTATGTATAATTTCAGACTAAATAAGATTGACATGACTGTTATTTTAATATCTTTGTGGAAACAGGCATAGAGGGAAATATGACATAAATTATAGAAATTATTTCATGAATCAGAGAACTGTGAATATCTACAACTTGTTGCTTACAGCGTTGTTGTAAGTGTCACCCTGGGGACATTTAAGTGTTGATTTGACATTGTATTGGAAATGCTTAATGAAAAGAAATTGACTAAGATATTGGATTTTTGATAGTGCTATTCTTTGTATGCGTTGAACATACCACCATTAATGTTTGATTACTTGTTCTACCACCCACTGAAATGTGGCAGGAAAAGTGTATGTAAAAAATCTTTCTAGGAGTCTATTTAATCTTGAAACATTAAATATTTCGGTCAAGAATAATTTTAAAGGCGAAAGACTTTTTTTTTTACCTTCCTTGTGTCTGATACTGCTTGAAAACTGAACTGGCTTAAGTTGGGCAATAATGGATGGATAAAAAAGAATTTTATTATTATTAACATCTATTATTTATCAATAAATGTTGCCTATAAAGGTACTGTGTATAAAGTGAACAGTGAAATTGTGCAGGGTTTAGCACTGCTGCTTCAATGCTTGAATTCCAATCCCAGTTATTGCTCATGTACAATTTACAATTTCTTACTGTGTATTGGTGTGTTTTCCCCCACATTCCCAAAAACATCTGTGTTAGGTTAGGGTTTAGGTTTTGTTGTGAACAGGCTCTGTGATAGAATGGTGCCCCGTCTGACGTCCACTGTGGCCCAATGTCCTCATTATCCACCAGGAAGCAGGAAAATATCTAATTGAGATAGCAAATGATTGATCCTGAACAGAATGTGTAGTTGGACATCTTAAGTAACTGCTTAGGTCTCTTCTGAGTCTGTCTAGCTGTCTGGACCAGTAAGTGCTTATCGGCTGACAAGTGGCACCAAATATAATATATGGGATCAAATAACATAGCCTTAACCCAGTCACAGGGGATGCACAAACCACTGTGTTTCTTCGTGCTGGTTTCAAGCCCAGATAAATGGGGAGGGTTACATCAGGAAGGGCATTTAGTGTAAAATTTTGCCAGATCAATAGGCGGACAACAAAATAGATTTCGGTTGAGGCCTGGGTTATCAACGGCCGCCACCAGTACTGTTAGCAAATGGGGGGGCTACTGTTGGCTGATGAAGGAGAAGAAGAGGGGGGAGACATGTCTGAAGGCAAGAGGAGAGGAGGAAGGTTAAGAAAGTGGAACTGAGGGTAGAAACTTTGAATGTTGGCAGTATGACTGGTAAGGGGAGAGAGTTAGCAGATATGATGGTGAGAAGGAAGGTTGATATATTGTGCGTGCAAGAGACTAAATGGAAGGGGAGTAAGGCCAGGTGGATCGGAGCTAGATTCAAATTGTTCTATCATTGTTTGGATGGGAGGAGAAATGGAGTAGGGATTAATATGAAGGAACAATATATCAAGAGTGTTTTGGAGGTGAAAAGAGTGTCAGACAGATTAATTTTTACGAAGCTAGAAATTGGAGGTGTGATGATGAATGTTGTTAGTGTACATGCCCCGCAAGTTGGGTGTGCGATGGATGACAAAGAAGATTTCTGGAGTGAGTTGGATGAAGTAATGGACAGTGTACCCAAGGGACATAGAGTGGTGACTCAAGCAGATTTCAATGGACATGTTGGTAAAGGGAACAGAGGAGATGAAGAGGTAATGGGTAGGTATGGTGTCAAGGAGAAGAATGAAGAAGGTTAGATGATAGTGGATTTCACACAAAGGATGGGCATGGCGGTGGTGAATACGTATTTTAAGAAGAGGGAGGACCATAGGGTGAAGTATACGAGTGGAGGAAGATGCACACAGGTATATTATATCCTAGGCAGAAGAGTAAATCTGAAGGAGAATGAAGTGTAGTTAGGCAGCATAGGATGATGGTCTGTATGATTATGTTGGAGATCAAGAAGAGTAGGAGAGTGAGGGCAGAGACAAGGATCAAATGGTGGAAGTTGAAAAAGGAAGACTGCAGGGTTGAGTTTAGGGAGGAGGTAAGACAGGCACTGGGTGGCAGTGAAGAGTTACCAGACAGCTAGACAACTACAGCAGAAATAGTACTGGTGACAGCAAGAAGGGTGCTTGGTGTGACATCTGGAAAGAGGAAGGAGGAATAGGAAACCTGGTGGTGGAATGGGGGAAGTACAGGAGAGTATACAGAGTAAGAGGATGGTGAAGAAGACGTGGGAGAGTCAGAGAGATGCAGAAAGTAGAAAAGAGTTCAAGGGAATAAGGTGAAAGGTGAAGAGAGAGGTGGTGAAGGCCAAAGAAAAGGCGTATAATGAGATGTATGAGAGGTTGGACACTAAGGAGGGAGAAAAGGACCTGTACTGATTAGTTAGATAGAGGGACCGAACTGAGAAAGATATGCAGGAGGTTAGGATGATAAAGGATAAAGATGGAAACATACTCACAAGCGAGGATGGTGTGTTGAGAAGATGGAAAGAATACTTTGAGAGGCAGATGAATGAAGAGAATAAGAGAGAGAGAAGGCTAGATGATGTGGAGATAGTGATTCAGGAAGTGCAATGGATTAGCAAGGAGGAAGTAAGGACAGCTATAAAGAGGATGAAGAATGGAAAGGCTGTTGGTCCAGATGACATATATGTGGAATCATGGAGATGTTTAGGAGAGATGGCAGTGGAGTTTTTAACCAGATTGTTTAGTGGAATCTTGGAAAGTGAAAGGATGCCTAAGGAGTGGAGAAGAAGTACTCTGGTGCTGATTTTTAAGAATAAAGGGGATTTGCAGAGCTGTAGTAACTACAGGGGGAGAAAATTAGTGAGCCACAGCATGAAGTTATGGGAAAGAGTAGTGGAAGCTACATTAAGAAGGGAGATGATGATTAGTGAGTCGCAGTATGGTTTCATGCCAACCAAGAGCACCACAGATGCAATGTTTGCTCTGAGGGTGTTGATGGAGAAGTATAGAGAAGGCCAGAAGGAGTTGCATCGTGCCTTTTTGGACATAGAGAAAGCATGTGACAGGGTGCCTAAAGAGAATTTGTGGTATTGTATGAGGAAGTCGGGAATGGCAGAAAAGTATATAAGAGTTGTACAGGATACGTACGAGGAAAGTGTGACAGGGGTGAGATCTATGGTAGGAGTGACGGATGCATTCAACGAAGAGGAGGGATAACATCAGGGATCAGCTCTAAGCCCTTTCTTATTTGCAGTGGTGATGGACAGGTTGACAGACAAGATTAGACAGGAGTCCCTGTGGACTATGATAGTTTGCTGATGACATTGTGATCTGTAGAGAGAGTAGGGAGCAGGTTGAGGAGACCCTGGAGAGGTGGAGATATGTTTTAGAGAGGAGAGGAATGAAGGACAGTATGAACAAGACAGAATAAACATGTGTAAATGAGAGGGAGGTCAGTGGAAAGGTGAGGATGCAAGGAGTAGAGCTGGCAAAGGTGGATGAGTTTAAATACTTGGGATCAACAGTACAGAGTAACAGGGATTGTGGAAGAGAGGTTAAAAAGAGTTCAGGCAGGGTGGAATGGGTAGAAAAGAGTGTCAGGTGTAATTTGTTACAGACGGTTATCAGCAAGAGTGAAAGGGAAGGTCTTTAGGATGGTAGTGAGACCAGCTTCGCTATATGGGTTGGAGATGGTGGTACTGACCAGAAACCAGGAGACAGAGCTGGAGGTGGCAGAGTTAAAGATGCTAAGATTTGCATTGGGTGTGATGAGGATGGACAGCATTAGGAAATGAGTACATTAGAGGGTCGGCTCAGGTTGGATGGTTGGGAGACAAAGTCAGAGAGGTGAGATTGCATTGGTGGATATGTGCAGAGGAGAGATGCGGAGTATGAGATATGAGATATTGAAGGTTAAAATAACAGAATACCACAATATAGTCTGCCTTGAGAGGTGGTGTTATTTCTCTAGAATTATAAATAACAATGCTAGTAATCCCAGAGCCTTATTCTCTACAATTGATCGTCTGCTAAACTCAGGTCACTCAGTGGAATGCCTCCAAAATACTTCCAGTGAAACACAATTTGCTGTGTTTTTTAATCAACAAATTAATGATATTAGAAATAATATAGTATATCTCCCCAATACTGATCCTCTTAAACCCGGTACTCCATTATAAACAAATTAAATTCTTTCACCAGGATAGATTTACCTGATTTATATAAAATAGTTTCTCAGCTGAGACCCTCCACCTGCGTCCTTCACCCAATACCAACAAGTTTTTTCAAAGAGGTATCGGGCTTGCTAATTGATAGTATTCTTGACATAGTAAACTCGTCATTAGATACGGGGGTCTTCCCAGACTGTCTTAAGACTGCTGTAGTTAAACCCCTGCTCAAGAAAAATAATCTTGACTCCACTGCTTCTGAACATTTTAGACCTATTTTGAACCTGCCTTTCTTAAGTAAAATTCTAGAGAAGGCAGTCATTATGCAGCTTGATGATCACCTCAATAAACATGCTGTTCTTGACAAGTTTCAGTCGGGTTTCAAAACAAATCACAGCACAGAAGTTAAAGTAGTAAATGACTTGCGGGTAAATGCAGGCAGAGGCCGTTTATCTGTTCTCATCCTCTTAGATCTGAGTGCTGCATTTGACACCATTGATCACAATATTCTTAGAAATTGCCTTAGTCAGTGGGTGGGTCTTTCTGGCAGTGTCTTAAATTAGTTTGAATCCTACCTACCAGGTAGAAAATTCTTTGTAAGTTGTGGTAATTATACTTCAAAGACACATGATATTCTATATGGTGTTCCACAAGGCTCTATCCTGGGTCCGCTGCTCTTTTCGATTTACATGATTCACTGACACAATGTCTCACTTGTGTTTCTAAATGGATGAATAGTATTTTTCTCAAACTAAATAAAGAGAAAACAGAAATTTTAGTGATTGGCAATAATGGATATAATGAGGTTAGTAGAAATAAACTTGATGCATTAGGATTAAAAGTCAAGACACAGGTAAAGAATTTAGGGGTAACTATTGACTCTGACCTGAATTTTTAATCATATATTAATCAGATTACAAAGACAGCATTTTTTCACTTAAGAAATATAGCAAAAGTTAGATCTCTTATAACATTGCAGGATGCTGAAAAATTTGTTCATGTTTTTGTTTTCAGTCGGCTAGATTACTGTAACGCACTCCTCTCAGGACTACCAAAAAAAGACATCAATCAATTGCAACTAGTGCAGAATGCAGCTGCTAGAATCTTAACTTGGAAAAGAAAATCTGAGCACATCACCCCAGTTTTGAAGTCACTACACTGGTTACCTGTGTCATTTAGAATTGACTTTAAAATACTGCTTATTGTTTACAAAGCCCTAAATAATCTCGCTCCATCTTATATTTCGGAATGTCTTACACTTTACACTCCAAATCGTAACCTTAGATCTTCAAATGAGTGTCTACTTAGAATTCCAAGAGCTAGATTTAAAAGAAGTGGCGAGGCGGCCTTCTGCTGTTATGCACCTAAAATCTGGAATAGCTTGCCAATAGGAATTCAACAGGCTAATACAGTGGAGCACTTTAAAAAACTGCTGAAAACACATTACTTTAACATGGGTTTCTCAGAGCTTCATCTTAGTTTAATCCTGATGCTCTGTATATTCAATTAATTATCACTAGCCGAAGCCCGCCGTAGCACATGGTGGTGTAAGAATAGGAACGGAAAACGGTGAGAAAGGAATTCAGTATAACAAAGGCTTAAGAAACCACCGTCGCAGTATAACGAAAATAGCAAGGAGCGAAACCAATGCCAATGGTCGAGAGAGTACCTTCCTGTAGCAGGCTACGAAAAACATAGACATATATAGATAGACGCCACATTCACTGTGTTGCCCAGTCGGCACGATAAGTCAGTGTGTCTGCACTATTGCGAGTGGTAAAAGTGCCATTTGAACTAATACAGGTAGATGTGGAAACCGGGTTTTCTGATGAAAAAGCAATAACGTTTTAAACTGTATCGTTTACATACAACAGATTTTGGCAAATTGTTTAGATGCAGTTATTTATATCCATTTATACACTAATAATGGCAATTATTAAATAATAATAATAATAATAATAATAATAATAATTATTATTATTAAATAATTCCTCCTGTATAAGTAACATTTCTCAGAACTGCTTTCTTCCATCTCCGAAACATTTCTAGACTTCGTCCTGTTCTTACGTAACACAGTACTAAAGTATTGGTTAATGCCCAAGTCACCTCACGTATAGATTGCTGTAATGCTATTCTATGTGTCATCCCACAAAAACGTATCCATCGCTTACAATTTATTCAAAAATTCTGCTGCCAGGATAAGAACCTTCTGTTCTAAATCCACTGAACATATTACACCTATTCTCTCTCAACTTCACTGGCTCCCTGTTAACTACAGAATACAATACTAAATACCGCTCTGAACATTTAAAGCTCTCCACAACCTCACTGATCTCCTACAGACTGACACTCCTCTCGCTCACTCAGATTCTCATCTGCAGCTGTACTTTCTGTACCACACATCAAACTCTGTGCTATGGGAGCTCGAGCATCTCTCATAGTGCTCCTCAACTCGGGAATTCTCTTCTCTCTCATATACATCAGCTTGATTCAATAACACATTTTAAAACTACCTTCAAAACTTATCTTTTCAAACTGGCATACCAATTGTGAATTTTGCACTGTTACTACCAGTTATCTTTGTTTGTTTGCTAATTATTGCTGTTTGATTTAGCCTTCTCTTTAGCCTCGAGAGCGACAGTGGATGCGGAAGGAGGATTAGAGATGGTGGGCGGGGCTCTGTCGTGCGTTTCCCATGACACGAGAGGAGGGTTAGAGTGGGCGAGCGGGGCTCTGTCGTGCATATCCCATGGTCGGGCGACTTGGTCGATTATGTATATAGAAAAGCAGCCGGTATCGAAAAGAACAATGAAAAGTCAACGTGGCTCTGAGGTTCATATGGACTGTAGCAGAGACAAAAGCGACTGAGGCTGTGTTTGGTGAGGTGTTCCGTGCAGGCACATGAGCAGGCAGTACGCATGCCTCGAGAGCGAGTGTGGCCGCAGCAGGAGAGTTAGAGTTGGCGGGCGGGGCTCTGTCATGTGTATCCCATGACGCGAGAGGAGGGTTACAGTTGGCAGGCGGGGCTCTGTCGTGCGTATCCCATGGTCTTAGAGTTGGTGGGTGAGGCTCTGTGAGTTGGTGGGTGTGACTCTCTGTCTTGCGCTCACTGTCTTGCGTGCCCTTAGTGAATTATATATATAGATTATTATTCATGGTGGCTTCAAAATCTGTACTAAATCCTACTTTCTCTTCTGTTCTTTTTCCGGTTTTCTGTGGTGGCGATCTGCCCCACCACCACCTAATCAAAGCACCATGAAGTCCCTACATTGATGGATTAAAGGCCACAAGTCCACATGACTGTCATTAGCAAATTCTTCCATGAGAACCTGATTACAATGAGGGCTGATTGAGGTAATTTATGTTAGGTAGAATGCTTAGAAGGGGGCTGGGCAGTCTCGTGCCCTGGAACTCCTGCAGATTTTATTTTTTTCAAAACCCATCTGTTTTTTTTTTTTTTTTTCTGTCCTGCCTGGCCATTGGACCTTACTCTTATTCTATGTTAATTAGTGTTCCCTAATTTTAATTCTTATTTATTTTGTCTTTTTTCTCTTTCTTCATCATGTAAAGCATTTTGAGTTACATTGTTTGTATGAAAATGTGCTATATAAATAAATGTTGTTCTTGTTGTTGTTGTATATTGGGAAAAGGATGTTAAGGATAGAGCCACTAGGCAAGAGGAAAAGAGGAAGGCTTAAATGATGGTTTATGGATATGGTGAGAGAGGACATGAAGATGATGGGTGTAACAGAACAAGATGCAGAGGACAGGAAGATATGGAAAAAGATGATCCACTGTGGCAACCCCTAAGGGGAGCAGCCTAAAGAAGAAGAAGAAGAAATAGAAGAAAAAATAACATAGCCATAAAAAACATTAAAATTTGTCGCAGAGTGCTCCAGAACCAAGTCAATTTCTAAGTTAATTTCTGAGCAAGCTTGTGTACTGAACTCTACCAGTATGGCTACAGAGTCATAGCCCTTAAACCAGTTTTGCTAAGAAGTCTGAATATTTTGAATAGTTGTTGAATAGTTGTTGAGGACCTGAGCAGCTGGACCAGGCCAAGGGGACATCCACGTAACACCTGGCTGTGGCAGATAGACCGCGTTTATGCCAAAGGGGTTGCCAACCAGGATCCTGAGCTGTTTCATTGTGTGGTGGGTGTGGCAACGGACTGTACCAGTCAATGCTCCCCAACCTGACCAGACCTGACCTGACCTGTTGTTGCTTATGCACAAACAGTATTTTAGGTTTATCGCTCAACCTGTTGAAACTGCATTGTGAAAAAGCAGTCTTCCATTGATACAAAGTTCAAGCACACAGTTTCCAAATTTACATTTTTAAGTGTCTTTAAACTCACCTATACACTCACTCTGGGGATATTAACATTAACACCTTCTCCATGGAGAAGTCAAGTTCTGGGATCCTTGCTGGGCATAGTGTTATAAATCCAAGTTTGGTATCTCAGAAATCATATCTGCAGCTTTTTAACAAATAAGAAATATTGTTTTTTAATTTATTCTTTGGTTGCTCCATCCCACTGCCATTTTGTGTTTCCAGTAGCAAAGATTTCATTAGCAGGAATGTGATTTTGGAGGCAACATGGCTTTTGATGTAATTTATGTAATTAACTCCTCAAGTGCAACACCTCACAAAATCTGACTAGTTATTTAGGGACAAGAAATTTAGTCAGTCATGAATATTTGCAATGGCTTATTTTTGACTTTGAACTTAAATTTTTTGGGTTAACATATTGTGTGGTGACATTCAGTCTTTCTGCCGTCCTAGTTAAACATATACCTGTTAAGACATTTTCAGCTAAATTCTTTGTGTGAAAATGTGCTATAGATTAGATTAGCTTTTAATCTTTAACTTTAGGTTAATGTAATATACTTACCCATAAAAACACATCAGAGATTATCTTTGGATGTAGAAAAAGCATTTGACATGGTTGAATGGGACTACCTATTCACCACATTACATAAATTTGGGTTTGCCCAAACATATGTGCAAGGGTCAAACTGCTCTATCCTAGTTCAGAAGCCTCAAATGTTATTTCAGACTACTTCAAACTAGAATGTGATACTCAACATGGATGTTCCCTATCACCATTGCCCTTTGCAATCACCTTTGAGCCAGTGGCTGTTTACTTTTGAAATGCATCGGAGATAAAGGGGATTACCAGAAAAGGACTTAAACAGAAAATATGCAGATGATATGGTATTATACAAAAATCTGACCCACAAAATTCTGTGCCAGCAGTTCTAAAAGCACTAGCATTTTTTCACAAGATATCTGGACTCAAAATTAATTTGAAAAAAGTGTGGTTTGTTCAGTGAACTCTATAGCACACAATATTAGACTGGATACCTTAACATTTATCTTAGCAGATCAGCTTAAATATCTAGGGGCAAATATCATAGGTAAACATAAAGCTCTTTTTCTACAAAATGTTCCAGTCTGCGTGGAAAAAAATTAAAAACGTGAACAGGTGGTCTACCCTCCATCTCACATTAGTTTTAGTTTTTGCCTGTGCCAAACACAAATATTTTATGGGAATTTTACTGGCTACACAGGGAAAGATTTGGGTGTTACACAGCCACTTACATATTTCTCCTCTGCCCTCTGACCAGAATAACAAGACTTAAAAGGTGAACCATGACCTCCCTCTGGATGTTGCTACTATAGTAGTCCTGCTATTGGCTAAAAAATTGCTCACACCAGGAAGACAACACAGGAAGCCACACCCGTAAGGCACAACTACGACTAATTAAATGGGGGTACCTATTGCTTCACCGAGTGGATCTAGGCCCTTCACCACTGCCTGCTCCATCAGACCACTCCCCATGGGATATGACTACCGGCACTCTTCCGCAGACTGCGGTTCCTCTCCCAACAGCAAACTCTCGTCCTCCTTGGATCTCGTTCCGTCGTTATCACCGGAATTGGCACCCTTTGGCAAGCAAGCGCCTCCAGATGGTCTCTCCCTACAAGGTAGGTACACAGAACAGCACTACAACACTAACAGGGCAAACAGTCTCTGGGTCCATTAAATAACTCCTGGATTCTGTCCCCCAGAGGCAGTTTCCATTGCTTGGCTGCTTCTTCAGGCATGCCGACCCCCTTGCTGACGATGGGCTTCTTTGGATTGCCCACTGTCTTCAGGCTGCGCCTGGCTGTCTTCTTTCCCATCGTGGAAAAGCGGTGTCTCGGCGAGCCTTCGGCGGCTTAAAAAGGTGAGCTGCTGCTGCAGAGTGTGTGCGTGCCTTGCACTGCTGTGCAGGGCTGTTCCACAAATTACTTTTCGATGGGTCCCTTTTAACAGGCAGAAAGTCCCATCTGGGATGCCATGTGAAAGAAGCCCAGAAACAGACAGACACTGAGACAGCCAGATGTCGAAAACACACACGTTTATTATTCTTTTCTTTTTATACAGCACACACAGTACCCAAAACACTACAATAATGCTCACAGTCCTTTCTTCTCTCTCTATTGCCACCTCTACTCCAACTCCTAGCAAGCTCCGGCCTCTTCCACCCGACTCCGGCTCCTCGAATGGCATGAGACGGCCCCTTTTATGTTGCAACCAGATGTGCTTCAGGTGCGCCCCGATGAACCTCGCGCAGCACTTCCTGGTGCTGGTGGAAGTCCACTAGGGAGCCTCAAAAATCATTCAGGGGAGACACAAGATGACTGAAAATAAATATAAAATTGCAGCAAAATACTCAAATCAGTAACACTTATCTTTTTACCATTATCAAAAATATGTTACATACAGCGCACAATGACTGTGTTGCAGAAAATAGTAAATAAAGAAGAGTCTTGAACCATCGTTACATGTGAAATTCAAAAATAAGCATCCTTTATTTGCACCTATTGGTGGAGCCCCCTTCTTCAAAATATTATAGCTGTTATATAGAATGCCAGAGGGCAACACTTTTTGTTTGTACTTGCGCCATCGTGCGCTTTTTTTGTTTAAGTTTGGAAGTAAATGGGGATGGCTGGATTGGTGCCCCCAACATTTGTCTTGTCTTTTGACCTGACATTTCCTTGAATGACCACAAGTTCTAAAGGTGTCATGGCTGCCCATTGGTCTTTCTGTCATTTACCTGACTGCTGCTACAACTCTATGCAACGTTTTTATCTTTTCCACTGACTTAATTGTTATATGTGGAAGGAAAATGCATTTACATTTCTACTCATGTTAATTGCCACTTTTGCTAAAGGAAATGCTTCTTTGTGCAAGGGATGGCCAGCAGCCTTACCCGGACACTGGCTCCCCAAGAAAACTAGATGGCAGTACCCCTGGGTTGCAGCAGTGCCCAAGATTCCCATAGAGCATCTTGGGAGAAGGAGTTCTTCAGCTCAGCCCTGTGGGTTACCACCAGGGGGTAATGTGTGAACCCTATTTTGTCGGGTTCCCATCTCACCTGGAAGTACTCTTGGGTCAGTTCTTTAGGACATTGAAAGTATGTCTGAGTATTCTATAAAAGAAGGTGACTGCCTCACTTCCAGTGAGCTGGAGTTGGGAAGAGGAGGGCAACATTTGTGAGGAGGATTGGAGGAGGCAATGAAAGACAGAGAGAAGGAAGAAAAGAGTTGCTGTGTGGTAAATCGAGCTTATTGTACTTGTGGCTGTGGTGGGAAATGCTTGCTTAGGAAGAGTTTCCCACAATAAATAACTCTTTTGCTTTTTAACTCATGTCCGAGCCTGTTTGTGTTGGGTGTTTGAGGAGCTTTGTCCACCAGTGCTAAATCCAGAAGATAATGAAGTAGCTTCTATAATTAAGTTATGAAAAATATTCTGCAGCAATTAATTCTGTATTTCAAAAATTACTTTTAATTTTTTATTTTCAGAAATATGCAATCATTTTATGCATAATTTAAAAAGTCAGACTTAAGTTAAGTGAGCAGCTGTTGTTACCAAAAATATATGCAGTGACAAATTCTATATTTTGGTAATTACTGTTAATGATTCATTCCTAAAAATTCCAACTTGATTTATGTTGTGAATTAGAAATTCGGGCACTAGTAAAAAATAACCTCCTTAATTAAAAAAAAAAGTCTGCTTAAGAAATTGCTTTTTAATTTTGTATGTTTCTTTAAAAACACAGGCAAGTGTAACAGCAAAGTGGGAAATATGTGTTTTTAAGAATTATATCTGAAAAATAAATATACCACCATCAAGACTGAAACAAAAACACAAAAAAGTATATATTATGGCATGTGTAGTGGGACCCTCACATATTCTTAGGGTTCTCTGGGGGACCTTGTAGGAACATAAGTTGAGAACTACTGATCTCGACCACTTTGGGCAAACAAGCTTTCTTGTGTTTGGAAAATGACAATTCCTGACTGCACAAGCTCTATTGCTAGTCACAGGGCTAAAACAAATTGACAATCTCCAAGATTTCTCCATGGCATCTTGTACTCTGCCATCTATCATAGAATCATCCCCCTAGCCTGGTGTTGCTATTGTCACAGTTCATGTTAGATAATGTCATCATGCTTGGGTCAAGCAGAGAGCTTAGTGCTGAAGTTTAATAAGTTAAATTTTGGTCCCAACAAACCACCAAATATTATACTTGGTCTCCTACACTCGTCCAATTTGTATATTATGTACACAAAATCCTTAAGGTTTATGTGAATCACTTTCTTTCTTAAATCATTGCCTTGTTTCTAAATTTCATTGTGGAAGGGTCATTGTAGAGTAAACTTTCAGTTGTTTAATGGTGTTATTACATCTTGATTGATCATTATAAAAATGGATCTACATTTCACGCCATAATAATGTCTTTAACCAGCCTCCTAACCGCTTCGACTCATCGATCACAACATCCTACTGATTCAATGTAATTATTTATCTCTAACATTTTGGATTATAATTACGACACTGCAATTTGTTACAATTGTGGTCAGTAATAGGCTGCCCAAACAACAAAAAGACATTTAAAGAGCGCAGACATTGTTCTGTGATATGACAAAGTAATGACTTCTTTTTGCCCAGGTTCTTGAAAGACCAAGCATGACCAAATTCATAGGGGTCAAGTTTAATCTGGGAAAAGGCTAATGGACCCTGTAGCTGATAGAAGTAGATTGGGAGCAAAAGTGTATAATAAGCGCTAAATGAAAATGTTTGATATTTAATCTTTAGTGACATTTTGGCAGCACTGTTAGAAAGCGCTGCCGAAAGCTGAAGTCATTTTCAAGTCTCAAACTTACAGATTGGAGAAGATTCTCTTAACTATTAGAGAAAGAGAGGAGTGGACCTGCATGGCCTATCTACCTGGAATGTCTCTGGACTTTAGGGAACTATTGTCTCAAAGAGTACAGTACCATTGAAGTGATCAGTGGGATGGTTATTCAAGTGCCCTTTATCCAGAAAGATACTGCTTATGACCTCAAGGACTTGGGTAACGTGAGGATTTTGGAGGACTGACGGTGCTGTTGTACAGAGCAGCAGCAGCAGGTAGCAGATGCTACAGTTTAATTCATATGGGGAGATACAAGAATGGCTATTTGTACCTAATCAGGGTGTTGTGCATTTTTTGTATTTTTTATGTCCTTTTTGTTCTTTCTCCAGTAGTCAGCAAAACCACTAAATATCAAGAAATCGATTACCTTTAACTTTAGTCTGTTCTTAGATATTCCAAGGACACAGCAAGACAGCTCCGAAATAAAGTATATCTGTTAAAATAACAAAATATTGTCAAATATGCTTAATTCAATTTAAGATTACAGGGGGCCAGAAGATCTCTAAAAATGGTTTCTATGTATGTTTACTGTTAGGTCGGCTGCCATGAACATGTACAGTAGGCTGTCATTAATTTTCTAAATCATTAGATTCATTTTCTTGTAAACAAATGGGGATAATTCTGTTTACTTTATATAACTAGGCCCATAAGATATTATGTGATTACAGCAGATTATAAACATAAACCTGAAATGATGTACATTTTGGGTGTAGGAATGTGTGCTGAAATTTTTTATTTTTATCTTGGTTGTAATAAAGGGAAAACTGAATATTTTAGAAACACCCACAAGATGCATTAAGAATATAAATCAGTGTAAATCTAGATCCAGATTCTAAACCTCAGGGCCTTTATTTGTTAGCACTGTCTGCTCTTTGTTCACGCTCTACTTTGTGGTGACTGTCATGTAAGGTTAATGACAGCCCCTCATTACCCTTGTCAAATATGTATTAATGTAGACCAACAATTGGTGCTGAATGGTGCTGGCTTGTCAGACCCCTATGTTTTTCCAAGCAGATGGTCGCTGTGCAAAGGAGAGACCCTCAGATCTATCACTGTGCTCTCTTGAACACGTGTCGGAGGCAAGAGCTTTTCCCTGATGTGGAGTGTCATGGTCTGAATACTAATTGGGACACGTCTGATATGGGTGCTCCCATTTGGTTTTTGTTAGCATTGTCAATAGAGTTATTCCTAGCATAATGAGCAAGGAAGATTCAACAGAAAGAGTAAAACTAAAGTCTGAATCAAGGAGTGCAGTGGCAGCAGTTTTGACAAACAGGCAAAATTTGTCAAAGCAAATGGAATGTTAAATTCTACAAGAGTATAATAATATAACATTTACATAAGGAACAGGAATCTTTAATGTGTGTGTGTTTTGTATGTGCACTGTGACAATAGAAAAGCATGATCATATAAAGACTTCATAGAAATTCTGCTCAGCTTATGTCACTGAGACCCCGGATCATTAAACAAACACCAGGCTCTGCGGAATCTCATTGTCATTGGGAAAGTGACTGAACCAATATAGGCCCTTCTCTTTCTCCACCTGAAAATGTTTTAGTGATATATCCTGTTGATGCTGCACAAGCCTTTGCCATTGATACCAGTATAGAAGTACCAATGCTTTTACATTAAATCTCCATACATTTTTAAATAATGTTGCAGAGGGACACTGCAACTACAGGGAGTTAAACTAACACCAAAGCATTCCATTTTTTAAATAAGTTTTACTTTGTCTCATATGCAAATGTGGTATATATCAATCAGCTTTCAAGACCCCCCTTCAAATGCTCTTTTCTGACAGTCTTTCTATCTTACTTTTCCTTGTTAGCTTGTGCCGAGCTCCTCCTGCTGCCGCCAGATTGAGTCACGTGGCCAAAGGGGGAGATGCTAGGGAGCCCTTCTGTGGACCTCATGGTTTGTGTCTTCCTGCCAAATGTCTTCTTGACCTTCCTGGGCATGGTTAGTTTTAGGGCACCTTCTCCCCAATCTAGACCCTGGACAGTCTCTAAGCTTCTTGTCCTGATATTACAAGTAGATGGAGCAAAGACTAAAAATTAGAAGTTGGATTTTAGGTACAAAATGTTAACTAAGATCACTTGAGACAATTGCTTTTATGCAAGTGTGACCCTATAAATTTTAAATTAGAGTAGATTATTTATTTATAAAAGCACATTTAAAACAGCAGAGGTTGGGCCAAAGTGCTGTACAAAGAAGCAATAAAATAAACACAATACAAACAATCATGCAAAAGCAGAGTAGTAAAACAACCAATTATAATATCCACCACAATCCCATTATGCACAGTGAAAGGCGGAAGAAAACAAGTAGGTCTTAAGCCGACTTTTAAAAGCCTCGAGAGAGGATGAAAACCTGATGTGAAACGGCAAGTCATTCCAAAGCCTAGGAGCTACAACTGAGAAAGCGCTGTCTCCCCTAGACTTCAGCCGAGATCTTGGAATTACAAGAAGAAGTCGTCCAGATGACCTCAGTGCTCTTGGTGGCACATGGGGTGAAGGAGGTCACAGATATATTTTGGAGCGAGACCATGCAAGGCTTTAAAAACAAACAACAAGATTTCAAAATCAACGCGATACCTCACTGGTAGCCAGTGGAGCGAGGCTAAAATGGGGGAGATGTGATCCCTTTTTTTCTCTACCCAATCAAAAATCTAGCTGCAGGGTTCTGAACCAGCTGGAGGCGCGACAGAGCAGATTTTGGCAGACCCACATATAAGGAATTACAATAATCTAGGCAAGATGTAATAAAGGCGTGACTGTTTCTAAGTCCTTCTATGATAGAAAGGATTTTAGTTTAGAAATTTGCCTCAGTTGGTAAAAACTGGACTTTACTACCATGGAGATTTATTTTTTAAAAGTTAGTGATGACACAAAAATGATACCAAGGTTCTGACATCATTATTGCTGCCAGGGAAATCAGGGAAAGGAACATAAATGGCCAGCATTTAGATTAGAAAATCTATAAAGCAAAATACATTGGCTAGATACCGCCACAGTTAACAACAATCCCAACTCCCACTCAGGCACACCCATTTAGGGGATCCAGGGGTTGTGAGTTTGGATAGTGTGTTCAAGGAGAAATGTATTGCTGGCACAGATATGCACAAAGGCCCTTTTAGACTATCGTCTGAGCTCATTATTATATTAAGAGTGTTGCAATTCTTGACTTATTTCATGTCTTTTCCTTGTGAATAATTTCACTACCTGTCAGTAGACCTCACTCTGTGAGTCTCTGATGTGGATGTGACGAAACTCTGGTGCACCACAAGAAACAGCCCTGTCTCTTTTACTCTTCACTTTGTACATCTTGGACTATAAATATAACACCAGGTCATGTCACTTGCATAAATTCTCTGATGATTCTGCATTAATGCGGTGTATTTATGAGGGGGGTGAGACAGAGTATAGGTGTCAGGTGGAGAATTGTGTTTCTTGGTACAAAGAGAGTTGTCTGCAAGTTAATATCAGTAAAACCATGGAACTGGTTATTGACTTTTGCCACACCAAAGAGCCTCTATTCCTGATCACTATTTAGGGAGTGGATGTGGAGGTGGTACACTGCTACATGTACTTGGGGGTCCACATCAGTGACAAGCTGGACTGGTCTAGTAACTTGTATGAACTATGAGGGGGAACCCAAAAAATTCCCAAAATCAGTCCAAAAACTATTGGGAGTAGGGCATGGTTATCAAATATGCCACTAGGTATCGTGTGCCTCCAGTCTGGCCAATCAGTCCCAATAAGTGTAATCGTGCTGAGTTGATTGAGTGCATATTTCTGCGATTTAATCTACAATCATGCAGGTGAGTTTGGCAATTTTTATTTCTCCAAGCCACCAGGCCAGATTTTTAAGAGACAAAAATCATCACATTTTTGAACATTAACAGACGTGTTCATAAAGAGTTTGTTTCCTGTGGATGGACTGTTGGTGACATTACATTGTACTGGTAAGACGTCTACAGGAAAGCAACCGGGAAAAAAAAAGTCTAGAGAAGTGACACATGCAAAGCTGAACATAACAAAGCACCTCCATCCACCATGTTGTCATTCAATGAGTTTGTTACCAAAAATACTGTCACTATTTGCCAGATCCGGCTTCTTGTGGCTTCTTTTTGTTCCTGAAATTAAAATTGAACTGAAGTGAAGAAGATTAGGTACCGTGAAAGAAATCCAGGAAAACATGCAGGAGTCTCTAGAGACAGATGAGTACTCAAAAGATGACTAAAGGAAAAGTTTCCAGCAATGGGAGAAGCACTGGGACAAGTGTATTGCATCTCAAGGAGAATATGTTGAAGGTGACTAAAAGGGAATTGATGTGAGTTTTATAATAAAGGTTTTTTAACAATTCCGGTAATGTTTGGGTCCACTCTTGTACATAATAAAGGACAGAGCAGAATATTTTTTTTTCTTGGGAGACTGCATTCCTTCAATGTAGGTAGTGACATCCTTTACATATTCTACAGATCTGTGAAGGCCAGTAAGATTTTCTATACTGTGGCATGCTATACTGATAACATCACATCAGGCGAGGCCCACCAAATGAACAAGCTGATTAAGAGAACAGGCTCAGTTTTGAGACATACTCTTGACTCACTAAAGGTACAACTGTAGTGGAGAACAGCATGAAGACAAAACTGATGGCCATTATGAACAATGCTACACTTCTCTATGATGCAATATCATTGAGGATTTTTGGCCACTCCAGGTCTATCTATGTATGTATTTATCTATTTATTGTTAAAAAAACAACAAAAAGTTGGGGCACCATATACGATGACAAAAAAAAGTTTTCAAAAATTCATTTTTTCAGAGTGGAGTCAACACTTATACTGACTCTAGAAGGCAGTGGAACCCCTTAAGAGGGCTCAGGAGTTCTTGACCTGAAAGTGATGTCATTGGTGCTGCCAGTTGTCAGATTTGTTAGGGTGGAAGGAGGAAAAGCATTAGGCAACAATGCCAACCCTCATCTCAGGATGGTATTACTACTTGAGCTCTGAAGTTGTCTCCCAAGTTCATGTATGTGATACTATCTATCTATCTATCTATCTATCTATCTATCTATCTATCTATTGTCACAAGAACGAGACATGGACAGATAAAGGTTTGGTGCAGCTACCCGTATAATGTGGTATCCTGGCTGCAAAAGTCGTTTTAACAAATA
>JANRMT010062819.1:56266176-56279852 GCA_026402145.1 Polypterus bichir lapradei | reverse complement strand
ATAGATAGATAGATAGATAGATAGATAGATAGATAGATAGATAGATACTTTATTTATACGTTATTAATCCCAAGGGGAAATTCACAATATTCTACAATAACATAATGGGCAGTGTAGATTGTGCCAGTCAGGCACTCAAATTCTACCCTGTCGTGTGCAAGCAAAACAGAAAAAGTATTATAAAAAAATGTTTTTGCATCTGCTTGAACAGTACCTATTTTTTTCAAAACATCACATGAAGTACCTATGCTAAATCTGCATCATTACAGCAGTGGACACTAGCCATATCTTATGAGTATTTACATGTATCTGTTATACATAATTACATTTTTTATTGTTGAAAAAAATTCAATGCTTTTGGCTCATTTTTTCCTGTGGTAAACATAACATCAACAAAACAACATTTTTCAGTCCTGGGTTAAAATTGTTCTGACACCTAGTCAGACAGAAAAATACACATAGTAAAATGGCCTTCAACAGTTGAAATAAATTGTGGAATCTAACACAATTTTTCAAAACTAGAACATTAACTTAAAATAAAGTCTAAGACATTGCCAGAAGTTTGTAATGCTAAAGACTGTGAAAAATATACAGATGACACAAAAGCTTGCAACTTGTAACACCATGCCCCTAGTAAGAGGCTGTCTTATAATGAAAACAGAACAACCTCAGGAAGCCAAATGGCTTTGGTGAGATATTTAAAACATAGTGTTAATAAAAATGTAAAACCTTCAAATCAAAATATTCAATGCAAGCAATAATTCCATTAGATTATCTGAGGTTAAACTCCTCAGATAAATTAACATAAGATATAGGACTTCAAATGTGACTTTAAAATCACCCCTCACCCTAGAGTTCTGCATGTACTTGGCTTGCCATGTCTCCTGGGATTGTAAAGTGTCTGATGGCGTGAGGGATTTGGGGACTTGGGGTAAAAAAAGGAAAGAGTTCAAGTTATTATTTATTTGTCTTTTCTCCCACTCTCTTATTCTGCAATTTATTGGTTGTTTTACTGGTTGCAAGGCCTGGCAATGGCCGACATGAAACTTTCCTTTGGGTCTCTGCATTTACGGCAAGTGGAGCTCGGCTCCTGTGTCCTAGCAGATGAAACTAAATATTAAAAAGTAAAGTGGCCTCAGTTTTCTAAATTCTAATGTATAGTTTCAATGCATATAGAAATTCAACTGATTTTTTATAGTCAAAATTTTCACATATTCCATTATATGCTCAATGCAATACAATGTTTGAATGTTCTCCCCATCTCTGTGTAAGTTTCCTCTGGTTGCTCTGGTTTCCTTCATTGTACAGTGACTTGCAGGTTAGGTGTGCTGGTGACATTAAATTGGTTTTCATTTGTGGGTCTGTGTTTCCAGGGTTTTTTCCTGCCTTGCTAGTTGGGATGGGCTCCTGATCCAATCGTCTCCCTGGTCTGGATTAAGTGGGTTAGAAACTGATATGATAATTGTATTTGTAGCTACTGAGATATTGTCAGGACAGTATACTATTTAAATATAAATTAATTGTGACTAAAATATAGGCATTGACTATGGATGACAAAGAATGTGTGATTAATGGGCTTTTCTTATTTCCCAGTATAAAAGCTCATAACTTTATAATGGCTGCAGTTTTTAATTGTGAATTGAATCCCAACTTAGACTGTCTTCTACATCTGCAACTATAACAGTTAAAACAGTTGCAATAATTTCACAGTTTAATATGAATGTAAATCTTTTTGAAACATAAAGGCTTATATTAAAATTCGAAAGACTATTCTTTCTTTTAATTTTTTTAAAGACAGTTACTTACTAACCTCTATTAAATCTCACAAATATGAAGCTACTGTTATCGCTGCCCATGCTCCTTTTATTTGGAAATTAAATACTTATACTGAAAAAAATCAACCCACAACTGGTTACCTATTCCATTCATGATAGCTGATGGAGACTTTGTAAAATTCATCTTCACACATTTTTTTTCTTAGAGACCAATGTTTCTCTAGAGAGCAATGTCTTAACTCAAGAAATACTTAAGGCAGTTTGAAGAAGACATTTTGTCTAGTATGTTTCACATAAAAATAAATTGCAGCTTAGAAGAGCATCAGAGCACATCTTAAAGGTTTCTAAAACTGATCAGGAATCTCCAAAGAGGTACTCTATAGGAAATGGTTGGCTTTACAATTGAAATTTAATCTTTTAACTAAAAAAAAGTCACTAATCTGTAAGTCACATGACCATTATTATGAACATTGAGAAAAGGCAATACGATGTTAGCATAAACAAGAAATTTGGAACATGATTATGGACATTAATAATGTAGTGGTAAGTAAAATTAGGGAACACAAAGAAATAATTATCACATTTAAGGTATGCTATAAGTCAAGCCAAAAACTTCTCTGATAAAATCCAAATATGGCACCTCGATACCCTTTGTGCAGATGAGCTTGATAAACCTTTGAGGGTCTCTGAAATGCCCTAAACACATTACAAAGTGGTGATCAGCAGGATTTCAACTCAGCTAGCACAATTATTGTTAGCAATGCTTATTGAAAATAACATTTAAAAGCACCTCTGAATCTTTTCACACAGTACTATCTACACCTTTGCCAAACTGTAAACCTACAACAAATCCACAGTCTTAATTCATGATTTTGTCTATCAATTTAACTTGTATCTTATATAAATGTATATACTGTACATTTACACATTCTACAAAAACTGCTGATTAATATGTTGCCATACATTTTAGTTTGCTATTATTATTATTATTATTATGTCTGTATAATTCAGAGTGTTAAATGCTTAAGCAAATCATGGAGTAAGAAGGCATAGTCAGGATTACACAAAGAGGCTGAAATCAGTAGAAGATCTGTGGCAGAAGAAGCACTAAAAGAAATTTTAGTCATTACTGCCATGAAAAACAATATATTAGGAATATATTCTTTCAACACCAGATGTCACCAGTGAGTTCTGCTTATGCCTTTTTATACATTTTATCAATTTTTTGTCAGATTTTGCATGCTGAATACAGACATTTTTAGATTTATCATCTGTAACACCACACCACTGCTAAGAAAGAAAAAATAATAAGAAAACAGAAAGGATAAATTCAGAAATAATAATAAATACAGTACATTTATTTGATAAAACGGCTGTCAAACCAATAGATTTACAAGCAGCATGTACCATTCTTGCTGCTTTTTAGTGCAAAGCAAAGAGTAAATGCTAATTTAACAGTCATAAAATGGTGTTGAAGCTTTACAAATGCTTTTTTTGCCTATAGGTAAGGAAACGCAGACCTTTCCTCCATCATGTTTTAGAGAATTTTTCTTTTAATGAGGCAATTATTTTAGCCATTGTAGTCAAGCTTATAGTCAATTATTCATATAGGTGAAGCATTTTATTTGGCTGTTTAGTAAACCAGATGTAGTGATGATTTATGAGATCCTTTTGACTTTTAAACCTTACCCTATTATCCTTAAGTTTATTTGGTGAGTTTAGTATACCTGCTTTAAGGGGGTGCCCAGTGGAAGAAGACACTTACCAGGCCTCAGCTACATGAAGAGACAAGATACAGAATCCAAGGTCCTTATTGAACTAAATTGATTTAACACCAAGTAAGTGAAGATAACAACAACAACATTTATTTATATAACAATGTAGCACAAAGTGCTTTACAAGATGTCAAAGAGAAAGTTACAAGAAAAGTGAAATAAATAGGATTAGGCAAATTAAGAATAAGTAACAAAGAAAGAAAAGAAAAGCCAAATGAATCTAAATGATTTTTTGATAAATATCAAGTTGAAGAGTAGCATCCTTATATACAGTGTCATGATGTAAGTCTCTAAGGATGAGTCCAGTGAAAAGGTCAGATGACCAGGAGAACAGTAAAAAAAAACCAAATAAATAAAAAAATAACTTCAGAAAACACAAAATCTGCAGGGGTTCCAAGGTCAAAAGACCGTCCAGCCCCCACTAGGCATTCCACATAACATAAATGTTCTTAATTTGTTCTTCTTTGTTTCCAGGCTACATATGAGAAGATTAGATGAAGTTGGTCTCTCATTCCAGGAATAAAAATTGTACACAGCAATTTTACAACTCCATATTCTTGCAGATCCTTCCACAATACAATGGCCAGTAAGGAATTTACATTGCTTCTCCAAGGTCTAAAGTTCAGTGGTCTTCTTTCTCCCATCTTGGAATTGGCTTTCTCCTGGATGTTAAGAAAATAGGGACCATTATCCAAGTCTGCTATTCTTGAGTCACAGTCCACATCTTCACAGTAACACTGTTAAGGTATGTGTTGCTATTATTATTCCTGGTCAAATCTCATCAGTCTCTGTGGCTATAACACAATGAAGCTTTTTAATCACACAACAGAATAAGAAGCCACCAAAATGGACCCAATCATAACCAATGTTTTAGCACAAACTACTCTGACGAGGGCATATACTCCATCCAGCAGTCAAAAGTAACCACAGTCGAGATCAACATTTACCCACCATTTTGAGTGGTCACATAGTTTGTGTCTATTGAACAGAGCTTATGTTTGTCTACACCATGGTATATTATGATGGGTCTACAAGAGTACTGGATTCCCAGGGCTTGCTCTGCTGCTGCTTGCCATTTAGTCTCTGTAATAGCAGAGTGAGAGCCGTGTTTGTATACTTGCAATTAAAGCCACTTCTTTCAATATAGGTTTGGGAAACCATCAAGAGTATTTCTTGTTTCCTCTTCATGTATGTGACTTTCATGAATAAGTCCTCCCAGGATACAAATGTGGTGCTGCGGTTTTCAAGAATGTTTCATGTGGAAATGCAAGTGTGGCATACCTGTTGTTTCCAGATGATGTTGTCCTCTTGGCCTTATTAGTGGGAAGAGGTCAAGGGTGGCACCTCCATATCTGTGACCCTTTACCAGAAGACAGTAATTTATTTCCAGCAGTTAAAACTGATCAGGTGACCCTTGTGGAGGAGTTCAAGAATGTTGGATTTTTCTTTAGAAGTAGTTGAAAATGAACTAGCATTTGGAATAACCAAAAACTCAGATTTATAGGTCCTTATTGTCATGTGTACAGAGTACAGTGGAGCTCTTACAAGTTTGTGTTAGTCAACATTCAACACGATGCTACTCTGCACTGCCATGATTGCTGAATATAACAACCTTACCTTGAAACTACCAAGTGCAACAGCATCAGTTTTATCATTGCTATTGAAGGTCCATAGTAGTAAAGCAGAAGCTAAGTCCTCATATAATGCTTTTGACTTATTTTTAACTATGCATCCATATACTTGGGTATGACAAAGAGCCCTTACTGATCAAAACAGTGATATCATGCATACAAGAGGTTGACATGAGATTCCATGACAGGACTGCTGGTCCTCACTCTCTGTGATTGGTGAAGAGATAAACAATATTGGAGGGCCCTGGAGGAGAACCAGTGGTTCTCTAGATCAAGAAGGGTCTTTTGAAGTAGACAAGATGCCAATGCCGACACCCACAAAGAATGTACAAGGCACAGCCAAATGAAAAAGGCCTGCAAATAATAATAATAATACATTTTATTTATATAGCGCCTTTCCCATGCTCAAGCATTCCTCAGGAGGAGCGGGAAAAAGTTGCTGAGGGTAGAATGGCCTGTTTTGTACAGTCGTGACTGTTTCTACCGTGATCTAACACGGAAAGCAGATGCATAACTGAAGTTAATGGAACACAATATGTAAAGTAAACTTAGACACGATAAACATTTATTTCAAAGATCTCTGCACTTGCTGGAACATATTGAAAACAAGCATTATAGAATCTTGTGGTGAGTTCTTTAATATACTGCACTTAACACTAGATGCATAATACTGTAACTTTTCATTTATCAAATCATATCCAATTATCATTAACAACTTGAGCTACAGCCATTTCTTTGGTGTTACTCAGGCAAAAACAGTGGTAACCTGCTGCAATTACAATGTATACTTGGTGCAAAGCTGCTGGTATGCGGTGGGTATGTTTCTTTTTACTCACTTTTTCAGCACATTCTGCTGTTTGTGCCAGCTTGGCCTTAACCCAATGATGTTAACCCTGTAGACATGTTACAACACTCATTGCAACCTTGCAGTGCAAACTAACACTTCGTTGACTCTTACACTTTTTTAATGCCAAAATTGTAACCCTGTTCTTGTCCGCTATCAGCAATTCCTCTGTTAGCACTCTTTGGATATTGTCAGAATTTTGTCTTTTGTTTGGATCCCAGGGGTCATCCATTTTTTACATAAAGGCAGGTGTTTAGTTCTCTAACATCATATGTTCACATCAAGAAGTGATTCTGCCCAGTTCTTTTCAATCAGTATGTCCAAAATGGTCAACTATCCTAGTTCTGGTTCTTTATGCTGCTGACCAGGTCACAGCAGCCATACCACATGCACTTCACAACAGATAATCTACTTGAAGCTAAGCATGATTGGGACCAGCCAGTACTTGAATGGAGACCATCTAGGAAAAGTTTGAGTTGCTGCTGGAAAATAAGCCAACAGGGGGCACTTACCCTGTGTTCTGTGTGTAGATTGAAATACCCCAGTGTAGTGACGGGGACACTGTGCTGTAAAAATGGTCATTAGAGATCACTGGGCATCTTTTGTAAAGAACAAGGTATATCCTGATATTCATGCTAAATTGCTCTCTATAGCCCAGTTATTCCAGCCTCCTAATCACCCTCTGTCTCTAATTGTCTCTCTCTCTCTCTCATCCCTTAACTATATTACAGTTAAATTATGGTCACTGTACTGACACAAAATGGCTGCTGTCGATTCCTCCAGGTGGATTTTACACATTGGTTGTGCCTGAAGTAGCACCCCATTCTCTATGCAAAGAACTTTGAGTGGTGGGAATAGCGCTATATAAATGTAAACAATTATTATTATTGTCATCAGAGCTTTGCCAAACCTACCAGAGTCTCGGATGTCTTATTGTCTGTAACCCAGTGGTCTTAGTGACCCTCACAGGTGTGGTCTTCAGGTTTCTGAAAAGCTAGATTTCCATTACTCTTAGGTATAAATGGCTAAACAAACATTATTTAATAATTAACCTCAAAAAAAGTGGAGATTGCTTTCCGAGTCGATAATGAGAATTTATTAATGATTGCTTACACATTCTTGTCTTTCTTTCAGATTTGTGGATAATTTTATTAACAGCTAATGGTTGCAAGTGTTCCACACTCTGTGGGCGACTTACATGTGTGTGTCCTAACATGCCTGTGCACAGCAGGTGTCTCTCCAATTCAGGAAATCTTTATTTCATATTGGCCACCTGGCCTAAGCACTCTGCAGTCACTCTTAAAAATACAAAGGAGAATGGGACATGCAAAATGATATTCTCTAGAACATATGCACACATCAATGGCTGTAGAATGGGTATTGTATTGTATTGTAATGCCCAGGTGGGGTGGGCGGTCATATGGCCTTAGTAACCTCTTAGACGTTTCTTTTCTTTTCTCCAGCATTCATACTGGATGGAGTACTGGTTTTCCTCTCCTGCCTGGCCATCTGACCTCAGCATATATTTGTTGGACACTCAACAAATTGTGACTCAAACACTTCCTAAATTAAGTTCTTATTTAGTCTATCCTCTCATCTGTTGTGGATTTTTCTGTTTTAATTGTAATTTCCCTTGTCCTCAAATTTTGTTATTTTTGTTTGGACACGTTCATCTCATTAGAACTCGCAGTTTCCCCCATGGTGGTTAAAATAAATATGTTACAATGAAAAAACAGACCTGGGGCAGAAGCAATACAATTTTACCAACACATATGGAAAATTGCAAACTTACAGTATAACAAAAGATTCATCAAAATTTTTAATTGTAAGATTGAATGAATTGCTGCTTTGTTCATACTTCTTAAGTTTGTAATCTTAATCGAGTGCTTAAAGGTGAGTTTTATATAACATCCTTATCTTGTTATGTTTTTTAAAGGGCATCATAGGCACTTCTAAGGCTGGAATTGGAGAAGCTTATTTTGGTGCCCATCTGATATGCAACAAATCCACTTGGTAAGACTTCTTTGAACCCACCAAATGTTATAGGTGAGTGGCAGAAGTGGAGTAACTGAACGTTAAAATAATCAATCGCAGAGGAGGCTGTAATTTATTGCATGAGACAACTTTTACACAAAAATGTGAGTCATAACGTGTTCCATTGGGCTGCTGCACATAGTTGTGTATCTCTTACTTTTATGTAAATAATTTTGTTCTGTGAGTGATGCTATAAACTTTTACCTCCGTTGTTCATCTGCATTATTAAATGTAGATACAGTAACAATATAATTCACTTTTTAAAAGTTATAGACATCACAGAAAAAATAAACATTAATCAGGAGATCAACGTAAGTTTAGTTTCAAGAGTAAGCCTGATGTCAAAACAAAAACCCACAAAAGTCATGGCATATACACAAGAAGGGAGCAATAAAGTCTTAAAGGAATACTATGCTCAATAATGATGTTTATTAATAAGTTACTTACCATATGAACTTTGTAATGATGACTGAGCAAAATGTTTGCATGTTTACTTGGAGAACAAACACTTTTGACCAATGAATGAGAGGAAGAGGCAGGTGTTCAATTCACCTGCTAAGTATCTTGTGTTTCCTGTTTATAATGTCCGCTTTTTTTCCAGAAGAATCTATCTAATAATATTTTAGAAAATAATGCATGTGTTTTTGCATTTTGTAAGCAAATAGTGACACATAGATTATGCAACATGAGTATAGTGAGGTTTGCTTTACCCATGGTAACCATTGGTTTCTATTATATCACAAATGTTTTTCTTTTATTCTCCATGAAAGCCTGGAATTTAAACTTTTCCTATGTTGCCACTACAAAACACATGGGATAAACAACATAAAAATGTGGAATGAAGTGTTCCTTTAAAGAAAGAAGGGACCAGGTTCAAATCCACAATTGAGTACGGTGTTCAGTTAATTGCTCATGTGTACAGTAGACCAAAAGTCGTCCACTATAAGGAGAATGTAAGACACACACCAGGCAGCTAATACCTACATTGGCAGCTCAGTCTCATACATAAAATGGAGTGAGGCAGTTTCTGATTGTTTGTGGGCCAGATGATTGCAGAGATGAGGCAGAAATAATGTTGTCAGTGGCAAGGATGGAGAATGGCTGGCTTTTCAAACAAAATGAAATAGTGCAGCCACCATGTGGTTAGGTCTTAGTTACACACCACAGACTGCAACCACCAAAGGTAGAGACTAAACAAAAGTAATATTTACATCATTAAAAGTATTGTGACATGCTAAGGGAATGCCCACTCAAGGAAATGCACACAAATTCCTGACACTGCACTTGTGTATATTTGTCTTCTTAACTGTTTTGTTCCAAAAATAAAGAAAATAATACTGTTGATAATTGGAGTTGTTTACTGTTAACTTGTCCCAGTAATGCTAAAAAAGGTAAGCTTTTGAATTAAACTATAAATGAAAGGAAAAGTATGGTTCCTCTCCAAGGCCTAATGGCATAGCAGGTAGAAAAATAAAATAGTAAAAGTTACATAAGAAAATATGCATAAGCCACTAAGATAGTAAAAGATGGACCAGATTAGCATCAAAATAATAGAATGAGTTCATAAAATAAGTGCTAAATATTTATTTACATTCTGTCAACTATAAATGTTACAGAATATGAATTTTTATGTTTGCTAACAATAAAGTTTAATGAATAAATTGAGGCAAAATACTTCTCAAATGCTGTGCAGGAGGAATGATCCTCGGGTTACAACGTTTCGACATACAACGTTTCAAGTTTACAACACTCACTCCCATAAAAACTTTAAAAAATTGAGACATGAGAAGGAATAAAGGTAAGCATTTTTTACACTCATTTTTTCTGTTACTACAGTACAGTGTACAGTACAGCATATTTATGTCCTTTTCTTTTTTCTCAGGCTTAGATTTTGTGTTTTTATGTTCTAGATTATGATTTTGCAAATGTGTTAAGATAGGTAAGTGACTTAGGCTAGAGTGTGATTCGACTTACACCCCCTGTATACAAAAAAAACACATTTAGTTTCAGAACAAAAACCCTAAATGGAAATAATGGAAAGAAACACAGTAAAATATTCTTTCAATTATAGCAGTGCTGGAAACTATAATTTCAGATTATTGAGTATGGGAGATTTTACACTCATAAAATTAACAGTTCTTTAATGACAATTTACTGGGTTGTGTGGTTCCTCATAGAACTATTAGTTGATAAAGAACCAATTCATTCTGGGAAGAAGCATCCTCTGCATGCGAAACTGGTTCTTTGGGCTTTTGAAAGGGTTTCTAATATATGAAGAAAAAAGATATCTTTAAATGTATAGTAGGCTACCTAGCAGGGTACTAACAAATCAAGAAAACCTGAACTTAGCCTGTGTCATTGTACGTGGCAAAAGTTCTTATAAAATCAGAACCAGTAACACTTCCTAAATCTGTTATCATGTATTCATGATCATTTATACAGCCTCTTAAGGATCTGAGTAAACAAAGGTTATTTCGGGAACCCTCTTGTCTCCAAGCACTTTGCATTTGGAATTTGCAGCCGTTGTTTTAAATTAAGCGGTAGATGCCAGTTGTTCAGCTAAGTGTTCTAAGTTTACTCTCAGACTTAGATGCATTTTCCTGTATTTGTTCCTCAATTTTTTCTGTCATACTTTTAAAGGTTGCCTCAAAGCAATTCCTTAAACTTATTTGTGGTATTTAATATCCTGAAGCAGCTTCTCATTTGTCTTGTGTATGTCCTTTATTTCTTTCCTTATATCATTTATGTCCTATTTCCTATCATTTGTATCCTTCTTTATATTATTCTTGAGCTCCTTTATGTCTCCCTGAGAGCGGTGATCATTACCTTCAGACAGATCATTTCAGTCTTCTCCGTGCTCCGTGGGTGAAGTAGCAGGCCCATTTGCAGTCGGCGTTGCTGGCTCACGAGAGGTAGTTGACAATGCTAAGGTAAGGTCATTTTCAGTTTCAATTAATCTTCTGGAATCAACAAGTTCTCCTGGCCCGACTCAATTGCATATTCACTCCCACTTTTGCTCTTGGCAGCATCAGGTCCTGGGAAATCGGTTTCAGGTCAGTCTCTGGCAGGCCGTACCTTGAGCTTGAACTTGATGCCTGTTTAGGCTTGGATGAAACTTTAGCTGTCTTTTCCGTTTTTTTCTGAGCTTTTTACTGCCACTCATGTTTATATATTGTGAAAGAAGCAGTCTCAACACACGAAAAAAGGTTTGGGGCAACCATCCGTATATTGTCCCTGGCTGCAAAATGGTAAAGAGATAAGTAAGGATGTGCTCATGTTGAGTTATAAACTGAACTGATTTAGTATTGAAAAGATGGCGGCTTTATAAGCCAAAACTGGAAGTGATGGCGTCTGGGGCCGGAACCGGAAATGACGTCCGTCTTGGCGTCAGAACCAGGAGTGACGTCAGTCCTGGCACCGGAATTGGAAGTGACCTCCATCTGGGTGCCGGAAAAACTGGAAGTGATGTTGTTGATGTTGTGTCAGGCAGGTTTTACTGTATTTGGCCTGCAGAGATAACAGAGGTAGGTTTAGTGCATCCTGCCAGGCCAGTAATTACCACCACTTGGTCCACTCAGCTCCCTCCTAATCGCACGTGTGTGACAATATGCTTGCATATACTGTAATTGAACCCCCTCGGGTTGAGTAAATACAGGATACCTCGAGATGATAAAAAAAAGAGAAAAAATAATACCACTGCTAACAGAGTTCCGCATCAGACATTAATCTCCCTTAATGGACAAGGCCAACATTTGGGAACCTGTGCATGGTTGTTTGAGATCAAAAAATGGTTCCCCAATGTTGTGGTTCTGAAAAACAGTTACGACATCTTTATTTTTATGAATGTTTAGGCAAACACTGGTATAAGACAAATGGTAATTAAAACTGCAGTAGCACATTTCAGGAATTTCTTACATCTACACACCACTGGAGAATCCAGAGAAAGTTACTTGTCTAGGAGGTAGCTAAATTAGGCAGTTACCAAAGCAGACTGGTCCTATCAAGGAGTGAAGTAAGCTATTGAAAGCTCTATGTATTTCTGCCATTTAACTTTATAGTTGAGGCTAATAATAGCCAATCAGGGCCTTTTGCTGTTTCCTACATTTTGTATCTACACCGCTGCTAAAATAACTTGGTGACTCATCTGCACATTTTGTACAAATTAATTATTATTATTTTATGTTCTTGCTGATCATGACAAGAAATATCCTGAGAACACTATTTCTGCTAAATGTACAAAGGTAACTCAAAAATAATCCTTAAAGAGAATGCAGAAATAAAATAGTTTACATGAGCATCACTGGTTGTTAATACATGTCATATAATGGTCAAACATGTGTTTGCTGGAATCATGTAACGGGCATGTTCAGTACGGTCAGCACCAGTGGACACAGACAGATGACCTTCTCAGTCTTCATCTGTTACACTTATATGGTCATTCTTCAACATTTCAAGCATTATGTACACCCTTCACTGAGGCAGTACATTGCTTCCATATTCTGCTTGATGTACTATCACAAAAAACAGACAGACTTTAAATGAGAAATGATAAGGAGATAACCCATAGTTTAAAGTCTAATAACATCCTTTACATCTTGTACAACTGTGATGGCCAGTGCATTTTCTGCACTGAAGTATGCTGGGCTGGTAGCATCACTTTAAGAGAGTTCAACTGAATTAACAAGCTAACTGAAAGGGAAGGCTTAGTTATGGGATTCACTTTGGATCCCCTGAAGGTATTGGCAAAGGAGAGAATGAAAACAAAACTTAGTGTCATTATGAACAATGCTGCATATCCTCTCTCTGACACACTAACACTGAGGACTTTCAGCCAACAAATCATTCTGCAAAAGTGTGTGAAGAAAAGGTACTGGGATCCTTTATAACAGCATCAATGTGCCTGCATAATGCTTCACTGTGCCTGGGACTGGCAAGTCAATAGTTTTCTTTCTTTTTAATTTTTGTTCCCTATTAGTCATTCTATTGTGTGTTTAGATCATAGTTTGTGTGTACATATATTTAGCCATTTATGTATTTATATATTTAAAGAGCTTCTGTCAAAAGCCAAATTTTTCCCCGGGGACAAATTAAGTTCTCTCTATCTATCTATCTATCTATCTATCTATCTATCTAACTATCTATCTATCTATCTATCGTCACACACGTGCGCTTAGGAGGCAGGCTAAGGGCTTAACAGAGGACAAGATACAAGAGCAGGCTTTAACAAACTGCACTAACCTTTCTTCTCCCTCTTGTGCAGATCACCCAAGGAGAAGTCAGCATAAAAAGCTTCCTTCACTTCCTGTACCCCTTTCCTAGCCACCCCTCCCATCGACATCACTTCCTGCTCTTTGATTTTGGAGCCACCTCTTCCTACCCTGCCTCTATAAGAACCCAGCACCTTCCCTCCTTAGTTTGTCCCTTTTTTTAATGCAAAACCAGAGAGTACTCTGGTGCCATTTTTTTCTCTGCAGTGTGTGCTATAATATATGTGATGGATCCCCACATCTTTTTCTGTTCTCCCTTTGTGTTTTGACACCATCTATCTATCTATCTATCTATCTATCTATCTATCTATCTATCTATCTATCTATCTATCTATCTATCTATCTATCTA
>JANRMT010062819.1:56188675-56266166 GCA_026402145.1 Polypterus bichir lapradei | reverse complement strand
CTATCTATCTATCTATCTATCTATCTATCTATCTATCTATCTATCTAAAAAAATCAAAACAGACCTGTTCTCAAGCCCAAGCACTTACCAAAATCAACGTCAAAGGAAAACAAAGCATTAACTCACAACAAGAAAATCTTATAAACAAAATTCTAAGCCACAATTAAGGTTTCATTTTATTAACCACAAACTAAATAAAATGAATAAATAAATAGATAATTGAGTAGTTGCTGTGCTGACCTTATACCTACTGACCCATAATGTCATATGCTAATCACTTGTCATCCAAATTTAACAACGTAGTTACGGAAGCAAAATGGTATGGCCTCTAACTAAAAAATGTGGTTCCGCAGAGACATAAAAATATTTCAGCATCTTTAAACAAAGTTGTAAATGAAAACCCTTTATCAAAATAATATTATACTAAAGTCTAAACCAGAACTTGAAAAAGAAAACTGAGGGAGAAATATGAAATAAAGCTGTGAACAATACCAAATCATAACAGCTAAATGCTGACAGCCAACAAAAAAAAAGGTAACAGCGTAATAGCCGGTCCACATGTAAAAGGAGTAACAACAAGAATTAATGGGACCAACTGCAAAAATGTAGGCAAGCAAAGCTCTGCTTAGGTACCAATGCAGCCAATGTATAAAAAAATTAAACCATTATTGGTGATGTTTTTTAATTTACCTTTGTTTTTTTTGCTATGATCTCAATTTCATTTGAAAAAAATGTTTATAATCCTAATAACCTGAACTTCATATGGAAGGAACTCCAGATCTCATGTTCATTTCTTTAGCCATTTTATCTTCATGTTTTCCAGGGGTACTAATTTATTTTGTTGCTGGAAAAGGTCAAACCAAATGCCTAAATCACGATTTCAAAAAGAATTTTCATTATAAGGTGTTGTCATTTCAAATAAATTGGACAAATTTGTTACACAGTGCTCTCCATTCTCACTGTGTCTTTTTGACGTTTTCCTCTTGTATTGATCCTTTTTAATATAATAATAGTTAAAATATTCTATTCTATTATTAATTTTCAGTTCTCTTTATGGAATTTGTTTGTGTGAATGACCTTATAATTGATTTGAAGACCATTTCACCCAATGTGTAATGCCATCTTTTGAAGAAAATTCTTATAAATGTGATGCAAGAAGATAAGGAAACATTCAATTTTTCACATTTAGTCAGAAGGTATGATTTCCTATGAAAAATCTTTATTTGAATATTTCTCTTAGGATCGCGCTACTAAACTTCTTGATCAAGTATGTTGTCGTTTATTGGATAATCCAGTCACATATTGTCTGACATTATCCTAGTCCTGCACATTTCATTATTGAAGGAACATTATGCTCAAACTCTGTGCTGTACTGCTAAACTAGTAATGCCATTTGGGATACACTCTGTACTCCATGTCTCTGTGCTTAAAAAGAAAAAAAATGGCAGGATGAGAAAGTAAGAAGAGAAGAACAGCAATGTGTATTCTTCAAATGTAAAGCATGTACTGCTCGGATATGCTATGGGGATTAATCCTTTTTTGTTCTGAAAAGACTACCAGTGTGCTTAATCAAGTCTGCCTAACATGTTATTGGTATCGAAATTGATCCTGCAAAATTAACTGAGATGGATATAGTAAAGCATATACTGGAAGACTTGGGAGTAAAATTGGATTGTGTATTCAAGACTGAAACCTGGTAGTATTATCTCAAATACATGGAAATGAAATTCATAAAAGAAGAATAACATTTTAGCATTTGCAATTATTTTTGCTGAACTCGAAGAACAATTAATACTTCTGTTATTTTTATCACAGTATACCTATGCTCACATGTATTGCTTTTAATATTGCTTTTATTTGCATCCATATTTTTTAAACTGGATAATTTCATATGTTTGGTTAAGCTCTGTTATGTTTAAAATAATGCCATGATTACTAAAGTATATGTTCATAAGTTTACCTGACTGTAATTTATGCATAAACCCGCGCTTCTTTATTATATGTTACTACACTACAACACCAGGTAATTATGTTTTGTGACTCATGTTCTCCTGCATAGAATTAAAGATCATCTAAGTGTTTATCTTCCAAATTTAGCCTTTATCTATCTCGAACATCAGCAATTAGAAAAGTTCAAGGGTATATACTGTATATTTTCCAAATGGTCTAATAGAATGACAAAGGTGAAACATGAAAGATTTTGGTTACCTTGACAACTAGCCAATTGTTTAAATTGAAAGTTCCGAGCTGCATGACAGCAGCTGCCTTTTCATGTTATGGGACAGTCATTAAGAGCTTGGTATGGCCATCAGAGGGCCTCAGCACACAAACATCGAAAAAGCAGGAAGGCTGCAGCAGGAATAAATACATCTGGGGGGAAATATACATTTCTGTCTTGAAGAAACGAGAGTGGATTTGAGCCACAAACCTTTAATTGAACACTCATTTTTATTGTAAACATCAGCTACCATTTGTTATTGTACTTTTATATTATATACTTAAATATGACACAACATATTGTTTAATAATTCCTTACAAGAACCCAAATAAATCAAACACAAATGTTATAAGATTAATTAAGAATTCATTGAATTGCTGAAGTTTCAAGAAAACAGATCATGCAACTATGCCGTATATTCTTACTCATGAGCACAAACCAAACTGGCAAGTGAGACATTAAAAATAATTGAACTAAGTCATTTTCATTCTCTGGTTAACAAAAGGACTGTATATACCATAATTTGGTTGAAAAAGAAATTTTAACAAGAAGAAAGAAATGTTTTTAAAATGTAATTTAGTACTTGCTAGCCCAAAGGTTTGGATTAAGCGTGTTAGAAAATGACATGACAATTTAGTACTCACACTATACAGTTCAAATAATTTTATGTACCAAAAAGGAAACGGAAATCTATTACTGCATATCATCGTGTGCCTGGTAAACAAAAATAAATGTGTTGAATACATTGTAATAAATATTTTACACACAAATTGAGCTTTCCGCCTTGTATTGACACTTCACCTGATCCACTGGTTATGCTGCTGTCAGTTCAGGACAGATAAAACAGAGTGTGTTGTAAGTCAGATATTGCAAAATGTAACCCTTCTTTTGCTCAACCTTAACACTGCAAAAAGATAATACAAGAGAGATTAGTTGTTTAAGATCCTATACAGTAACTGCTTTTTTAGTGAAACTAATTATTTTAATATTTGTATTAACATTTCCTTTTATAGCTAGGTTTATTTTAAAATGTACACAGATATTTTAACAGTCTGGTTTTGTCTGGATTCGATGCCTAAAGTTATTTTTATCTTTTAAGGTTTAAAAAAAAATGCTGGACTACCATCACGCCATGCCGACTGTTTGTACTTTTGTTTTTCTTCCTTGGAGACTCTGCTGCTCTGTGCAGATGCTCATTAGGATGTGGGCGACCAAAGGGTCAAAGGAGTTCAAAGAGTAATATGACAGAGCAGCACCTCTTCGGCTAGTGCAATCAGACTCATTTCATCAGCCTTTGTTCATCATCTTTTTGATCTCAGCCTTCCGAAGGTAGGTGCTGCTGGCAGCAGAGAGGGATTCCTGATTAGACAGCTTTCTGATAGGAACAGAAGAGTTTCCATTTCCTTGGCCCAGGCGTTCATAGGAGTATGAGCTTCAATTCTGGACATCAGAGACCTCAAAGGAAGAGGCGCAGCATGACTGTGCCGGAGATCATATGACATCTCCCAGAAGAATTCTGCTTTATTGCTGGCTGCAGGTATTATCTAAAAAAAGGAACAAACAAAGGAAAACATCAGCTGATAAATATAATCGCAACTCTTTGAAATGTCTTGAATGTTACAGTAGTAGCAGTAGGGGAAATAGTGAGATTAAGTACGAGTAATTTTGTAGGAGATTCAGAAAGACTTACTGTAAGTATTTATATTAACAAAAATCAATTTTACTGATTTTTAAAATAATTAACTTGTACTGTTGAATGTACACTTTATGCTTATTGATGTGTGCTGCCTTTTATGATGTATTGTTGAACCTATTCAACATTTTGTAATGGAATTTTATTGTATGATTATATTTCCTTCTTTTAACTGCTTTCTTATCACCTTTTTATTTAAAATATTTAAAACAGTGGGGATTCACAAGTAGAAAAATTCCCTTCTACATGTGATATTAGGCAAATCAAAATGTACATATGTTAAATGTTTACTCGTCATCTGAAATACGGTAAAGATTTATGTGTGTATTATATGCTACGTTTAATTTTATGTGTTCAGAATTTTAATTGGTCAGAAGTATACACTGCAATGCTTATGATGGGTACTTATTCAAGTATACAATGAAATACAAAAGACAGATTTCATTTCATGTATTTTGTAAAGAGTAAAATGTGTTTGTTAAATGTGGATGTGCCTTCCTCCACTTTTGCTGGAACAGACTCCAGCGGCCAGCGACCCTGGAAGAGAAAAGAAGATTTGACAAATGGATGGGTAGACGTTTATATTTATAATCTGTTTTGGAAAATGTTTCAATATTATAAACACGTCCTACTCATTTTAAGTAGAATTCATATTATATCTTAACCTTCCAGAAATGAAAGTGCATTATTGTGTTGTATTTATATATGTAACTGTTTTTGAAAAATTAGCACATTTGAATTACGTGTAGATATTTTTACTTTGACACATAACATGTTGCTGCTTAAGTTATTGATTTACTTGCAGTATATGTGATTGAAGTGCAAGTTGAGTATGTTATATGAATAAGAAAAGATGAAAAAGACAGTATATTGATCTCCTTGTCTATGTATACTCGGCTGTTTTGGTTCTCATTAGAATAAATCTTGATGTCAGGATGGCCACTGTAACACATGACCCCATGCAACTGGCTGAACAAGAATAAAGAAGTCTGCAGATGCTGGGGCAGCGACTAACTCCTGTACGTGATACTGGCAAGAAAGAAAGAAATTCCATGACCTTCCTTCACAAATTTCACGTGCTGCCAAAACATTTGTCAGAAGCCTTGCACAAGGGAAACCGTTCTATATTTTTGAGGAGTGTGAAAAGATAAACGGGCATTCTTTCTTGCTCGTTGTGCTGCTATTGTGCCTTTAAGATGCTTTGATTTCTAATAGAAAAAAGACAAAGATAATGCTTAGCTCTGCATTCTTCTAGTGACAGTCTCCCTGCTCTGTGTATCTTATTACAGAATTTGAACTATGCTGACAAGAAAAAGAATGAACACTAAAACCCATTTGATGTGAGATTGCATAAACGTGGTTGGCAGGAACTGATCATTATTTTGATCATGTCCATAATCTATGTGCTGTGTCCTTATAAAATTTTCAGCTTCTCAAATCCAGCAGCAACAGCACGTAATTGCACAATTTTGTAACCTGCAATTATGCATTTTGTCATCAACAATTTATCTAAAAGAAATCGAATAATCGACAGTCTTCTTCCACCTCCCAGCCCCCTCCCGGCACACACCATTTACATATCGTCTGCAGCCATCTGTTCTTCTCAGCAGCAGTAAATGATGGGTAATTAACTCGCCGTCTTTGTCTTTCCCTTGCTGGATGGCTGACACATATAGATTTTTAGAGGGATTATATGAAAAAGAGAGGGAGAGACAGAGAGGGAAATAGAGATGGATGAATGATGCTGCAAATCTGACCTAGAAAGACAGCGTAATGCCATTAGCATGATGGAAATAGAACATGCTGGGCAAGTGAAGGAAAAGTAACACATGTCTCATGGTGTCAGCAAAACAGAAGGGATGAAGCAGAGACTGCCAGCCTGAGACCTGCAAGGTATCTCACCTAAAGCCCTCCTGTCAAGGTCATCAGGTTTCAGAAGAAAAGCTTGCTGATCTGTTAACTCCTTCTCACCCATGCTCATTCACAACAAATGGATTCAGCCCTCAGCCTTGTGAAGAGTTAACTCTATTAAAAAGCTTAACAGAATATCATTTTCCTAATTTTGTATGACTTTAGCAATCCACATGTTAATGCAAAACTGTAAATTATTTGATATAATTTCTGAATTATGATAATAAAATAAAACAATATGATGGATAAAATATCTGCTCTCTACTTAAAGTCAAAAAATAATTACATTTTTAAACTAATCAACTTAATTTAATTACATTATACAATTAATAATTACATTAATTGTGTTTGTTACTTTACCTTTAACTTCCTTGAAGTGTTCAAACTATACACATGTTTCTGTTCCCTTTTGGGACTGAATGAATGCTGACTACTAAAGACTTTAAAGTGATAAGACTCAAAAGATGTCACTGTGCTCAAATTAGTCACAATAAAAATGTACAGAAGTGTGAGATGATGTCAGCTTTTTGATGCATTAGGCAAACGGTGCATTCCCTAAACAGCAAAACTTAAAATGGATATACACAAGCTTACTTTTGGATGTCACTATTTTATTGCATATACTGTGAAAAATAAGCAAAAACATATTGTTGGTTCAAGCATGTTAGCATATATGTTAACTGCAACTCTTCTGGTATTGCATTCACTGAAACATTTGCAATACCTTGTGTCACACACGTGCGAGTAGGAGGCAGCTAAAGGGCCTGAGTAATTGTAATAAAACATCCGACCAGGAGGAGGCGGAATGTGCTGACTGTCTTTCTCAGTTCCCTACAGACCTTTCCCGGGAAATCCTGCAAGGTTCCGGCCCCTTTGCTGACATCACTTCCAGTGACGGCCCCTTTGCTGACATCACTTCCGTCACCGGGGCCTTTGCTGACATCACTTCCGGTCCTGACGACATCACTTTTGATTCCGGCCCTTTTGATGACGTCACTTCCTATACGGGCCTTTAAAGCCTCTATCTTTGTCTCTTGTGATCAGTTCTGTTTTGGACTCTGTTCTATGCACATCATGCTACTTAATTAAACTTTTGCAGCCAGGAAAAACAATATACGGGTGGCTGCCCCAAATCTTTATGATGTCTTGGACTCTTTATTATCACGCTTGCTATTGTATGTTTAGAAAGCCAATAATTTCCCCTCATTTAAAATTAACTTAAATATTTTACCCATTTGTTAAGTGTTAACTGAACAACTTGGTGTAGGAGCCGGATCCCTAAACCCATTACTGGGTCTACTTATACAATACTTCCATTGCAATACACTTCACCAATGAGCTGTGTATTTTTGATACCACTGGGGCACATTGGAATAAAAACTATAAGGTAATACTTATAATGCTAATATTTTATGGGAATTCTTAAAGCCACAAACTCAAAACTACTGTTTATATACTTTGCTTATATCATATATGAGGACATGGGCACATTATTTTATTCACTTTAGATTATTCACAAACCCCAACATTTATGTTTACTTCCACTCTTAGTGTATTGTGATGACTGGTCAGTTTTGTGCTTGATTTGCACATTATTCTCCTCAAGTGAAAACCCTCCTCCACCATCGCACAGAGATAGCATTAAGGAGCTACAACAGAGGAGCACAGGAATCTAACTGTGGTGTGAAGGAGATTGAAAGGGCATGCAAAGTGCTATACTAAAGAAATTGAGAAGACAAGGTGTTTCAATTTAGTTTAATTAATCTTTAAATATAATCCTTTTGATTATATTTTATATATAGACCTTTTACATTCCCTAGGTGCTATACATGTTTAAAAATATTAATGACTCAGGAACAGTAATTGGGACATCGCCCATGCTGTTCTCAGCAAGGGTGAGAATATCTTAACTTCAACTGGGGTTAGGCTTTAGAGGTGAGCTGAGCATTTTGAGGAAGTTCAAAAATGTGGTGGTTATGAGCTTCGTAGGGGATGCAGAGCTAGAAGCATTGGTTGGTGTTGGGTTCATCGCTGTGGCTAATATTGCAGGAGAAGTGAAATATTTGATAGTGGAAAGACCACAGGGATACATAAGATCAAACCAGAAATGCTGACTGCACTAAATACATTCAGGTCCATAAGTATTTGGACAGTGGCACAATTTTCATAATTTTGGCTCTGTACACTACCACAATGGAGTTGAAATAAAACATTCATTATGAGATTGAAATGTGTACTTTCAACTTTCATTCATGGGGTTTACCAAAAATTTTGTATGAGCGGTTTAGGAATGACAGCCATTTTTCTGCATAGCCCTTCCATTCTCAGGGGCTCAAAAGTATTTGGCCGTTTGAATGACAAGCTCTTCCACAGCCAGGTTGGAGCAGTTCCCTTATTATTTCATTAACTATTATGCAGGTAAAAGTGTGGAATTTGCATTTGGTGGCTGTCACTGTGAATTCTCAATGTGAGGTCCAAGGAGCTGTTCATGCAAGTAAAAACAGTCCATCATTAGGCTGGGAAAACAAAACAAACCCTTTAGAAAGACAGCAGAAACACGAGGAGTGGTCAAATCAAGCAATTGGTATATTTTTAAAAAGAAGGAACACACTGGTGAACTCGGTGGCCCCAGAAGGTCTGGAAAACTGTAGCAGACAACTGTTCCAGATGATTGCAGAGAAGAACCCTCTTCACAATATTTAGCGAAAGAAAGAACACTCTCCGTGAGGTAGACCTGTCATTGCCAAAGTCAATAATCAAGAGAAGACTTCATGAAAGTAATGGCAGAGAGTTTACCACAAACCAATAGAAAATCTAAAGCATAGGAAGGACAGATTAGACTTTATCAGAAAACATTTTTTAAAAGCCAGTGCAGTTCTGGAACAATTTTCTTTGGACAAAGAAAACTAAGATTAATATAAACCAGAATTTTGGAAAGAGCAGAATATGGAGAAGGGAACGAAAGGTTTATAATTCAATGAATACCACATCATCTATGAAACATGGTGGAGGCAGTTTTATGGCATGGGCATGCATGGCTGTGAATGGAAGTCAGTCACTAGTGTTTATTGATAATACGACTGCTGGCAGAAGTAGCAGGATGAATTCTGAAGTGTACAAGGCTATACTATCTGCTCAGATTCAGCCAAATGCTGCAGAACTGATAGGACGATGCTTTACAGTACAGATGGACAATGAGCCAAAACATAAAAACACAAAGTAATGGAATATTCTTCAATGACCAACTGACATCAACCCAATTGGACATGCATTTCACTTCTTGAAGATAAAACTTATGGTAGAAAGTCCAACGAACTAGCAGCAACTGAAGACAGCTGCAGTAAAGTCCTAGCAAAGCATCACTAGAGTGGAACCCAGCACAGGATAAAGGATTTTCAAAGTATTGAAAATGATCATTATAAGTACTTTAGAGCCCCTGAAAATAGAGGGACCATATATAAAAAGCTAAATAGCTCATACAATATTTTTCTTAAACCCCTTGAATTAAACAACAACATGTATTTACTTATATAGCACATTTTCATACAAACCAAGTTTTATTTTTAATTTTTTGTTTCATTTTCATACAAAACTGTTTTATTGTTGTTTCGTTGGTTACCCATGTCATTTCGAATTGACTTTAAAATACTACTAATTAGGGCTGGGCAAAATTTTGAGATTTCAAAATATACCGGAATATAAATTAGAGTGGGATATGGATTGAGGCAATTTATATCAAGTTTAAATAAAGTTTTGATTTAATCTTGTGGAAAACCCTTTTCCTTTTCCCTCACTACCTGCTCCAGGGTTCACTACTGTGGTCTGGTAGCAGGCCCACCCCCAATTGCACTAGTGTGCATGCAAACAACTGTATCGCAACATGGTGAGGCATAACACACAACTTATAACTGAAGACGACTTAGCTTATAAACAGAAGAACAATGGATCAATTATTTGGAGGTGGTTTGGATTTCACAGGTCAGATGAGCAGCAGAATCACATAATGTGCAGGGAATGCCGAAAGGAGGTAGTGTCAGAAAGTGGGAGCACTAACAGTCTTTTTCATCACTTAAAACAGTGACACAAAATTCAATACGAAGAGGCTCTGTTCTACTACTGCAGTTACGAAGCATTCACTACCCAAAACACCTAAACCAATTCAGATGACATTGCAAGCTTCATTTACACACATCTCACTTTACAATAAGAAAAGTGCTGTTGTGCTCTCCTAGAAACAGTGACATCACTTCTATCCTGAAACTGTTGGTCAACAACTACTGGCCTAAATCCTGCGGTGACGTATGGTGCTGTGGCTATGCAGGTACATAGAGAAGGTGCCGCCTAACATGTACATTCAAGTCAGACGTACCCATACCAACCTGATCGCCTAATTAAAACGTTTCGCGCTGACGACCGATATGTGGTCAAGCTGCACCTGCGAGCCATATTTAAGTGTTAATATTCATTTCGTTGAAGAATGGGAGATTAAACGTGTGTGACAGTAAGCAAGCTATTTCCCTGACCACACTGGGGAGCACATAGCCGAAGCTCTGCAAGATACCCTCACAAACTGAAAGCTGGATGAAAAGAGGCCCCAACAATAGGAACAATGTTATCAAAGCAGTGCAATCGCTGAAGTGGCAGAGAACGCAGTGCTGTAGGCATTGACTTCATCTGGTAATTGGGAAGTGCAAGTTTTACAAAAATTAACGTTAACTGCTTAAGTATTACATTTATCAAAGCCAGAATTAAGCAGTAAAAGTGAGTTTTAAACTGCTTGCCTTTACAGTGAGTTATGTCAGTAAAACACATCATTTCACAAAATGAAGTTTAAATTAGCTACAGGATAAAATGTAAAATGCCCTTAGGCCAGACTTTTTTTTCTAAAATAAAAAGTGTTTTACAGATTTATTTATTAAAGAAATATGCGATTTAAAACTGTAACAAATTTAAATGCATGTCCAATGTACAGTACAGTTTGTTAAAACATTGGAGAGCAAGTAAGAGACAGTTTATGTATTTATTTATATTGTTATTATAATATCATTTATTTTATATTTATTATTATTTTAACTGAAATGTGGGGAGGATTTTCATATAATTTCAAATTCATTTTCAGAACCCTTAGGTATTTTGCTTAACATTTAAACATTTTATTTATATTTACACTATGTTCTTAACCTGAAAGCATATGCACTAGTTCCTTTAGGTACTGTGGGCCTGTAACTTAAAAACATTTATTAATTTGATATGTATTTCAACATTTATTTTGATAAATAAATACATTCTTGTGATATCTTCTATGGTTTTGGTTAACCACTAAAAACTGTACTCACTTCATAAAAATATCTACATATATATCGTATATCACCATTCAGCCAAAATATATTGAGATATGATTTTTCTTCATATTACCCAGCCCTACAATTGGTCACAAATGGTTTATAAATGTTGAATTAAAGCTGAAAGTCTGTTCTTCAATCCCATCAATTATCTCTTTATTTTTTTACTAGAAACAGTGAAAATTCAAACTTTCTTTTCATATTCCTGATTTTCACATATCTTATTGTGTATATATTGATCATATGATTTTGTGACATTTTGTTAATTTCTGAAATATTAAAGTGCCATTTACAGGTATGCTTGCACTGTAACTGTTTAACACCTTTTACTTTGCAGGACAGATTTTAGGAGCTGCTATGGTATCTGGGGAAGACTGTAGGAGGAGTGCATGATGAAATGGCCATGTTTGGTTTGGCATTCAATTTCTCTATTGCAAAACTCAATAAAAATATTAAAACAGAAGTGGAGAAGAACTTATACATTTTTATTGTTTTTCTTGCCCTGTTTTGTGAGTTTCATTTTTTTTTTAATCTAATATTTATTATAAAAAAACATTTTCAAAAATGATTTGTTATTTTCTCTGTTGATCTGAAGATGCACTGCATTGTGGGAGTATTTTATTGTGAAGCCTGTAATGCAATATTTATTACATGTTGACTACTTTAAGTGTATTTTTTCATGCCTTGTAAGAATATGGTCTAGGTCTGCAGCAAAAATGTGCCTTTTCTCAGGTGGCTTTACTTAACAACCAGCACAAGACCCTGTAAGTGTACGGCTGTCATCACTGATGAAGGTTTATGGCTGCTTTTCCTTGGAGGGTCTTTGGAACATGCTTTGCACTTGTTATGTTGTTTGTGCTTTATTTAGATGTGTTTTATTATTATATTTTGTTTTTTAAATAAAAAGAAACACAATTTAAAAAAGGATCTGAGAGTCTATTGCGTGTGATACAGAAAGCACTGAAAAACTCTCATGGTCTTCTTCCAGGCCAGTGCTCATCAAATTAATCCAGTTGAAATGCAAACTCCATATAGGCTGCTAAAAAATCTCCAGACATTTTAATTTATGGAATCCAACCTCACCATTTTGGTGCTAAAAATATCAGTGCTGTAAGGTAGACTTATGGCCTACCAATTGACTCACCTATTTAATGATGTCGTCTGAAAATGGATGACTTTTAACTGCAGTCCATTACATTACTTGTGTGACCTCTAAGACTTTGCTCTGAAAAGCCACCATTAGTGCAGCTGATTCTTAATTGAGCCTAATGGGCTTCAGAAATGGATGGATAAATTACCACTGGCTTACTCTCTTTATTGTAAAGTTTCTATTCTAGAAGACAATGATCCATGTCTACACTCTGAACTCTGATGCCCTTTTATAACATCTGGTTGACATGTAATATTATGCACATACCTTTGTTAATAACTTCTGTTTTACAATTCTCATCTTTTAATTTTAATTACCTTATTTTAGTAGATCACATTACTATAGAAACTAGGAAGGTATCTCAGTTTAGAAGAAGTTTGTGTATTACGCTATATACCTTTCATAATTGCTTTTATTAGTTTTTTGCATTCCTGTATAATGTTAGCAAGGACGAAGCATAACATTAGGGTGAGTTAAAATGTATGAGTGGGATGAGTAGGTTTTTTGCCTAAAGGTAGTGTAATTTAAAGTTTTTTTTTTTTTTTTATAACACAGTAAGTGACAGCCCCTCAGAAGTGTTGTTATTATTTTTATAATAGTAATTATTTACATTTCATAGTTAATTGGTCTAAATCAGGACTTCTCCTTTTTCTTTATAAATTAGCTTTTTTTACAAATTGCCATTCCCACTGCATCCTAATTTAGGTACAAGGAATTAATATTTATCCTCTTAACTTCAAGAAGTGTCTGTGAATCTTCAAAAGAAACAATAACTTATTAAGCTCAGGAGCAAAGCTGAACAACATTCAGACCTTTCGTAGGCTCATAGGGTCTTTATTGTAATACAGTATGTACTGAATAGAGAACAGTAAAATTCTTACTTGCATGAATCGCGTCCCAACACTCAAGCTCCATAAAGTGAGTAATTCTAAAGATGATTCATGAAAGTAGGATTTAAGTACAGTGATCCCTCTCTATATCGCACTTCGACTTTCACGGCTTCACTCCATCACGTATTTTATATGTAAGCATATCTAAATATATATCATGGATTGTTTGCGGATTTCTGCGGACAATGGGTTTTTTAATTTATGGTACATGCTTCCTCAGTTGGTTTGCCCAGTTCATTTCATACAAGGGACGCTATTGGCAGATGGCTGAGAAGCTACACAATCAGAGCATGTATTACGTATTAAATAAAACTCCTCAATGATATATGCTTCCCGCACGGTGTTTCACATACTTAAAAACCTGAACAGGACCTATTGATTTTTGATTGTTTGCTTTTCCCCCTCTCTCTCTCTGACGTTCTCTGCTCCTGACAGAGGGAGTGTGAGCAGAGGGGCTGTTCGCATACTGGCCTAAAGGATACAGACGCTCCTCTAAAAATGCTGAAAGACTACCTTCACATTGCTCCCTTCCTTGCGGCTGCTTTGTTGTGTGGTGCTTTGCATACTTAAAAGCCTGAACAGCACCTATTGATTTTTGATTGTTTGCTTTTCTCTCTCTCTCTCTGACGTTCTCTGCTCCTAACGCACACTACTTTGAAGAGGAAGATATGTTTGCATTTTTTTAATTGTGAGACGGAACTGTCATCTCTATCTTGTCGTGGAGGACAGTTTAAACTTTTGAAAAAGAGACAAATGTTTGTTTGCAGTGTTTTAAAGTCCCTGTCTCTACAACCTTCTGTGTTTCTGTGCAAATCTGTGACCCAAGCATGACAATATAAAAATAACAATATAAACGTATGGTTTTTACTTATTTTCACCTTTCACGGGGGGTTTTGGAACGCAACCCCCGCAATCGAGTAGAGATCACTGTATATCATTTTTATCTAAATATGCTGAATCTTTGACATTTGATCTACCACACTTTAAGTACCAAAAATGTGTTCTTTCTGTTCAATCATTCAATCTCTCATTCTTGGAATGGCAGAAGGCCGTGTTTGAAATATTCTGTATCAGTCCACAAAAGGGTTGTTGCTGGGCTTTTCCTCCCAGATTTTGTTTTTCACCTTGTGCAGCTGTGTTTTGTCCTGCATGTTTCTTCTAACTGGCTTCTAGGCGCTAGAGAAATCCAGAAACATAATTCTTACAGCACCACTGCCTCTGTCCAAGTGGGAGAGGGATTGGTGTAACATATAGATGATGGCATCCTCCGCTCCCACCTTCTCCTGGTATGCGAACTGCAGAGGGTCGAGGGAATGGCGGACCTGTGGCCTCAGGTGGTGAAGCAGCAGCCGCTCCATGGTCTTCATCACATGTGACGTCAGAGCGACAGACTGGAAGTCATTCAGCTCACAATGATGTATGGCATGTCATCTGCCATGTGGGGGAATGAGTTGCTCCCAGCTCTCACTTTCGCCCTGTCAAACTATCACCCATCTCTGCATGCTGAGATGAAGAATTTAAGAAGGTCCGGCCGGGTTGAGTCTCAATGCCCGCTATCCTTCCAATATGGCCTCCTGACGGGGCAAGAAATCATCCTCCATCCCGATGGGGATGCCTGCCCTTTTTCTCAGGCACTTACATTGTGAATTGTGTTTTGTGCAAATCATTTTGCTCATCATTAATATCGACTTATAAGTTGAAATGTAAATTCAGAAAGCATTTATTCAGTATACGCGTCTGTAACTTAACTTGAGGAGAAAAAGACATAGGAGAATAAAATGATGGTATTTCACACCAAATGAGCAAGAGAATTAACAAAATCAAAATAAAAGTTAATTCTGTGAGATTTTCCAGGTAAATAAAACAGCAGTTTTGTTGTTTAAAGTAAGAAAGACAAATATTTCAAGGTAAGATAGTTATAGTCAATAATCATGGAGAATGGTGACCCTTGTGACAGATAGGGGGCGCTGTTGTCCCCTTGAACCCTCAGACTTGACACCAGACACCAGGTAAAAGTCCAATAACTGACTTTATTTAAACTACACAGTGCACAAAGCACCCTCCTCTCCACAATACACATAAACAATACAATAACTAATCAATAAACAATCCTCCACTCCCAGATGCGTTGCCACCCTTCCACCCAGCTCAGCTCAATGACTGGGATCTCCCACAGTCCTTTTATATTTCCTGACCCGGAAGTGTTTCCGATCCTTCAGTCCACGTGACCTCCTATCACTTCTGGGTCCGATCAAAAGTCCTCTTCTTCAGCCTGGAAGTACGTCATTCCTTCTGTCGCTGTGGCTAAGACGTACTTCTGGGTTATAGGGCACGTAAGAGTCTCTGGGCCTCCCTGCAGCATCCTCTGTTGGTCCCCAAGGTATCCAGCAGGGATGTAAAGGAAAACTCCACTGTCCATGATTCCCTGCTGGTATTCGGGGTACCTCCATGCTGCAGGGAGAGCTCCAGCTGGCAGTCAGGGTTGTATTGGCCGGGCTGACTGGCTGGCCATATTCCACACCCTATAAACCTATAACATTTTCCTAGCCATAAAGTTGACTAGCTTGCTTCTGGCTTTTTTAATTTAACTAGGTCTTTTCAGTCTCTCATGTGCTGAAATCTTTGTTGTTTGTGGCATTTTTAGTTTGTGATAATCACCATACCTTCTGTTCATAGCAGCTTGTGCTAACTTGATTGCTGGTTTGATTTCATCCTTGTTGTTACAAAATGAGTCTCCTCCTTCAGTCTAACAGAATTGAGAGCTATGAAGGGTTCGGTAGTGTACCATGGTAGTTGTTTGACATTGCATGCCAGCCAAGATATTGTGGTAATCTGAGTGATGGATACTCATCTGAAGGTGCTGATTACTGCTAAAGGCAGGATTCATGCATCAAGTAGGTATAAAACCGTTGTTTTTTATTGTCTGAAAAACATACAAGGAATGTGTAAGATTACTAAGAAGATGTAAATATAGGCTATATAAAGTCACATTAGCTGTTAGTTTGTTGGAAATACAATAAGCATGAATAATAAATTCAGTCCTGAGTTGTTCTTTTCTGATTCTCTTACTTTTCATCTGTCAATTCCAAATTCCAATACCTTCATGAAGTGTAGTAAATTACCTAAATTCTTAAGTCACAATAATTTCCTTGTTTGTGAATAACATTTTTATATTAAATGTGCATCAAATGTGTAGTATACAGCATGCTTTCTGAAATTATCCTTAAATCCTACATTTAAATGGGTATTTCTATAAGGGTGTTCCTTTTTTTAGTTCACCCAATTTCTGAATTCTAATTTATGACATGTTAATTAGAACTAATTGACTTTTCAGAATTGTGGCATTATCCTTTGGGAGGCACAGATGGCTTTAGAAGGAAATCTGTAACAGTTAAATTTGGAAGACTTCATTGTTTGTTGAAACCTACTTTCTAGAATAAAACCTTGGGACAAAAGTTTTCACTTTTACATTTTGACACAAAGAATACATTTTATTTCTACTTGTAAAATAAATCAATATTACTTCCAGCTGAAGTCTAGAAATCCATCCATCCATCCATTATCCAACCCGCTATATCCTAACTACAGGGTCACGGGGGTCTGCTGGAGCCAATACCAGCCAACACAGGGCGCAAGGCAGGAAACAAACCCCGGGCAGGGTGCCAGCCCACCGCAGGGTGCACACACAAACGCACTCACACATCAAGCACACGCTAGGGACAATTTAGAATCGCCAATACATCTAACCTACATGTCTTTGGACTGTGGGAAGAAACCGGAGTACCTGGCGGAAACCCATTTTTCAACAAAAATTGAATTATAAATAACACTTTAATATTATGGTATTTTTCTTACTTCTTTTTTATTAGAATGAAGCAATAGAATATGAGAGCTTTGTTTGTCTTAATATACAGATATCTATACTGCTGTCTCTCAAGTGAACCTAGCCATTAACACTTTTTAACTGGGGAGCCCCACCTCAAGAAGGCCTTATTGTTTGAGTTTTTAAATTATTTTTGATGTGATATGACTCAAATGGGATGCCCATCCATGTCAGTAGAGAGAGGGGAATTCACCTGAAAGGGATGCCTTCTGCAAAACGTACACTGTAGAAACTATTGAGTGAGTTTTGATTGCTGGGGAAAAATGAATTTTGAATTATTGAAGCATGAGGGGGATAGCAACAACTGACCAAAGAAGTGTTTAAGCTCACATAAAGGTCAAAAATAAGGTCACACATAGACATTGTATAATCCACAATCGCAAAAATTGGTGAAGGCAGCCATGGAGTTCAATTAATGTTTTATGTGTCTCTGTGGCCTGTGTATTCAATCAGCCTGCATTTTATTTTATATACCATTCTACTATTATGTTACATTGCTCGTTTTTATTAGTCACTGTTTTTTGTTTTGTTTTTGTTATTATGTGGTGTGAAAATATGTTCTTTGGGCTATGCCATGAGAAACACTGATAATGCCCTTTTTTACCAAAGGTTTTCTTGCATGGGGTCATAAAGCTCCTAACTAAACACTGATTGGTTTATGTCACCAAAACGAGATTATACTAAAGTTAAAAAAGTGTGTGATGTCACAAGTGCAATGGCATTGTCCCATGATTAGGATTATTAATTTCAACTCAAAATGTAAAACCAATGTACAAATTAAATTCTATATACTGCATGTACTCGCGGATAAGTCGGGGCTTGATTTTACCATATCATTTCTGGTATTTTATAATGTCGGTCGTATAAGTCGAATGCAGAAAACTCATGCTATTGGTCCAAGAAATTATGATATGCTAATGCTCACCTGAGAGAGTAACCACAGAGCACACTGCCTTTTTTTCTATTTATTGTGCCGAAGTGACCACACGGTAATACCCAAACTATGTCGAAGTGACGTTTAAACTGTTTTGTGTTTTTTGTATTTTACACCCTCATACACCTTTATTGTAAAAACATCCCTTATCTACGATGGAGCATTCGATCAGAAGAAAATATGAAGCTGGTTTTAAATTGGTAACTGCGCTGCTGCAACAAATTTCGATGGGTCTGAGAAACAGATGCGAGATTGGAGGAGGCAAGAAGATGTAAAAAAAAAAAATGTAAGTATCGCATTTTTGAACTGGCATATAAGTTGGGGTCTGATTTTATGATCGATTTTTTGGGTTTCAACAGCCAACTTATTTGTGAGTATATACGGTATGCAAAAACCCTTTAAAATGAAAAATATGAAGACAATAGCATGCATAGTACATATATAGTCTACCACCTGTAATACAAGCAGCTGCCTCCTATGCACAGTATTATCACATTTGCTCACTTTTTGTTTTGAATCATATATAATGAAATTTTCAAAACAAATGTTTTAGTTAATTTATAGTCCAAGACTGCATATATGTGCATTTTGCTTTGTCCTTTCCTTTTTAAAAGTGTTATAAATTGGCACATGTGGAGAGAGAGAAAGAGAAAGCTATAAAAATATGCCCACAATGAAACTATAAATTATTTAGTAATAAAAAGCCAGAAAGGGGAATACAAAAAAGGTTAAAAATGTATAAATCTCTATCATTTCAAAAATCCAAAAATAAAATAAAAAAAAACACAAAAAAGAAAACAAAAATACTAAAAAAAAAGCACAAAATAGAATAAAGAGCCAAGGGAAACAAAGATATAAATCCAAAATACATGAAAAATTGTTTTAAATTAACAAAAGAAACACATAATTCCAAACTTCAGGGAAGAAAGGAAAGACTACCAATACTAATGTTATAGACAAAGTCCAAACCCAAAAACCTAAAGCAAAAGCCAAAGTTAAAATAAAATGACAACCCAAAATGAAAAGATCAGAAACCATAATTCTTGACTAAAAAAAGGATGAAAGGGAGCAGAAAAACATAACACCAGGCAATGAGAAGAGGTGTTTAATATAGCTCCCAGGTAATAATGTAAAGTTAATGATGGCAAATTAACAACAAAAATGAACAATGCTTTGACATGAAATAACTAAACTAACAGAGGGAACCAAAACCACATAATTAACAATTATAAAACAGTCAACAGAAATAAAACTAAAAAGGGAAAAGAAAGCATAGAGAGGGAAAACTTAACACCTCAGCTCAAGACCCACTTGAAATATGGCCATAATTACATTTAGTTCTTCCCGTGTTTGCTTTGTTTTGCTCAAATAAATCTGTCATTTAGAACATTCTTGAAAGGGGGTTTATAGAGGACAGAACTGATTGGCTGTAACAAGTCAACTAACACAGTGGCATAGCAAAGTGCACAACTCAATGGCTGTGAAATGCTGAATCTTGATTCTTGTTGGTTAATGTTAATCACATGCCCAACATATGTCGAAAGTGCCTTAAGACTGTGAGTGGCAGTGTAATGTGTTGGGGTGAGTTTCTGTACTACAGATTGGATTCCGTGATATGAACTGAGCAATTCTGATTGTAACAGGATTTTTAAACATCATTGTTGATCGTTTGTGTTGCTTCACAGCTGTAATGTATCCATCTGCTTTTTCAAAAGGATCATACCACCTTCAGGAAGATCCAGAAACTAATTAAATTCTTAAAGTGAACATGACTGTAAATCCAGCTACAAACACCAACTTTAGTTCGTTTCATTTTAATTTTGTATAGTGTTCATTCAATAAGTGCAGGCTCAGAATGCTGTATGAAGTTCAAAGGTAAAATACAATTACATATATTACAAATTTCATAACGCACACAAATAAAGGTACTTATTAGTTGAATCACAAACTAAAACAAATCAGTTTCACACTAAACAATGTGTAAGAATCCTAATGGTAAATGTCTATCAATGTTATCATTGAGATATGGACAGTGTCACACACTTGCGATTTGGAGGCAGTCAAAGAGCCTAAAGGTGAGTGAAATATCGCGAGATAGAGGGTCATCACGTGGTACTTACCTGAATCTCTTTTCATTAACAGAAAATCAGAGGAAAAATAATCACCTCCACTTCCGGGTCCAAAATGGCCGTGATGACGTCACTTCCAGTCATCCACGATGACGTCATTTCCGGCTCCATAAGATCACTTCATTTCCGTTGATTCCTGATGATGTTGGTTCCAGTTCCTGTCTCCAACGTCACATCCTGCCAACCATTTCCTGACCCATAATCCTTTTGTTATAAATATGCCATCTTTACAACAGTAAAACGTTCATTATACCATAAAAGACATTGAATCAGCTTCTTTATTTATTGTCTGGATGACAATATACGGGGACGGTCCCCAAAACTTTATCTGTTTTTGTGCAGTATTTTTTTCCTTGTGATTAATTCTCCACAACAGCTAACAACTGAAAAGACAAGAAAACAAAAACTCCAGTCAGCAGCAAGCCTCAAAAAATAAATGACCACTTCATATTCGTTGATATATAAACCCTCCAAAATTGATAACAGCAATACAGAAAAAAATATTTTAGGAAGAAAGAAATTCTCAAAGTTTGCTACATTGTACCACTTACAGTCAACAGTCAGTTATCAGAGTAAATTATGCACTGCAATTTCCAGTTTTATTTAACTGCAGTCACCCCTCCAGATTCACAAATTTGACATTCATGGTTTTGGTTACACGTGAGTTGACTGTGAACAATTAAATAGGAACATTCTTGGAGCTTGCTGAAAGATTTGTAAAAATTTGTAGATAACATGTAAAATGAAAATGATTAGTATCACGGGAAGTCATGCAACATATAAATTTTAGTGTTATTTAATATTTGTTAGTGTAAGTGCATGCTATATCCTTAATGTTCAAAGATATTTTTGGTAAAAAAAAAAAAAAAGGACTGTCCAGATCTAAGCCAGGTACCCTCCATTATCACTGCTCTCTTAGATATTCGGTAGATCCTGACATCTCCTCCCAGCTCGTTCTCACACTGCATTGTTGTGCTTCCTCTTTCTCTCATTCTCTCTCTCCGGAAACATGCACAGAGCTTTAGCCATCCTTTTCGGCTGTTGCCTTTCTCAAGGGTGTGCTCACTCACTTCTTGAAGTTTGTTTCTCCTGATTACTTTTTCTCTTTTCTTACCTGACCCTCTCTTGTTTATCTGTACAGCCAACCCCAGCTGACACCATGCACTTGCCATGCTGCTAAACAGCAGTCATCTTATTAAGGCAAACGCAAATGCAAACAAGCAGGGTTAGTTAAAAAAAGGGTGACCTGTATATTAATTTATCCAAACAATATTGACATTCAAAGTTTGCTATATTTGCATTTTAAAGTCCTGTAGTTTATTTAGTGTTGTACAGCAAGCTTTGAGGATAGTGCAACAGTAGGCAGAATGACAGTACTGTATGTATGCAACAGAAGTGGTGTATAGTATATAATGTGTAGTGATAAGTAAAAATGATTCATGTAAAACTGAATATGCAGGCAAATTCAGTGTTTCTGTCAGCATAAAAATCGGTGAAATAAACTGTCTCACTTCCAGCAAAATTCATGCCATTCAGAGTAGAGAAAAGGTATTTAGTTTCTGTCTAAAAGTGTTTTCGTGCATTAATTCCACATGTGCATGCCTGGCAATTAGTATTTAAATAAATATATCCAGTAAAAAAAAAAATCACCGGAAGTGTGATAAGGTAATGTGGTTTCTTGGTAATGGTTATAGTTTGGTTGGCAGAGGCAAGTTTAAATGGATTTTAGTGTGGATTTTAGTGTGCCTTCATGTGGCAGACATGCAGCATATCAGCATATGGGCAGCACCTTTCAGCTGTGCTGTGAACAAGATGCAGTAATTGAATTGACTTTACCGGTGTGGTATGGTTGCATGCTTTACACAGCAAATAAATGAGGCTTCAGAGAGAACTGTTCCTTGCTTTCAACCCCCCAAAAAAGCGTGCAAACCAAATTTTACTGACAGTTGTGAGCGTGTGGGTCTGCTCCTTGCTCCCTCTTCGCTTTCGGGAGCCCCTTGAACTTGACACTGTCAGTACCGTAACTGAGATGAGCATGGCAGATGAGGACAAAATACACCAAGCAAGGGGATGGTGATTTGGGGATTAAAAGAAATCAAAGTGTTCCAAATAATAATCCATAAAATAAAAGTACTTGTGGAGGTTAAAATCAATAAATAGATAAATCAGTTAAAAATGACGTTAAAACAATGCAGTGCAGGGAACTCATTTTAAAATCCATAAGTGCTGATACTTTCTATTAAAACTGATGCCTCTCTGGCTTATCCTTTTCAGACCTCGCAGCCCGGAGAAATGTCGACCAGCAGATGCAGACACCCATCTCTTCCAGCCCGTGTCCCCTGCTGCCAATCCCATGGCTTCCGTGGGCCACCTCCCGAGCCCTGCTCTGCCCGAACTGCTGCCAATCCAGGCTCCTCCTGGCGAGAGCACCTCCAGAGCATAATGGTCACTCCAGCTCCCAAGACCCTCAATATTCCTGAGTGATGGACACTTGCTCCTCCGTAGGGCTCTGCTCCCGTCCCCTTGCCTTCACTCTGTCACCCAGCTAGTTTCCTGTCTCCCACTTTTTCCTGCCTGCTTGTTCTCCCCTCTTTTAACCCCTGCTCTTTTCTTTCTTTCTTTCTTTCTTTCTTTCTTTCTTTCTTTCTTGCTTCTCTCTTGATTTCCCCCCCCGGGCTGATAATAAGGCAGTCAGACTTCCCATACATGACAGCAAGGCAACGCATGAACTGCTGACCGCCTGGCACCAACCCGGACACAGGGCGTCTTCCATGCAGATGGCTCACACCTGCTCCACAACCCAGCACAAGCACGTTCCTTAATTATTTATTAAAATGACCAATCTTTGAGGTGTGGACCGCTATACCACACTTTTGCAAAACTGTATGCAAATCAAAATGTGCCTGTTTTGCTCATCACTAGTGGAGAGTGAAGCCTGCTGAAATTGCTTTGTCACGAGTTCAGCAAAATCACACAAATGTTTATGAATGAAACTCAGCAACCTGCATTGAAGTTAGTGGGGAAGTAGATACTTAACTCGTTTTGAGTGGATCTTTTAAGTATTCCTGATAGCTAACTATGCTTCACCAATTATTGTGGCTAAAAATGTGACTAAGCTGTGAGGCAGCAGTGCTAAGCATTGCACCACCATGCCTCAATGAGGAAAAACTAATAGAATTAAATATCAGAACCATAACATTCCTTAAGACAATGGCAGACAGGAAGAATGAATTCACTGAGGCTTAAACCCATACAGATTTGACAGCAGGTACTCCCCTCTCACCAGGAGTGGTGTTTGAGTGTGGCAAGTGAAGCGACCACCCCAGGCCCCGTGCCTAAGGGAGCCCCGCTTTTGAGGTCCATGTGTCCCATTTAAGCAGATTTCTCAAGTTATATTCTCCAGTTATATTTTGATAAAGTCCTTGTGTTATCTTGCAAAAATTTAGTTGAATACTGCAATGAGAAAATCCGGTGTGGTATATGGCCAGCCGTTCATCCCGGCCAATACCCCCAGGCCACTAGATGGAGCCCTCCCTGCAGCATGGAGATGCACCAAATGCCAGCAGGGAATCCTGGATAATAAAGTATTTATTCACAGCCCTGCTGGATACCATGGGGGCTGCCAGAGGACGCTGCAGCGTGGCTCAAGGAATATTTTTCCTACAGCCTGGAAGTACGTCACAGTCACGTGGACAGAAGAAATGACGTACTTCCAGGTTGAAGAAAAAGAGGAGTTTTCACCTGACCCAGAAGTTCTGGGTAATCACATGGACTGAGGGATCAGAAGCACTTCCATGTCAAAGACTATAAAGGATTGTGGGAAACCCCAGAGCGTTGAGCTGAGTTGGGAGGAAGGGTGACGACGCATCTGGGAGTGGAGGATTTGTATTATTGATTGAATTAGTGTAGTGTTTATGAGTATTGTGGAGTGGAGGGTGCTTTGTGCACTTTATTATAATAAAAAGTCAACAATTTGAACTTTTATCTGGTGTCTGGCCTCTGGTCTGAGGGTTCAGCGCCCAGTATCTGTCACACCGGTTAATATTATTTTTATTAAATTTGTGCGCAAGTTTATACAGTCCACACATACTGGTAACAGTGTTTGACGTAACCGGTTGGTCAGCCCTAGGTCCTGCACACCTTCACACATTTGCTCATTCACTGCGATTTCTATGAAATAATCACAATACTAAAACACGTGGATTCCTCACTCCTTGCTGTTTCCATCTAAAGCACAGCACTCTGGGCAATACTGTTGAAGCAGTGGGCTCATTACACAGTCACATACAGGTGAATACAAAAAACATTACCTTTAAGATACAAATCCAGTTTTCTTCTGCATTCACCTTTTTGCTGCTAATTTTCAGCCCACTACTAGGATCAGTGTTACATAATCTGGGGGGATGTCGATTTCAACATTGGATGCTACATCTCTGTGATGTTACATTGGCCTTGCAAAGTATCATGGGGTGCTGAAAAAAAAGTCTGTTTAAACCAGCCACACGTAAATTTCCAAAAAAAAATATTCAGTGTGTCACCAGCAAATACAGCATATTCACTGTGAAAAACACTTTGTTGAATTTTGGCATTTGACACTGCTCATCACTATTCATGGGTCTCAGAGAATTTAAAGATTCCTGTTGCCAAGGCAGAGTGGTGGTCCTGAGTCTAGGGATCTTTATTGTCGGTTTGAATCCCATAAATGCCAGAGTAATTCCACTTGGTTGGGCTCTTGAGCAAAGCCCTTAACCTGCAATTGCTCCGTCCTGGATATGATGTTAATCTGCAAGCAGGTCCTCCAACATGCAGAGAAAACCTGAGGTCTGGGACTGGGGCTGGGGCTGGGGCTGGAGTGCCGTAAAAAAACTCTCACTGTTCCATTCCATTTGAACTAGTGTGGTGCTGAGGTGCTGCACTCAGGTCCTAATTTAGGATCCTGAGGTTTTTCATTGTGTGGTGAGTGCCACAACACACTCTACCAGTGCCTACTCCCAACTTCTCTCTCTCTCTCTCTCTCTGTTGGCAACGGTGGACTCTCCAGACTGATGTCATTATGAATTCTAAAATGAGGTTTGCACAGTTAAAGATATTGGTTGAACAGAACAGATACAAAAAGTCTGAAGAATTGCTGAGAGAGTAGAAGGGAGAGATGAGTACGAGTGAACAGAAGCAAAGAAGAAACAAGTCGAATAGAAGTTAAAGTTATTGTCCTTAAGAAAGTTAGACTGAGACCCCTGTTGTTGTTGTTTTGGAGACATTGCCCACAAAGCAGGGAAATTAATTTAGGCAACATTTGATTTTTATAAAGAAAATATGTCAGAGTGACAAAGAGCTAAAATGAAGGTTTTGTGTGGTGTCACATTTTTTGATCTCGATGCTCATTTCCAATATTTGTTACGTGATCTTTTATGCTTGCCTATTACAATAACATTAAACAAAACTCTGCTCAAGGACTGACACGAGCTGAAATTGCATTGGAGTTAAATGTTTGCTAGATCTTGAATTGGCAACTCTAAATTAACTTTACCTGAGACAAAGTGGCATAAGAATAAAAAATATACATGTAAAGGAATAAAGGAAAGCAAATTTAGGCTAAGATGGATTGTGTGCCTGAAGTTATAATTATTTTTTTAAAGACTCTGCCAGAGATAATGACAAAGAAAGAAAGAGTCAATGGAGCTGAAACAGGTAAATATGGGAATAGTTTCGGCTACACAACTGGAAGCACTTCTCAAATTTGTTGGTCCATTGCCCTAACAGCAGTGAAATTCACATAGGGGTTAGATACCCAGGAAGCTGTTTGATTTTAGTGAAACAATATATACACCTTGTCACACACATGTGCATGGGAGGCAGCTAAATGGCCTGAATGATGGCAATTCCACGCCAGATCAGGGAGTGGTGAAGTGTGGTAATCCTTTCTCTCTTTCCACTGCAAACCAGTTACGGGAAATTCCGCCTGGTCCTGATGACGTCACCTCCTATGACGTCACTTCCGGCTCCGGGGCCATGGATGGCACTTCCGGTTCTGGTTCTGATGACGACACTTCCACTTCTGGCCTCGCTCATGTCACTTCCTCTACTCTCCCTTAATGCCTCATTGATTCAGTTCTGTTTTGGACTCAAACCTGTACACATCTGTACAACATTTTCTTTTCATTTGCAGCCAGGAGCATATCCTGACTAGTGCTGCTGATTAAATGTACAGACTGCATCTCTGTTGTCAGTCATTAGCACTAAAACATAAGTAACTTGACAGTTATATTTTGATACTAACCCTCACCTATTCTATTTCTCTTTTCAGTACTCAAATGTGGCACTTGGTGCCATGGCCCACCTGCAAAGTTGTTGTGCCTCCCTATGGTAAAGTCATCCCTGATGGAGGATCGCTGGAATCATGGGAAAGAGGGGTCCTTTCATCGGATTGGCTGGCCCAGCACTGTCTCAGCTGTGGAATGGCCAAATGGGGGAGGCAGCTTGATGGCTGAGGTCTCCAGGACTCTAAACAAATCCAAATCATATTATGTGATGTCGTCCACTGTTAAATTCTGCCACGTACTTCTAAAATTTTTATTTGTATACTGTATTGAGGATTTGTTCTGTTCTGTGTATTGTATTGTAATGTATTGACCCCCTGCGGAGGGGGGTTCCTGTGCCCTGTGTTGGCTGGGATTGGCTCCAGCAGACCCCCGTGACCCTGTGTTCAGATTCAGCAGGTTGGAAATTGGATGGATGGATGGATGTATTGACCCCCTTCTTTTTGACACCCACTGCACGCCCAACCTACCTGGAAAGGGGTCTCTCTTTGAACTGCCTTTCCTGAGGTTTCTTCCATTTTTTCCCTACTGGGGATTTTTAGGGAGTTGCTCCTTGTCTTCTTAGACAGTCAAGGCTGGGGGGCTGTCAAGAGACAGGGCCTGTTAAAGCCCATTGCGGCACCCCTTGTGTGATTTTGGGCTATACAAAAATAAATTGTGTTGTATTGTATTGTATACAGGTGGCTGCCCCAAACCTTTTTGTAGCTCCTTTGATTTGTCTTGGACAACCGGAATAAATGAAGGGTTGATCTGTCAATTTTCTGCACTTGTTATAATAAACAGAGAACCTCAAATGTCACACATAGAAATAAAGCAAAAAGAAATTGCAGTGCCTTTTCAGTTGTGTGAAATAGAGTGGTTTGACAATACAATGGTCATACCATGTTATACGTTGATAAGCAATGTCTTCATGTGAGCTAACAACAAGTATTTTTAAATTTTCAGCATTATGCAGACATATGTATAATGAGTGATTTAATTGTCATGTTGGTCGTATATGGCGAACATCACTTCGGGGACCACTACTTTATGTCTGTTGCATCAAAAATATTTCATAGAAAACTTAACAAAACCATATTGTGTGCCCCCACAAAAGGCAAACATGGAAGGCAACAAAAATGTAACAAGACATTTACCTGCCTGATGAAAGCTTGTTGTAAGACAATAGTGTCTTAGTTTGCCCAGTAATTTGTTCAGCTTGTTTGGTTCGCAGCTATTCCCTTCCTGATTTCACCTGACGTGGGCACTGCACAGTGTGTCAAATCAACTAGACCAAATAAAATGAAGAACTCCTCTTACACAGAAATACAACAACAGCTCAGTGATTCTGTTTGTGATTGCAAAAGGAATTTCCTTTAAGACAATAGGCCTCTACATGAGCAGCAGTGCTCAGTTAATTCACACTGTCAGCACTCTTTGTGGGCTGTAGGGAATGCAGTATTGATTCCTGAAATCAGCTACAGCATAAACAGCCACTGGAGAAAGGTCCACAATAGGGTTTTTCACCAACAAGGTCAATTAGAGGGCAGAGGAGCACAACATAAATGGTTAAGGAAGAGATGATATCATGAAAGAGTGGGCTATAGAAATTAGACTGCACCAAGAGCAATCAAGATTCTCATTTAAAAGAGTAAATGCCTTCTGTCAAGGGGCAGCCACTTATTAAGTCTTGTTCCTATTATTTAGTTCATTATAAGCCTCACAATTTGCACTACTGGTCACACTTACTGTATGTCTCATTTTAATGTTCATCAGTACTTAGGAGCCACGCACAAGCATAAATCTAAAATAAATCTCAAAAATTAGAGGGAAGTATTACTGTACAATTCAAATGATTATATATTGTCATTTGTTTTCCTTCTTCTGTATGAATTGTGTTAAATCATTGAACTAAACACAAAAGCTGAAAGGAACAGGGCAAACAGAATTGACTTTTACTGCCTATGACAGTGAAAACTGAGTAACTTATTTTTTGCTTTGAACTAAAGACATTTGTTCCAAAAGACTCGGCTGAAAAACATGTCACACCTCATGATCATTTCTGACTTTCTAATTCGAATTTCATCTTGCCTGAAGAAGGGGTCTGAGTTGCTTTGAAAGCTTGCATGTTGTAATCTTTTTAGTTAGCCAATAAAAGGTGTCATTTTGCTTGACCTCTCACTAATTCAAATAAAGTAATCACTAGCAGAAAATATCCAAATAAACAAAGAAATATCTTCTGATAGGATAATAAACAAAATATCTGTTTAAGTTGCAACACAATTATGGCCTCATTGGTTGATTACTATATTTAATGGCTATTTATATAATATTTATATAGTGAAACTTACATTGAGTAACTGGCTTGGGCTATTTTCGCCTTACACACAAAACCAGACAATGAGAAGGGTTACTGTGTCTTTAAAGCTTCCTGAAGACTCTTGTTTAACAGCTTTCACAGCAGGCAGTAATTAGACGGTAGTCTCGCTGTGTGCTATAAAACAGTAACATGCTGTTGAAACCGCAACATGAATGTACAAAGAAAGGCATTTTGGTAAATATTAATTGTCACCTGTTTGTTTTATGAAGACATTGGAAAGCCAGTGGATTCCTGAAGTATTATAAAGGCATCAACTGAAAATGATAGTCTCTGAGGGGTCTAAGATGGCTATTCCTGAAGAACTATCGAGAGCCAAGGCAGAAACACGTGACATTAGAGCTGAAGGTCAGAATGGCACTGCAGTAAAAACCCAGCTAGTGCATGAAAGAACATGGTTTGTTTTCTTGTCACTTGGATATAATCAACCATCTTGTATTGCACAGAATGTTTTTTTTATAAAGTGGTAAAATGATCTATTACATACTGTACTCCAGATATGATTGCTGCACGTGAAATCTATCAAAGAGAATATATCATACTGTATATGCAGTGTTGTCACCTAAGATGATGACATGATGTAGAACATTGAGAAAACTGCCAAAAAATACAGAATTGGTGCATGGAAAAAGAATCTACTTTTGCTCTGACACTAGCAATAGAAAAGACTGTACTATTAAAAAGGTGTTAAAAATCTTAAATTTAAAAATATGTGAGCAGCAAATGATGCTACTCAAATGCATACATGTTATGATGCATCAATAGAACATTTACAGGTTACAACCTAATAGATCACCCCTCAAATTTTTAGTAAATAAAGACCCTATCTTTATCAAACTGTGTGATTATAATTAGTTTAATTAATATTGGAAATCAAGGTTCAGATGTTTCATAATGGTCATTTTTGGCTTTAAGAAAATTGTGTTTCCAAGTCACATCGACCAAAACAGTCAGTAATTTTGATTATTAAGACAAAATAAAGAGCAAAAATAATTGAATACCTGAGCCATCTGTGTCTATCTATTTCAGCACCTTCCTTTGGACAGCTCCGGGGCAGTCTCTGGAGGTCACGCTTGACTCCTGCTGGCTGAGATGCATTTGGATTGTGAGACACAGCATGTAGCAATATAAATTCAAATGTCTGCCTCTAACACATGCCATTTTCTCAAAAGCTGATTGACATATATAAAGCATCTTCAATTTTTACATAGTTGTTCTGTGATAATGAAATTAATTAATGAAAAGCTATCAACCGACAAACAAATTTAGCAGTTTGATGCTTAGAAAACCTTATTTGTATGTAAGCAACAGAATGGTATTCAGGGATGACCTTAGAGACTATAGATACATATACCAGGCAGGTGCTAAATGTTACTATACTTAAGAATGTTGTGTAATAATAATAATAATAATAATAATAATATATTCTTAAGGATATTAACATTACAGACAGAACTTGCAGATACTGCCACAAGGAACAAGAAACAGCCCAACACATCACATCAGGTTGTAAACTACTGACACAGATAGACTACATGCACAGACACAGTCAGAGGGCAAACATTAGACATCAAGACCTGGCACTAGAATAAAAAAACTAGTGGACATGTACAAATCATATTATAAGTGAACTCCCAGCACAGTACTAGAACATGCTACACAAAAACTATACTGGGACAGAACTATATTGACAGACAAAACTATTCACCATAACAGACCAGAAATAACACTGGTAGATATAGAAAAGCATGTATATTACTGAAATTATCATACCAAACACATACAACTTGTGCACATAAATAATATGCAGAAGTACACTGATGTGACGGATGAAATATGCTGCTTATGGAGAACAAAGAAGGTGATCATTGTGCTCTTTGTTGTATCCACCACTGGTGTCTTCTCACATACACTTGTACAGAAAAACCTGCAGACTTTGCATTTAAACCAAAACACATACAATACAACTAAAGAAAGCTGCCGTTTTTAATAAATGTCACATACTGAGGAAATTCCTTAATGTGTCTTGCCGTTGACCTAATATAGGTGGTGGAAATGGAACTATCCCAGAAAATGCTTTATTACTTAGTTTACCTAGTCTGTCAGTTTTTTTCAAGACATCAAAAAACTTAGCTTAAAAAGCATTTCGCTTTCAGTCTGAGTTATTCATATACCTGTACAGTTAAATATTATCAATACTGAGAGCAAATGTATAGATAAAAGTAATAATTAAATAATACATTTAAAAATACTATGAATAACAATTAATTAACTGCTAAGTAACAGAGCTATGTTAGCACAGTGCAATGTGCTCCAATTTTGGTTCCTTTACTTTGCAAGTAAAATCTGCACATTCTTCCCAAATGTGTGGAGTTTTTCCTTCAGTGCTTGGGTTTTCCTGCCACATCCTAAAGTCAGTAAACTAGTCCATCATGATTAAGTGTGGATGTCTGTGCTCAATCCGTGTTTGATTCCTACCTGGTTCCAGTTCTGCTAGGACCCCTTGACCAAAAAAAGTAAGATGAAGTGGACTCTAAAAAAGTATTGATGGAAAATTACTGAAAAATATTAAAATGCATTTTTTCAGTCAGTTTCTTTGGGATATTTTAATAATGTAATAAAACTCTCACATCCATAAATTTTCAATAGTATATAAAGATGTGTCAAACTGTTTATTCAAGAAAATACCATTTCTTTCCATATAACATATTTGAAATGCATTTGATATTCTCTCAATCAATTCATCAGATGAAACAGAACGGAAGGACCAGCTTCAGGAAGGAATCGAGTCTCCCACAGGCTGCACTCTCACTGTTGGACAATTCAGTTTTGCTAGTTATCTTAATAGCATACCCTTCAAAGGTAGAAAATAGGGATCCTGAAACAAAGCCTTATATACTGTACATGGGCATATGCTAACTCCACTTAGCAGGCATCCAAATTTGGAAGTGAACCAGGATTCCAAAGCTGTGAGTTGGCATCAATACCCACTTTGCCAACATGCCATACATATGTTTGTTGGAACCCATTTCAGATATGTCTAAGTAAGCAGGATGCTATTTCAGGCGGCATGGTGGCGCAGTGGTAGCGCTGCTGCCTCGCAGTTAGGACACCTGGGTTCACTTCCCGGGTCCTCCCTGCGTGGCGTTTGCATGTTCTCCCCGTGTCTGTGTGGGTTTCATCCGGGTACTCTGGTTTCCTCCCACAGTCCAAAGACATGCAGGGTAGGTGGATTGGTGATTCTAAATTGTCCCTAATGTGTGGTGGGTTGGTGCCCTGCCCGGGATTGGCTCCTGCCTTGCGCCCTGGGATTGGCTCCAGCAGACCCCCGTGACCCTGTGTTCGGATTCAACGGGTTGGAAAATGGATGGAACATTTCAAATGCAGTTTTGGAATTTGCTACTTGGCTACACACCATTACCTAACATATACAAATAAAATCTAAAATGATCATCCTGTCATCCAATTACTGAACTTTGCTTTCTCCAGTTCAAGGTTAAATCTCTGCTTGGGGCATTAAACACTCATACCAGGTGAATTAAGAGTTACCATAAAAATCATCTTTAGGGTTTGGTAGAAAAAGAAATGATGAAAACTCCATGCAGTCAGTCACTGGACTGAGATTAAAAACAGTGTGAACATTTGTGGAGCAACAACACTAAATCTCTCTAAATGCTCAAGTTAATCTTTTCATCAGATCTTCAGGATTCTTAGCTTCATTACTGGTTTGTCTAGTACTCATTGTGTGTGGTCAAATTGACACTGATCTAATACATCAGGCAATACAATAAGACAAAAACACCAGCCCTGGAAGGGGTGCTCATCAGTCACAGGGTACATTTTTGTACACACTTGCAGTCACCCACATGGGGCCAAATGTCAATATAGTGCACACTGCACAATAAATACTATGATGGGGCACCATTAACTATTTTGTGCTTAAAAATCTTTAAAAAAAGATATATTTACATACAGCTTGTACGGTCCAGAATGGATTAATTGTATTTACATACAATCCTATTTGGGAAATTACTTTGGGTCACGACCAAATCGGTTTGCGACCAGAGTTTTGGAACGAATTACAGTCGTGACCCGAGGTTCCACTGTATCTAGATCCTGACCATTAGTTTGGGTAGCTTGTTCCTAGGACATCATCCAAAACACATTGGCCAAAGTTTTATTCCCACTTATCTCATGCCAGTCTGAGCCCCAGCCCAAATCTCCTCTTGACAAGCAGTTACTTCCACAGTAATTCTTAGAACCACTTCCATGATCAGAAATTCCTCCAGGACATCTAGTGGCTTCCTCTGCTTCAATCAGCCCCAAAGTGTACCAGAAACACTTATTTTACTAGGCCTTTCCATTAACTTAATGGCCCCTGAGATGCACATTTTAAACTTGATGATCAGAACCTCCTCTAACAGATGCCCATCTTCTGTATATTATTTTAACAATGGATCTCCCTTTTTGGAGTAAAACAGCTGTCAACATACCGTACCCAAATATAGAGAGCCTCCAATTATACATGCACAGATTACACCAGCTCTGTGAATCATATATATACTGTATATACATATATTTTTTTGCTTCCTACTTCTTTCACATCGGGACTGACAGAGGTAAATATGGTCACAACAGGCATATAGGGTTAGTATGGTCACAACCAAAATCTAGAGTGACATTCTTAATTTCAATGTGTGAATCAACATGCAACACATCGCCACTTTCCAGCTCCATGATTACTGAGTATACCTGCCTTAACTCAAAATGTCTGTCTTCTTTATCTGGAAAGTATCAAAACATATTTTTCATGTGAGGCCCATGCACTGCAAGCACTAGGCCCCTTGTTCATTTGTACTACTAGGTAACAAAATTTGAAAAATGTATAACCAACAAATTGTAAGACTGTCGACTCAATGAAATTTTATTTCTTTATAGCACTCTTCACTAAGTGCAGGTTCAGATATGACCACATCTTGAATTGCAGTTATGCTTCACTCTTTACAGGTCTTTAAAAGTAAACATTATTTAGGTTTGGAGAAGGTAGTTGGAGATCTGTGGAGAATAAGGTGCATGAAAAGTACGGACTGACCAGAGAGACTGAAGTACTAGTTAAACTATTGGCATATGGAGAGCATTTTTCCTTTGGTTAATTTTTCCCTGATGGTAGTAATTGAATAAATTGGGAGTGGTCTCTCCTAGACTTTCTCATATACTCAGATATTTGAGGAGTAAACTATAAGACAATGATTATATTTAAATTATGTACATTAAAGAACCATCAACAACAAAACAAATCAAATTAATAATATATCGAACAATTATTATAAAATTAAAGTCGAATAAATTGGACTTTGCAGCTGCATTAATAAAAGGTAAAGTACCACTTCAGGTTAGTGAAAATAGCCCAAAAGTTGATAGAAATCTACATTTTTGTACCTTAATACTTGTATGTAAAATATGGCTGACCTAAGTGAAAGCGCACTCAATTTATGGTGTTTACACACACACAGACACAGAGAAACAAGACATAATACCAAAAAGGGTATTTGCAGACTCAAGGAAGTCTAAAACATCAAAATTCATCAAAATTTCGAAATGGAATTTTTGGAGGATTCCAATACTTTCCCTATTCTTCGTATTTGAGAAAGTCAGGGAGGTCTAAAATGTCGAGATTCATCAAAATCTCAACATCGAATTTTTGGACGATTACAATACTTTCCCTATACTTCGTATACGAGAAAGTAAAAAAGATGGTTAACCTGGATGAATGTAATCTGCAATTACATTATTTTCTACTTTCCTAATCCTGTATAGGAGACATAACACACACCAATGAATTGTGTGTACTTAGGGTAACAGACTCTCAGTGATATTTGCCCATCTTCAATGTATGTTTATTTCTCAGAAAGTCATAGATCCAGATGTATGTGTCATAGTTCTAGTTGATACTGATATGAAGTATGTCTAGTATGACTGAGCTAAAAACTAAATTGCAATTGACAAATTAAATCCTGGTATAAGCACTTGTTGGGAAACATGCAATTTCAACTAATCTGTTGGAGGCAAACTGAAGAAGAAAATCAATGACAGACATGAGATGGTACATGCAAATGTTTTCATTGTTATTAATGGCAGGTCCACTGATGCATAATCATTAGGACAGTAATTACTTAGCTTTTGGAGACCCAAACAGTTTTTGGATACTGTGAACAAGTGAGGAACTCTGTTTGAGTCAAAAATGTGCCTGGAGGTTACAAAGAGAAAAATATTGCTGGGTTTCCCTTTGACCACATTTATAACTTCAGCCTTAACCCTGAAATTACCAGGCTGGTAAGTGTCAAGAACTCACTGACATAGGGCAGAAGAGCAGCCAGGGTACTGGAAGTGAAGAAGACTTAACTTTTATTTGTAGTAGGTAAGGTCACCTAATGTCCCAACTTATTAAAAGTTGCTCTGTGTTCAGGTCAGAGTAGCTTGGGGATTCTTGCTTTCGGTTAAGATGGCATAGTGGTTAGGTCTGCTTCCAGAAATAAGCTCTGGTGTTTAAATACTGTGCCTTGTCATCATATGCATCAAATTTGTGTGTTTTCGTTAATTCTGTGAGAGTGTCAACATCCTATGTTTTCAAAGACATGTGGTAGTTGGATTTGCAACTTAAAATTGCCTCAAGTGTGCCTTTTGATGGACAGATGCTCTGTCTGGAGCATTTCATGCTTGCACCATGTGCTGCTGGGACTCCTTGCAGTAGTGACATGGAATTGGTTTGAGTATCCAAGCTTGAGATAGCATATCTGGGGTCTTGTTCATGAGTGAGAGAAGAAGGGAGCGAGAGATCAACAGGTGGATCGGAGTGGCATCAGCAGTTATGTGAATATTACACTGTCAGTCATGATGAAGAGAGAGGTGAGCCAAAAAGCTTTGGGTAGTGACTGAAAGGACTCGATCGCAGATACAAGCAGCGAAAGTGAACTTCCTTTTTTAGGGCGTCTGGACTCAGCTTTAGTGATAGGGTGAGGGGAATCGACATTTGTTAAGTGCTCAAGGTACAGTAGAGCCACTGCTATTACACACTGAAAGGAGCTAGTTGAGGTGGTTCTAGCATCTAATGAGGACGCCTCCTGGATGCTTCCCTGCAGAGGAGTTTTTAGGCATGTCCAACTGGGAGGAGACCTCAGGGCAAACACACTAGAGAGAGCACATGTATGTATCCCCTGGAGGAGATGGAGGAGGTGGTGTGGAAAAGGAACTCTTGAGAATATGTGCTTAGACTTCTGCCTAACATCAGAAGCCCACATCAGATAAGTGGTAGAAAATGAATAGCAGGATGGATGGCTTTCAGAATGTAATATTAACTTCCTCTGCCCTTTAGAAATTCTTTTCATCAGACAGTTAAAAAGAATGGTGCGTTCTTTCAAAACTGTGAAACCATCTGAGAGAAACAGAACTAGAAACAAGCACAAATGTAAGGATTTATGTTTTAAGTAGATATTTTAAAACACCGCAATCGTACACTTTGTTACAATTAATTTTATTTTGTGGCCAGAAGAGGGAAGCAGTGTGCATGTCAAGCTTTTTTTTTTGCAGTAGGCCTAAGTCCTCTGCCTTCTGTCTTCATGTTTGAAGATACAAACCAGTCTGAAATTTTCTGTGAGAGAGCAATGTGTGTGTGTTTGGAAAATGAGTAGACACTGGAAGAACTGTGCTCTTTTAAAACGGACTAACCACCCCATCTTGAGATAAATATAAAAAATGTACTAAAAATATGTTATCCCTTTGCGAAAAATGAATTGAAAGTGATTTTTCAGTCTGGCAGCATGGTAGTGCTCTAGCCCTGCTCCACAGCACAGGGAGCCCTGGTTTAACTCCCTTCTGAAACACTTTCCTTTTTCTATAGTGGCGGACAGCTGGGACCCAAGCCCGTCTGGGATGCCCCTTCAGTATATGCTCCAGAGGAGCAAGCATGGGCTACACAATACCTCCCTTGGGTCGCTAGATGGCAGCCCTCCTGGGTGGCAGTGGTGCCTCAGATTCCCGCAGGGCTCCATGGGAGATGGAGTTCTCCACAGCCCTTTGGGGACCCGGGAAAGCCACCAGGGGGCGATGCAGGGGCTCCTGAGACCATCTGGGCGGTTCTTCAGCTACACCCAAAAGTGCAACCAGAAATGGGTGATCAAGCACCTGGAGCACTTCCGGGTGAACCATAAACGGAGCCAACAGCCACCACTCCGGGATCCGGAGTCGGGAGGAGGGAGACAACGCTTGCCGGTGAGGAGTGGTGGTGAAGAGGAGATTACTTGCTTTTTGGTCTCTGAGGGACTATGTTGTGTCTGCGGGACACGGGGAAGATGTACCCCACAGGTGAAGAAAATAAAAATTAATTTGTTTTATTATGTGTGCCTCCCGTGTCTGTCTGTGTCGGGTCGGCGCTCATATAGTGCCTTTATCACACTATGTATTTGTTTGGATTTCTTGCAGGCATACGTTGAGGTCTGTGACATGCTGTCAAGTTGAGTGGCAAATTTAAACTAACCCAGTGCCTGTGCCCTGAAGTAGACTGACATTCTGTCCAGATCTGGATTGGTGTTCCCACATTTAATGTAAAAGAGGTATGAGACTGCATCAGTTTCTTCTATTAGGACAATGGTTGGCACCAATTCTACCCTCATACAGGTTTGTTATTTTTTATTCATTAATTTTTTTTATCTTAAATCAAATATTTTGCAGTTCGTTTTTAGCAATGCACTAGTCATGGTCATTGCAGTCCTTTTTAATAATTTCCTCAACATTAGCTTGAGTTGTGCTATACACTTTCTGTAATTATTCAGAAAGCACAAACAGTGTTTTACAAAATGGAGAATATTTAAGTTTTCTCCTTCCCAGTAACGTAGGCATAAATGTGCCATTTAATGCAGTGTTTCCTGATAGTTTCATCTGGCAGTTCCAGATTTCATTTCTGGCTAACTTGTGCATTTGAATTACAGTCCTCTTGTTTGTGGCTATAGGAGGGTAAATCCGCTTTGCATTGATCACCTTGAACTTCTCTCTCCTGGCTCTTCCTCAGCACCCTTAATTATTCTGACATCACACTGCTATGGACATCTGCTTTCACAGCTGTTGTTGTTGTTGTTTTACACTACACGTTCATTAAACTTTAGGGGCATCTCCTTCCCTTCATTCTGACACATCTGGTTTGGAGTACTTGATTCAATGAGCTTTATTTTTCGACTTATGGCAGATTGAGTATCCAGGACTTTATAGCTGAAGCTAACCAGTGTGCCTTTTTTGCTCATGTATTTCAAAAATGAATACACATAATATGTTACTTTCTTTGTTATATGTGGGCACTTTGAGCTGAAGACCATAAGGTTTTCAGTATTTCAAAGAACTGGAGTTCCCTAGATCTTGTAATTAAAATCGTTAGTTTAAAATATATACTTGTTTACTTTTTAAAAATAGAACGAAAAAAGGTCATTGTATTATCCGATATTTAAAATTCCTTTTCATTCATCATATTATTGAAATCAATTTAGATTGCCACAATCCCACAATAGAATGTTCTTTACCTAGAATATTACAAAAAATGTTTCAGTGGGTTATTTCGTACCACATCCATGTTTGAGAGTTGGTGGGGAAGCATATGGGTTGTTTCAAAAATGGCCTTGCCCATCCCCCACCTTCTTCACCATTCTCTTTTATTTGCTCCATTTGTTTCTTCTGCTTGGACTCAGCGTGACACTCCACTTAAGTGTGCAACCTACTACCCTCGACTCATTAACAAACAACAGGACAAGCTATTTGCCTTGGACTACAAAGACAAGTTTTTGCACTCCTCTTGCCCTCTACACACAGCTCTCCTTCAGCACACTCCCTGGGGTAAGTGAAAAAGAATCCTTCAAACAAAAGAAAAAAAAAATCACCTTTCCAATATAAAGCCCAGGGCCCGGGCAGGTGGAACAGTGTAGTCAAAGCACACCCACCAATATTCAGATGAAATTATAGCATGGAATGGCACTTTTAATATGCTGCAAATTGTGTGTACTTAATAACACTATAAATAGGAATCCATAATAAATTGTCATGTTCATGATAAGTGATGAATACGACTTTTATATTCATAGTCAAGTACAAGCTTAAAAATATAAAAGTTCTGAATCAAGCAGGGCGGCATGGTGGCGCATGCTGTCTCGCAGTTAGAAGACCCTGCGTGGAGTTTGCATGTTCTCCCCGTGTCTACGTGGGTTTCCTCCGGGTGCTCCGGTTTTCTCCCAAAGACATGCAGGTTAGGTGCATTGGCAATCCTAAATTGTCCCTATTGTGTGCTTGGTGTGTGTGTGTGTGCACCCTGTGGTGGGCTGGTACCCTGCCTGGGGTTTGTTTCCTGCCTTGCTCCCTGTGTTGGCTGGGATTGGCTCCTGCAGACCCACGTGACCCTATAGTTAGGATATAGCGGGTTGAATAATGGATGGATGAATCAAGCATTGTAAATTTGTTCTTTTACTCATTTTTAGCAGTGGAGAACCTGTTTCATATTGCATACTCTGCATAGATAGATAGATAAATAGATAGATAGATAGTGTAAGAGATCAGCCTCAGCACAGACAGACACGGACTCCAGATATCTTCAAAACAAATACCCTTTATTTTGTGACACACACAACAACACACAGTACCCAAATCACCATGCTATGCTCAGTCCTTAGTCCTTCACTTCAGGCCACCTCCGCTCCTCCTCGTAAGCTCCGTCCTCTTCCATCCAACTCTAGGCTCCTCGAATTGAATGATGCGGCCCCTTTTATAACACCCCGGATGTGCTCCAGGTGCTCTGAGATGGTCTTCCAGCAGCACTTCCTGTCCTCCAGGGCTCTAGGACCGTCCAGGCATCCCCTGGTGGTGGCCACGGGTCCCCACAGGGTTGAGCTTCCCAGCCCCATTTCCCTGGCCCTGATGGAATCCAGGGGGGCTGTCCTCTTTCACCCAGGGAAAGATAGTGCCTTTCTCCAGGTCCGTCCTTCTTCCAGGCGTCCAGGTGGGGCAAGATCTCTGGTCGTCTGCCACAATAGATAGATAGAAAGCACATCATTTATCCCAATGGAAGATTTAGTTTTACAGTAAAAGTATTCTAAAAAAACAACAACAACAAAGACCACCGCTCTCAAACACACACATCACAAAAAAGAAGGAAACACTGACTGGGCAAATGATAAGAGAGCAGTCACAGTGAGACAGTTAGCATGGCTGAAAGTACTCAGTGCTAGTGTGTTATAGAGACTATGTGCAGCATTGTTTATAACAGCACCAAGTTTTCTCTTTATTCTCTCCTCTGCTGCTACTTCCAGTGTGCCCAGAATGCTTCCAATAACTAAGTAATAACTTTGATTCAGCATGTTGATTAGGTGGACCTCTCTTGAAGTAATAATTTGTCTATATGTACCGCTTTCTTCAACCTTTAAACTATGGGCAGCGCCCTGAAATTGTGTAAGAAATATACAAGTGTATTTTGTCTTTCATTGCCCCTTTCTATTTACCATTAAATTGTTTAAATCATTATCTATTCACTTCTCATGTCACTTCTAGGCTGCATGAAAATGCAGATCCCAAAGAAACAATCTTTTTAAAGTACATAATTGTAAAATATTTATTAACAGAAAGGGAAAAGATATATAATAAACATATGCTGTACACATACATTCTTCGAGTAACTAGTTAAACTCACTTAATGATTTACTCTTCTGTTCCAATCTAAATTTATAAAAAGACTTTATATATTTACATCACATTTCAAATTTTAATATCTCGGGATAAAACTATTTAGGATCTATTAGACTTCAATTCCGTTCATTTTAACTCTTTGGAGCGCTTCTCTTGTTTTGTTTTTATTTTTTCATTATCCTCCCGGTCTTTTTATGTCTCCCACCTTTCCTCCCTTTTCATTGTAGGTTACAGGACAGCAGGACACAGACCCTCACTTAGCCAACCGCACAACTGACATATCGTCAAATCATCTGTGTTCGGCATGATAACCAGTGTGGAAGAATTAAAATTAGATATATTGATAAAATCTTATTTTAAAGTTAGAACCTCTTACTATTAGAAACCAGGCAGGAGAAGAACCGTTCTATGCGCCTTTAATAGCACTTCATGAAGAGGGAGCATTCCTCACAGGTAGTCTATTACAGCATGGTCAGAATGGTCAAAATATTAAGGGTAGAAGTCTGTTTTATAAGCAGATGAATTTACATAACTCTGTCAATCAATACATACATTTACTCTGGTTGGTTCATCAGCTTATACCCAAATGACATATAAAATAAATGTCAATTTTATTATTTTTCTGGTTCTTCTTATACCTTTGAGTTGAGCTACCACCCTTGAAATTCTCTGTGCATGTAACAACTGTCCATTCTGGTTCTTTACAGGACATCTGCTGACTTCTTAGGCATCTCTTAGTTACCCTTTAGTACATTCTGTATATTACAGCAACCTTTCTTCTGGTTCAATCTTTATTTACTTGACCATCTCAGTATTTTTCCTAAACCGATTCTTATATTTCAATGTACACACTGCAAACCAAAATACTTAACTATTGTTACATTTAAATTATTCTTTCACAACAGACACTTCTCAGACAGAGTTTTAATTTTTGAAAACCTTATTAAACTAAACTAAAGGCAGCAATTATTGAGGAGGTCTTCGAAGTACTCCCCCCACCGACCCACAATGTCCCGAGTCGAGGTCAGCAGCGCACCATCCCCACCATATACGGTGTTGACACCGCACTGCTTCCCCCTCCTGAGATGCCAAATGGTGGACCAGAATCTCCTCAAAGCCATCCAAAAGTCTTTCTCCATGGCCTCCCCAAAATCCTCCCACGCCCGAGTTTTTACCTCAGCAACCACCGAAGAAGTCGCATTCTGCTTGCCCTGCTGGTACTCTACTGTATTAGCTGCCTCCAGAGTCTCACAGGACTCCTTCTTCAGCTTGACGTGTCCACCAACAGGTTCGGGGATTGCCACCACGACAGGCACCGACCACCTTACAGCCACAGCTCCGGTCAGCCGCCTCAACAATAGAGGCACGGAACATGGCCCATTCAGACTCAATGTCCCCCACCTCCCTCGGGATGTGGTCAAAGTTCTGCTGGAGATGGGAGTTGAAGCTACTTCTGACAGGGGACTCTGCCAGACGTATCCAGCAGACCCTCACAATACGTTTGGGCCTACCAGGCCTGACTGGCGTCCTCCCCCATCATCGAAGCCAACTCACCACCAGGTGGTGATCAGTTGACAGCTCTACCCCTTTCTTCACCCGAGTGTCCAAGACATGTGGCCGCAAGTCCGACAACACGACCACAAAGTCAATCATCGAACTGAGGCCTAGGGTGTCCTGGTGCCAAGTGCACATATGAACACCCCTATGCTTGAACATGGTGTTCATTATGGACAATCTGTGACGAGCACAGAAGTCCAATAACAAAACACCGCTCGGGTTCAGATCAGGGCGGGGGGGGCGGTGGGGGGGGTTATTCCTCCCAATCACGCTCCTCCAGGTCTAACTGTCATTGCCCACGTGAGCATTGAATTCTCCCAGCAGAACGAGGTATGCTAGAGGAATGCCCTCTAGCACCCCCTCCAGGGACTCCAACCAGAGATTATATTAATAGAATTTAATGAAAAAAAAACAGGTTTTATGCTCAGTCTCAATGTGTTGTAACCCTTCCCAATTTTCATATGCAACTCGTAGTGTGTATGGTGGGTTTGGCGGCCATGAGAAGTAGAGCTGATGTTCCTGTGAATTATGCATCACCAGCTGAGATGTTTTGGATGCCATCCATGACTCCAGATCTATCAGGTATAACTACCAGGTATAACTACCAGGAAAGACCTCAGGGCAGTCATAGCAGACATTGGAGGATTTAAGTCTCAGGTGGCCTGCAATATCCTGGGAATCTCCATTGGAGGAGCTGCAGATCTCTTGCTGGTGAATTCTAGCTAATCCTGCTCATCTTATTGACAATGAAAGTCTTTATACACAAGACAGTTTGGTAATATTGTAAATATATCATAACTACAGCAAAATACTAAACTGTGATATCACACATACACGTCTGAGGATCACCATCCAGGCTCTTCCCAGGTATGTGACACCACTCTAGGCAGAGATGGGGCGTTGCCACCAATTGTCTTCTCATTTTCTTCCTCCACAGTTTCAAGAAACAGCTGAGTAAGGGCAAAAACCCTGCCCATTCCGGTCCCTGTGTTTCAAAAGGATGTTTGCCTGGATGGAGGTATCATTATCGCAGAGATGACCTGAGCGAAGGAACTCCGAGTCAGACAACCCATTTGCAGAGTTGAATAAATTAGAAGCCACTCTACTGCATAGTAATTGTTTTTTTTTGTTTTGACATACCATTGAGCATTGTTTTTTGGTTGGACACTATCAGTAAACTAGGAGGGGTGTGTTGGCACTCTAAAATATTTCTGTTTTGTTGACTTTCCTTCTCTCGTATATTGTGTATATTAATGTATATCAATAACCTAATAACCTAATATCGGATTTCTTAAAATATCGATCTTAAGAAGCAGTCAGAATTTTTTTTTTATTTGAGGTGAATAGTTTTAGTGAATAGTTTGTGATCATGGCATGTATTGAAATATTTATATTTCAGTTCAAGGTATAATATATTTGAAACTAATGAGAGTTGACTTCTTAAAGGCCCTCAGTGTCCACCTTCATGGTAAAGCACACCAGCATGACAGAAGAAGAGTATGCTATCTTCTGATGACTATGCAATGCGATGTGTGCACCTGTGGACGCTACTGCTACACAAGAATTGTACTATTCACACTTGCGCACATACTTTACGTAAACCTGGAAGAATCCTACCAGGTTGTAGTGCGAGATATCATCATGGTGATACAAGTTTGGCTTCGCTGTATTGTGAATTGCCTGAAACACCCCTTAAATTCCAAGGGCATCTTGCCATAATATCTCTGAAAAGGATGTTTAATGATTAAATCCATCAATCCAGGGATGCGCCAATTCCAGCTAGCATTGGGCACGAGGCTGAAACAATCCCTGGACGGGGCATCAGCTCATCACAAGGTGAATACAAGCACTCACATACACTAGCGTCATTTTAGCATCACCAAATCCCCAAACCTAATTTTAATGTGGTGATTGCTACTTGTCACTGCTGTCAATGCAGGAGGAAGCCCCAGAAGCACATAGCAATTAACAACTGGGTCCGTTTTAAGATGATATTTATGACGGTTTACTTCAATAATAAAATAAACTACGAGATTATAGTGGATATTTCGAGATTTAAGCCGAAATTTCCACTTTAATCAGAAACTGCACCTATTCACACTGCCGTGCATTTTGATGCTGGTGTGAAGGTGCAAAGAAAAAAAAAAGATTGCACAGGAGACGGTATGTGAAATCTTTAAAATGTATCGTGTCATCACGATGGGGAATATGCGACACTAGAATATAAAAGCACCACAAATGCATTTGTATGTCAGCATTTTGCTTCACCACATCAAACCATTCATCAAATATCGAAGCGCACACATTGATCCTATATGATACACAAAGCAGCTTTCTGTCACATGTAGATAGTATACAGAGACTCTACCGTCATGTTCCGACTTTAGCTCACTGCGCCCCCACCCTGAGTTTTAGCTGGTACTGCAACTTGTGGACGCGTTGTGTTAATTTCTGAGGATGTACTCAGAGGATGCATCAAAGGATTGCTGGGAATGTGTGGCAGCCATGATGTGTGCGCATACACATCCGAGCGTGAAGTATAAACCAGCCCTGGAAAACTGAAGATTTGAAAAATGTCAACTGGTCTAATGGATTATACAGATGGTATGTTTAGTATTAGGTGTAAATGGCATGAATCCATGACCTCTTAACAAATGAGCATCATCTGAATGTTGCAATTTACCAAATTGTCCCTACAGACCATGTGCATTCCTTTATGGACATAGTCTACCCTTTTTTAAATGGTCGTTTCCATTTGCGTAATTGTGCCTAAACCAAAGAGCATAAGTTGCCTCAGGTTGGTTCCACAAACATGTCAATTAATTCAGTTTACTCCAGTTGCCTGCACAGTGTTCATATTTAAACAAGGCATTTTGGATGAGGTGTAAAATGTGTAGTGATGGGTGAAGCAGCAGAGTTTTGTTTCACATACAGTTTCATGAAAATACCTCTAAAACTAATTTCCAATGATTTCCAATTTCTGCAGATTTGTACACATTGGTATATTTTCTCACTCACTATAATACTCACTACACACCCACCCGATGCCACTTCCCTTTCTTATTTCTTAATTCTGCTGAGGATATTCTCATTCCATGTACAGTTTTAGGAATGTACTGCAATTCATTTCTGTCTCTGGTGTACTTTTTGGATTTCAACCTCCAAGGCTAACCTCATAATTGAGAAAGCAGGCATTGTACTAAAGGAACAAACACAACATGTGTCTTATGACTCATCACAGTGTTCACATGTGATATGAAATGAATCCGGTGAGTTTTTGGTGTTGAGTGGGTTTTAAAAACTAAACTAAAAACCTTTTCTTCCTGTGTCATTTTGTTTTTCTTATTTTTTTTTTTTTTACAAACCAAAAACCAAAAGTTTTGCTGCAATTTCAGTTTCACATGAATGTTTTCACACATCACTAAATATTTGTATCACAGCATGATTATGTGGCCAAGGCATCTGCCGAAACTGCATGATGTTATCAAGTCAGCTTGAAGTATTCAGGTTGTTCTGGAGGCAAAAAGGGTCCTAAGGTGGCCTGAGTGTTTAAACATTTACTGCAAAAATACCAGGTTTAAAACTTTATTGCATATTAGGGTAATGCTTATACAGTAGTTACAGGTGGGTATGTACCAGAAGGTCATCATTTGGCAAAACTAAGGAATTGATTAGCTTTGAATGCAAAGTGCAAGAGGAAGCCAGACACCTGACATGAATGTGTTAGCAATGGCAACACTGCCTTGTTCTGACAAATCACAGTGTCAGAGATTTATTAAAAATCAAAAGATCAATCTTAATTAAATAAATAAATAAATAAATAAATAACAGCAGTCAAAAGCAGCAGACTGTTTTAGAAATACAGACTGCCACAGCTTGATTGGAGTAACAGATGGGTGACAGTCATTTGCCCAACAGCTGAGTACAACAGAGGTGCTGAAAGAGCCATTTCTTCACAATGGGCAAGGGAATGCAAACTGTAAACACAGGTAGGCAGAAAAAATAAGCTGGCATGATAAATTCTGATGATTCTGATGATTCACATGGATGGGAGGGCATGGTGAAAACCCAATGGATCCATGGGTCTAGGTAGCTGAGAGGCAGCAATACAGGGTAGTGTTAGCAGGGTGTAATTGTGAGCAGTATATTTTTGTTACAAACATTGGCTTTCAAAATAAGAGCATGGCAATGTTTAAATGAAACTTTACCTCTCAATATCACTGTAAGGCAATGCTATACCCTCATGTCAGAAGTATATTTGAAAATGGTGGCAATAAATTCAGACTGTGACGGTGGTGGTGTCCCCAGTCACTAATCGAGTATCATGTAATGCAGTTAAATGGGTACTTCTGAACAGAGATCAACTAAAATGCAACAACAGAATTCCTGGGCCATTTCTATTCACCAACTTACAATTTAAACCTTTCACTATTATACATATTTTTGCTTTATCCTTTTTCTTTATCGATTTTTTAAAAGAAGTAGTTGTATGCCTTTAAATTCAAGCTGTTATGCCTTTCATACGTGTCTGTTTATTTATTTATTTTTATTCTATGAAAAAGACGGTAGATTTTCCTTTCATGGATAATGGCAAAATATTTCTTTTAATATGTCACATGAATCAAATATTTATGGATAATTGTTTGTTGTCACAAGTTCAAAAGTGCAGAAATTGAATAAATGCATTTTAATAATTTATTCATTTATAAATTATACAAAGCTGTTAAACTTTGAGTTGCAATTTATATGACAGAATTAAAGGCATAAAATATAAGAACAGCAAAAACATGAGACAATCGGTTTTGTGTCCTAATTTTAGTCCTTTTCAGAAAAAAAAGCACATTTTAGCTGAAGACATATGGTACACCATTGCACATGTTTATTATTTTTTTTTTAATAAAAAAGGACAGCAGTTTTCTGCTATTTTAAAATTGAGAGTTTAGTAGATTGGCCAAATGGTGACCAATACCAAAAACACTCCATGGGTCTAGGGTCAGTGCATGAAGAAGAGGAGCTGTAGGAACCTTATTTGGGAATGTAAGTGTTCTGAGTCACTATTTCTTTAGACACTGTGGAAAAATGAAGGAGAACATTCACAAAGGGAGACCCCAAAGGGAAGCAGCAGGCATACATCAAAATGGGAGCTTCAGACCTGGAGAGCTGCAGGTTATACTTTACATTATTCCAAGTTGCTCCTCATTGCTTTGTGTGATTGTTATAATGTCCATGTTAACAGCGCCAATAGTTTATTTCTATTGGCCATTTTGAAGATTACTTATGTACCATGATAATTACAATAATATACTGCACTTTTGTATAAATGATGCCATTTATACAGAATCATTACTTATCATAGACACCATGAACAAAAAGTGATAAATAAAGGCAGGATTTAACTAAGAATTTAGCTAAGAAACAATTTATCTAAGTACAAATAAATGCAATTTGAATTTTATTTAGGCCAGCCATCATAATCAATTTTAATAAAACTAACTACTATAATGGGTTAAAGGTTGCACTCTACCTGGTGACACTTTCACTGGATGAGAAGTCAGACAGTTGTGGACATTTAAGCTGTGACAATATATACAGTAAAGCGAAGTCTGCCCTAAATGACACTTCTACAGGGTCTCCTGGGATTTATAATCTAAATGGGTAGCCCTGTCAGTTAAGGACTCTTCAACCACTGGAGAAAGCTCTCAGAAAACAGACACATTGTCTCTTTGAGCATTTTGGTGACCCAGAAATTCTTTGGTGTGATGCCATTGTGACACCAGAAATATTCCCAGGTCAGATCAAAGACCTTTCACCCTAGTTCTGCTCAAACACAATTCCGAATTGGCCCACTGCGTTAGTGTAGTCTCTGTCCTCTCTCTGGCTCCTTGCACACCTGAAGTAAAAACTTTGGAAAAAGAATGAATGCAAATATAATTTTTGTATTGAAGCATTAGACGTCTTTCAGGTTATGTTTTAACAGTCATAGCTAATTGTTCTAAGCCTCTGGAATGACAGACTAGTCCTTTTATTTTTCTACTTCTCTATCATATTCTTCTCTGACTTCTATTCCCTAATGTAACACAAACCCTGTTTAAATATCCAACACTGGAAATTAGATGCAAATGAGTGAAAAATGTGCAAAAGCAAATTGGACAATTACTACAGTGGCTACACTGCTGTCTACATTTTCACTATTCTAAGCAAACCAAAAACAAATAAATCAGTAAATTAATAGAAGAATAATGGCTGTTAAATGAGATACGAAGGTCTGAAATTCAGGAGAGACTTTTCTTCTTTTCTGGATAAGGGGCAAGAGATGTAACCTTGTCTTAAAGCAGTATTTCTTTTGTGGGTATGAGGGCTAATGTGTGTGGCACAGTGGTTAGTTTGGCTACCTTACAGATGGAGCTTTCTAGATTTGGATCCTGTAACCCGGGCATTGTCTGCATGGAGTTTGAACTTTCTGCCTGTGTACTTCTTCTTTCGGCTGCTCCCGTTAGGGGTCACCACAGTGAATCATCTTCTTCCATATCTTTCTGTCTTCTGCATCTTGCTCTGTTACACCCATCATCTTCATGTCCTCTCTCACCACAAACCTTCCATAAACCTTCTCTTAGGCCTTCCTCTTTTCCTCTTCCCTGGCAGCTCTATCCTTAGCATCCTTCTCCCAATATACTCAGCGTCTCTCCTCTGCACATGTCCGAAACCAACACAATCTCGCCTCTCTGACTTTGTCTCCCAACCTTCCAACCCGAGCCAACCCTCTAATGTACTCATTTCTAATCCTATCCATCCTCGTCACACCCAATGCAAATCTTAGCATCTTTAACTCTGCTACCTCCAGCTCGGTCTCCTGCTTTCTGGTCAGTGCCACCATATCCAACCCATATAACATAGCTGGTCTCACTACCATTCTGTAGACCTTCCCTTTCACTCTTACTGATATCCGTCTGTCACAAATTACTCCTGTCACTCTTCTCCACCCATTCCACCCTGCCTGCACTCTCTTTTTCACCTCTCTTCCACAATCCCCGTTACTCTGTACTGTTGATCCCAAGTATTTAAACTCATTCACCTTCGCCATCTCTACTCCCTGCATTCTCACCATTTCACTGACCGCCCTATCATTTACACACATGTATTCTGTTTTGTTCCTACTGACCTTCATTCCTCTCCTCTCTAGAGCATATCTCCACCTCTCCAGGGTCTCCTCAACCTGCTCCCTACTCTCGCTACAGATCACAATGTCATCAGCAAACATCATAGTCCACGGGGACTCTTTAATCTTGTATGCCTATACATGTGTTTCATTAAGCTGATCGGCAGTTCTGTGGGTGGGTGTGTGTATTCTCCTTATGATGGATAGAACTCTGGCCCAAGGTTAGTTCCCACATTGCACTTTAAGCTGCAGAGGTTGCTCCAGACAACTGAACCTCTGTATTGGAACGAGCGGGTCCGAGAATGTTATGTTATATTTTGTTATGTTAAAAAGACTAACATGCACCAAATAACCACCTAACCCTACTTGGCCAAGTATGTCAAATGTGGCAAATCTGTAAAAATAGATGTTTTATCAATGACAAGTACCTCAGACATTTCACATAGAAGGGTGATTATAATAACTTTCAATTAATTCTTTATAATTCAGTCTGACTCTTAAAAGATCATTAAAAAATGTCAAATATAAAAAAATATAATTAAAAATGTCGCCCTAAGAGGATTTTGTGGAAATGTGTTTTTACTGCTGATCATTTTGTTGTAAATAAGCACATTTGAAAGTTGGCCTAATAAACTTGAACAGTTTCCAAATTCTATAAAAACCCAAGGCCTGAATGTTGAGGTTATTATTTTGATGCATAAAGTGAATTGTGTATGTGTGAAGCAGACACGTCAGCCTTTTGGGAAATAGTTATTTTTGATTTAATATGTAGTTGACTTGAAATCTGAAAAAGGACAAACATCTGCTATTAAGTTGTGCAGGGTTAGTGTGCTTATTTATAGCATTTTGCTTACTTTGTACATTTGTATTCCATTAATTAACTCAAATAATGCCTGTTACCCATTTGAACAAATAAAGACTTGGAAATAAATAAATGGATTTACAAGCTCATTTGGCTGTGGGAAAATGCATAATTAATTTTGATAAATTTTTTTCATAATTTTAGTGTGTGTGGACAGTTATTCATAAATTAATTTTCAGTATTAGCACATTATTAAATTTGTTATTTCATATAAGTGAAAGTGGTAATGGTAGTTTTCTTAGATTAATACACTGTGGAATAAAAAGCAAACACCAAGCATAAACAGCTTAAGTATTAAGAGGTGGAACATTTAGTATCAAACAGGCTAATGGCAAACATTTCAATCAAATTGAAATAAAGAAAATTCTAAGCTGTTGCAGTATCTCTTGCTGTGTCTGGTTAGCAAATTTAAGTCATGATGCTGGAAGGGGTGGATTTGGAGGAGGAATCATTGGTTGTCTTCCTATTCCTGTTCTTCCAAACTAAAGATAGAAAAGACAAACATGTGTCACACACGTGCGAGTAGGAGGCAGCTAAAGGGCTTGAGTAATTGTAATTCCATGACAAACCATGGGGTGGCGGGGTACACTGACTGTCTCTTTCAGTTTCTTGCTAATCCCACCAGGTTCCAGCGCCTCTGAAGACGTCACTTTTGTTTTACGGCACCTTTGATGACGTCACTTCCAGCCCCGATGACATCACATGCTGTACTGGCCTTTAAAGCCACCATCTTGCCTCCATACAATCAGTTCTGTTTTGGACTCAGATTACTGAACACCTCTGTTCAGATTTAAACCTATTTTACAGCTGTGGAACAATATACGGGTGGCTGCCCCAAACCTTTACGATGTCTTTGCCTCATTATTGTTACACATCTTATGTTGTAGCTAGAGTTAAGTGTAATTTATTTTTTTTTATCTTTTTGTTCTTGTTTAAATATTACTATTGCATATATTGTCATCAATTATGTTTTCTGTTCTTTTGTATCTAATGTTTTGAATACTGTTTTGTTTGTCAATAATATTTAGTATGTGCATATTATGCTAATTTTTATATTAGTGAATTTAGTTAAATGTCCTGTCCCCTTTACAGAGAGTTTCAGGGAGTGGGGCCACCATGATGTTTCAGCTGTATGACCACCCTCTGCTTATACTGTATACTTCCAGACAGAAGGTCAAATTCTCCAGACTGGCATTGAGCTTGGTATTGTATACATCACTTTGTAAATATTGGATTTTTTCATCCTTTTTGATTATTTTGCTCTGTTTTGTGGACAAAGGATTTGTATTATGGATTTGCTTTTGTTTGTCCTAGGTTGCCTTTTAGACACATGCTTTTTGCTTTTGGTTTGTTTTTAGAAAATAATTATTTGTCATAAACATTCAACATTTTCAAAGAGCTTCATTTGATTATTTTTTGAACTAGAGATTTTTACGGTTTCATCTTCTTCTTTTGAATATTTCCTGAACAGTGTGTAGAGAGGAACAAAGTTCTAAGAGTCGGGGTACCTCCTCAGTGACTGTTTCTTTGGAAAGAAAAATAATTTCAAGAACATAAACAGACTGCCTCAGTCATGGTTCTAAGGTTGCCTAAATCAAATAAAGCAAAGGAGCTCTGTCTCTGTCTGCTACAGTTTCAAGAATGAATAGCACTTCCCGTGAAAGTAAGAGATTTTTAGGCATTCTCTCAGTACAGCAGAGCTATAAAAACGGGGCAGAAGTGAGGTCATGTGTCATCTTGACTTTGCCCCTCAGAACTGCAGATGAAAAATAAGAGGAAGGTAGCTAGAGCGCCCCATCTCGCCCTGGGGTGGAATCACTTATCCCTGCAGTAGCTGTGAAGATCATCCGTAAGCGCACATGAATGAAAATGATTAGGGTTTGTTTTAAGACTGGCCTATCGGCCTTTTTGTATCTTCTGAGTTAGGGAAAGGTCCATTTTGAAGGTTTTGTCTTAGAATAGCCTGGTGTTAGACATAAGAGGCAATGTCTCATTTTGGCATTTTGAGTGGGTATTATGATTGGTATTCTTTATTAAATTGTAATAAATTCATGTGAGCGTATTATGCTCTTCTTTTTAAGCAATTATTGTTTTTCTGCCACATAATTTATTTATGACATTGTTTTCTTTCTATAATGTTTTTTAATAGATATGAAAATTTTGCATCAACTTTACGTTTTCTCTCCCAGTCATACCCTTTAACCCTGGTAGATTTCTCTGCGATGCTTAACAGTTGGGTGCTTACAGCTAGGCAAGCCAGAGGCTCCATTTTGAAAGATTAGGCCTCATTTTAGCATTTTCTTAAATATTTTTGTTGTAGATTGAGCCAGGAAATAGGAGGTTTGTCAACTGGCCATAATTTAACAATTATTTGACAGATTTTGTTGGTTTCTTTTTATTTTATCAGTTTTTAGTTTGTTGTCTGTTTGAAAAAATCTGCGTCTTTATGTGAACTAATTCGACAGTGTCACAATTTGATTAAATAATTTGGTAAGGCTCCTACTTATTTTACTTTACATCTCTCTGTGGTAGGAAGCAGGTCTCCAGCCTTTAGTCTTATGTCAAGGTAGCTGAAGCACACTCATTTTAGGAAACAATAGTACAATTTATTAATAAACACGAGGATTATGGAAATATGATAACTGCATATGTATGTATGATATACAAGAATGGATGCCGACAGGCTAGACAGATAAACATATAATAAGAGAGACTGGCTGTTTACTTGTTATTTACAGTTTTGTCTTGGCACAGATAAATAGTTTTACGATACCAAGTCTTTAAAGATGATGTCCAATGTTGTTAATTTTTTACTATACAGGGCTGAAGTGGAGGATTTGTCTTGCATTGGCATGCACTCCTCCTCTTTGCTGCACAATCATTAGTGGTGTTCTGTGATGCTGCTTTCTTAGCTTGCTTTCTGCTGTTAGGCCCTTTGATGTATCATCTGCAGCTTCACACGGGAAGCTTCACACATGATTCTTTCTGGCACAAAAGTTTAGATGCTGAAATTCCCTTCTTGAAGTAATGTCTATTACTTGGCCTTTTCAGACTACTGGCTCACAGCTTTGGCTTGACAAACTGGATATCAGCATTCTGCTTCCCAAAAAGAAAGAGAGCAACACATCAGCTTTTAGTTTCAGAGAGAAGTTTTAGAAGGTCATTTTGCAGAGTGAAAGCACAGTTTTGCCCTGGGGGACTCCGGTCCCCTGAGACAGTCTCTTGGGAGTTCAGTTAGAGGGTGTCCCAAGAAAGGGTGCAGGTAGTTTTTTTTAGAAGACATTCTAATTTCTTGTGATTGGATTAAAGTCACTTCCAGTTACAAAATCATGATCTTCCCATATGCAAGTTATTTTGTCCATCCCAGTTGTCATTCTTCGAAAGAATTTATTCTTTCACAATTTCATATACCGGATTTATACCTTTGTTATCTGATGAAGTACAGGCAGATCCTGGTACAAGCTGGAGTTCAGTCACTTAGTTTGGAATGTAAGCGGGGCCAGGCATATCTGGATGTCTGCTATACTGGTTGCCTTAACGGGCCTGATGTGCCAATAAAGCCTAGAAGCCTAGAGCGCTCTGAGCAATACAAACATCAACTGAATTGAATTGAAAACTGAACTGAAATCATAACAAAATGGTGTAACCTCAAAATCCTTCATCAGTGTAACTAAAGACTTTAGAGAACACTTTTTATGGTAACAAAAGGAAAAGCATTATAATGCGCTATATATATATATATATATATATATATATATATAAACATATATACATATATATATATATATATATAAACATATATACATATATATATATATATATATATATATATATATATAGTCACAAACTCGAGATAGAGTCATACAAAATCTGTATAATTTGGAGTCCAAAACAGAACTGAGGGAATAGGGAAAAGGTGGAGGCTTTTAAAGGGGAAGACAGGAAGTGAAGTCAAAGGGGTTGGGCTCATGTAGGTCATCTACCATTGGTGCGAGCCCGGACGTGACATCACAGGGGCCGGAGGTGGCAAGGTCTCCTTCCATTGGCTCGGTCCCGGAAGTGACGTCAAGAGGACCAGGTGGAATCTTCCGTGAATAGTCTGCAGGCAAGGGAGAAAAAGAGTCAGTACACTCTGCCACATCCCGGTATGTCTCGGAACTGCACTTACTCAAGCCCTTTAGCTGCCTCCCATCCGCACGTGTGTGACAATATATATATATATATATATATACATATATATATATATGTATATATATATAGATGTATATATATATACTGCAAATGTGGATCATCATGATGGATTATGAACTGTTAATAGTTTCCATATTTCCACTCACATCTAAAATACAGTATTCCAGGAGGAGATGGCTCACTCTCAGCTCCAAAGAGATGCCCCAATAAGAAATATGAGTTAAATGTAAATTAGATTGTCTGAAAAGCTGCTCTGCAATACATTTTCATGCTGTGACAGAAGGCTCCAACTCACAGAATTGATTGGAAGCACTTTTTTTAGATTATTACACACTCTAATAGATAAAGTACAGTAGCTGTGAAAAGAAAATAAAAACTGTATTAAGTTCATTTTGAAGCTGTCACAGAAAAAAAATAGGTAATACGAAAAAGGGGAAGATCCGGACATGCCAGCAGGCGGAAAGGTTAAAACTAACAAATAGATGAATGAAGAGCATGAAGCAGTGCTTGGGGAAAGGGCCAAGAGTTATGGGGGCAAGGGCAAAATGAATATAAAAAAATTATTGGTTCAGACACAAGATGTGGAAAAGCACACAGAAGATATGATCAGGAATCAAAAAAGAAATTGGTGCGTGACACTGGTGCTTCTTGTTTGAAAATAGGTCACTGTTATAAAGAGGAAGAGTGTTTGACAATAAAGAAGGGTGAATTAAAAGGCACTGGGTTAATGTAAGAGGAGAAACATTTCCTTGACGGAAAGAGTTCCATATTGTCAGGGAGCTCTGACATGCAGTATTAGGATGGACCTGATGTTATAAATCAGACTTAATGCACTGCTAGGAAGAGGGTAGGAATGGAGACTTCTAAAAACCAAAAATGATGCTACGATATTCATTAAAAAGTTGCTTAATTTGCAGAGTATGAAGTGAACAAGTATAAAGAGCAAGTAAGGGCAGTGAATGAATGGTTACCTATTGTCAAAAACATTTTTTAAGAATAAGGTTGAATGATAGAAGTAATAAACCATTTCTTATCCAAGTCTGATGGTGATTAGATTTTCTGTTTATTCATGAAGCATATCAAAAATAGTTAAATATAAAGTGAAGCTACATGACTAATGAAGAAACTTGAAAATCTATGGTATGCACTTAAATGTGTATAAACTTGAATAGCAGTGCATTTAATTATGTCGTCAATTAATAACGACATCCAGCAGGTAAGAGGAGCAGCATGAATAAAAATAGTCATGGAGACTTGAAAGAAGCATCTTTTGGTAAGAGGGGTTAAAGTCCGAGATTGTTTGGAAGAGAGTTGTTAAAGACAACTTTGTTGTTGTTAAAGACATGCAAGGGTCACCATGCTTTATAGGAAAAGTTGTACATATTGTCATTTTAAAAGTGTCACCTAATTTAAGATTCCAAATAGGAAGAACAGAAAATGGGTATATCTAAATATCTTTAATATGAGGCAGGAAATATGTGCAATATCACCAGTAGCTTAATTTTGAAATAATGATATTCTTCATTATATATACTCATTGGTATATTTTGGTACAGTTCACTGGTAATTCTAATTTAAATATTGATTCAATTTAAATACAAAGCTGTGAAGAGATATTTCTGCTCCAGGTGAAATATAACTTTCATGTCGGATTTGTCTCAATATATAAAATGTTTGTTATGTTAACAAAAAAACAACAGAAAAAAATGCTATGTAATAAAATTGTTATATACTGTAACAGTATGTGGATATACATATCTTTCGGTGTTTGATATTTGGATTACTTTGAAGGTGCATGCAACTTGAAACAACATAAGCTGAATATATTAATCCTCACAAAATAGAAAACTGTTATGTATAATATTACACTACATGCATTAGATATGAAAATATCATAAAATTTGATTTTGTTTGTTACACATTCAATCATTATTCCCAAAATCACTAACCAAGCTGAAAACTTTCACAGTATACAGTACCACTTTTTAAAATAAATAGAATATTGTAAATTACAAACCTTGCCACTCAAGGACAGCAGGGTGATAAAATAGGGCAATATAAAAAAATGTCTACTCTATGGGGTCAAAGCTTGACTCATTAATAAGACTGTCACCCAGAAAACCCAAACATTTATTAAGTACCTCTGAAGAATATTAAAAATATGGTGGCCCAGCCGAATGAATATTAAAGATCTAGATACCAGGGTATAGTGTTACTATTAAAAGAATTAAATGGAAATGGATAGAATATGCAAAGAAACAGCACTCTGATATAACAAGACAGGCACATGGAATCCTCCTGGGAAAAGAAAAAGAGCAAGGCCACAAAATATATGAAGGAGGGCATTGAGCAAAGATCGGAAAGCAAGTAGGATGTAAGGGAGAAAGGCAAGAAAAAACATAAAATGGAGGCAGATTGTTGAGGCCCTGTGACAAAGAGGATAAGTAAATGTTGCTCTGAGTCTCCCCACCTCTACATTTCATGTCCTCATACACAGAGGATAGCCATGACCTCAGGGCCTCGGAGTCAGAAACATATACTTATTCAGCTTCCTCAAAGGGAAAATCCCTTGTTCTACTGCGCAAATAGACCTTCTGACTTGTACAGAAAAATGATTATGTGACACAGTGGCAGGCTTTCTCATAGCCTGTCTGCCACCTCCTTACTATAAGTAAGTACAGTAAGTACGGCATCAAAGATCCAACATCCTTGGTTTGAATTCTGCACCCATGTTATTGGCATAATAAAAACTGGCATACCAGAGGTCTATCTGTAGACTGCAGCTCAGCATTTAACAAGAAACGCCTCACTATAGCACTTGGCACCACCCTTTGCAATTGGATTTTGCAGTGCCTACACAACAGACCTCAGCATGTACGGACTGGCAGCATCACATCCTCTATTCTGACACTCAACACAGGCATTCTACTGGGTAGTGTGCCTTCTGTATTCCTTGTTTAGCTCTGACAATGTGCCCCGACACAGCTCCAGCTCCATTAATCATACCTTCAACATGGGTCTGATCACCAAAAATGAATAGATGAATTATAGACAAGAGGTCTACCTGAGACTGAATGGTGCCAGGACAGTAATCTCAACCTTAATATTACCAAAACCAAAGGGCTGATCATTGACTTCAGAAAGCAGAAGGTAGATCACACTGACATCTGCATTGGAGGGGAATGTCATTGAAAATGTGAGCAGCTTTAAATTTCTTGAGAAGATTGTAACTTACGAACTGAAGTTGTCAAAATATGTTTTAGCTATCGTTAAGAAGGCACTCAGGAATCTCTACATCTTCATACAATATATCTGAGGGCTGCTCACATTTCTCCATCTGTTGTCATAACCTTCTACAAGTGCATAGTAGAGTCCATTCCAACTGGATGTATCAAATCTTGGTACAGCACGTGCTTGGCACAAGATAAAAAAATAATGCAGAGGGTGGTGAAGGCGGCACAGAGTATTACTAGCAGCGAACTGCCTTCTCTTCGGGACATATACAGCACTCTGGGCCTTAGGAAGGCAAACAGTATTGTTAAAGACCTCTGCCATTCTGCACAGTCACTTACCTAATACTCTCTTCTGGAAAACAGTACAGGGCAATGGGCGCTCACAACAATGGATTCAGGGACTGTTTCTAGGCACAAGTTGCAAAGTTGCTGATCAGTCAATCATAAGAACATACATACCCTGGACAAGGCAACAGTTCATCGCAGGGACCACTTACACACCCACCTACAGTGACACTCAAACAGAGTAAATTAACAGTTACCAATTAAGTTGCATGTTTTTGGGACATGGAGTGAAAACCAGAGTAACTTAAGATAACACAATGTAAGTAAAGAGAAAATATAAACTCCACATAGTCCACACCCAGGCTTGGGATTTAAACCCAAAATTTTGGATCCATAGGAGAGTACCTGCTGCACTGCACCACCCACTGTGAATAATATTATATAAAGTACAGATAAATGGCTAGAAGGAGAGCAAAAAAATGATAGGGGCATGAGATTTTATGTCTCTCTTAGTAGTAGTAGCATAAAATACACTTTTCTATGTTCACTAGAAGCAAATCAGTTTGGATTATGACATGGCAAATATCAACAGGACAGAACTGATACTGATTGAATAAAAAACATTTTTATTTAAAAAGAAGAAACAAGCAAAGAAAAGCAGAAATTGGGTAAGTTATGTCAAAATGATGCTAACAGAAAGCAATTAAATATAGTTTACTGTGACTATAAACAAATATAATTAAGGAACGGTCACAAAAACTGATCCTGGTACTCAATGCACTTCCAGCTTCAAACCAGTACATTAAGTAGCACCGTTATTTAGTCTCCTAAAATAGTCAATGTGCCTCCATTATCTAAACCTTGTTTTTAAGTATTTAAGGTCAAACATTAATTCAGCAGAAGAATCAAAGGAACAATTGACAGATGGGATTTCAACATCGGTTCTACTTTTATTTTGGTTACTATGGCAATCTAGCAGTAGGGAAAAAGGTTTCATTGCAGGAGGTTCACATTATATTCTCCATATCCTTTCCTAGAAATCAAACATGTCACTTCCAAGGTCTGAAGGTGACTGTCTATGCTAGAGCATGCCTGACAAACCAATTGCAATTAGTTAATAGAGAAATATTTCTCAAAAGAGAAATGCAAGCATATAAGGAAATGCCCCAAGCAATATAATGGTATAACTTTCACAAATATTTATATTAGTGTTTGTTATCAATTCAGTAACATTTTTCAGTTTAAATTAAATTTTAACAGCACTGCTTTCAGAAAATATTCCCAAAAGCATTAAACACTATGGTCCAAAAGCATCACCAAAATCATTGCAAGAAGCTGAACATCCCATAGAAGACCAGCAATATCTAATTTACAGTAGGAGACATTCTGCACATTCTGTGGGGTGGAAAAGCAGGAGCTAATTGGTCATGCCCAGCATGTCCTGGACAAGCAAGTGGAATAGACACCAATACAAAACAGCAGACAGGGAGAAAGTGTGCAATGTTCTTACAGGATGCTGGAAGCAGATACCAGCATGGATGAAGCACATGGTTCCAGACTGTAGGCCATGCTGTAATGTTCATGGTACAGACTGGAGGGAGCCAGCTATGAGGCAGCATAAAGTCTGTGAGTAGACAGGCTGGGAAGTTATTGCCTCTTTAAGGCAGACCTATGCAGGCCCAGTTCTGCTGGTCGTGCAAAGGGTGCATGCACAAAGGCGGCTGCCCTCAACAAAACACAGGCTCGGCACAGAGCTCGTCTGTTCCTGTCGAATGTCAGTAACTTGCTTCAAAGAAAAACAGGCAAGTCACAAAACGTGAATTGTGGTAGCTCAAGTTTGCCGCACATCAATCAAAAGTTTTTGTAGTGTTAATTGAAATTTTACTGATGAATTAATTAAACTTGTCGCCGATTTGTTAAATGCGTACTGTAAGTCAAATTTTCTTCTACCTACGAAAAAGTTTTCTTTAATTTTTTTTTTGACATTATGGAAATTGCAAAAATTTTTTATTTTAAATACACTGGTTTAGAAAACGAGTGAGGGTATTATAGGGTGAGGGGGTGGCTGAAATTAAATGGCACAATGGTGGCTTCGCCTCTAGAACCAGGCCTGGACCTATGACAAGATAGCAGAGTTAGAGCAATTTCAGGAGCATGTTAATGGACTTGTAGACCAGTGTCCAAGTAGTAGCAGTGGAGCAGCCTCTAACATTAGAAGTGATTCTTGAATTTGGGCCTACAACAAATGAGAGGTAAGAAGAATTTGCTTTGGTATGTGCAGGCTGGAAAATTAGTGAGTTGTGCCAGACACACAGGCATGGTCTTGAGGCTAGTGTGTGGAGGTCCAGAAAGGTTTTGGGTCTCTCTGTATTTGTCCATTTTTTTTGCTGATTTTTAAAAATTTTTTTTTTCTGTTTTTTATTAAATTTTCGCCTCCTTGGTGTTATCCTGGATGCATGATGGCGTCATTTGTTAACCTGGCTTGTGAGGATTGCAATGCTCTTCCAAAGGACTTTCCATATTGCTTCTAAAATTATGACAGTTGACCTTCCACAGCCTCATACCATCTGCTCCACCCAATGTCTGAGGAGGACTGAATCCATCATCTTTAATTCCATTCATCCATCTCATTCCCATTTTTACTTCTGTCTTCCGGCAAAAGCTAGTGGAGCCTCACCACACACTCCACCCACTTCTAATCTAAACTAATCTAATCTAACCTAATATAATGCAATCTAATCTAATATTGATTACTGTGGGGAAGTAATTTGAAATTTTAATGGCTCTGCACGTTCTCAAATGTTACTTGCTTTGACTATCTTAAAAAGACCTCAAAACATCTACAAAGTAGTATGACCTTTTTTTCGCATTCTTCTGTACTTCTGAATAAAAAATATTCTTTCCGTTTTAGACTTGACAGAGGGCTGTTCAGTTCGCTTTCCACAGATGCTCTTCTCAGTATAGAGATCATCATCAATAACTTCAGAATTATTATCTCTCTCTGCACTGTCCCCAACAAAGCCAGAACCTAAAACTTTTCCAACTATTTCTGTAAAAGAAAACCACTGCTCCCTCTCAGAAAACCCTCTTGTTTTTGTATCAAAGACTTGAAGGTGCAAATAAATTGTTGAGCAAACTGCTAGCTTCAGAAATCTATGCAAAGTCGACCTGGAACACTGAAGAGTGAAGAAATTAAACTACTTTGGAAGGACCTCAGGCCACCTGCGAAAATTAATTTTAAAGCTAGTGAACTGGACAGTGCGATACGTATTTTATTCGAATGTTACATACTGTAGTGTTTTGAAAATGAAATAAATACTAACCACCCAGATACAGTAAGTAGGTTTAAAATATGTTTTTTAGCTGGCACAGTGCAGTATATTGGAATATATATTGTAAAAGAAAGCACAAAAAACTAAGAATTGGGGTCCCAAGTGGAAAAACTCCTTTCAATAGCAAGATTTCTGGAAGATTTAACAAAGGATAGCCTCAGGACAACAACTATGCAGCTTTCAGCAGTGTTTGCTGCTTCTAGAGATGTGCTGATGATGTTGTTAGTGTCTGTGGGAGGTTTACAGTTCAGTGGGAGGAAGAGGGAGGCAGATGGGTTGATGCTTTGCTAGGCTCACACATCTTCTTACAAGACAGTTTCTTGCTGACTGCAGAAAAAAAATAGATTTGTGACTTTGTGAGCACATGCAAACACTGTCTCACAGGGTCTCCTTTATGGACCTGTCTATGCATCATTAGTGTTATGGTGACTAAAAAATGGATTTTTATGTACAGTACAACTGCATATTAACGCAAATGGCCTGCTACTCCAAACAACCAATCATGTGTCTACAACTCCCATGATCACCAATCCAGTGTGGCTAAAATCAGCAGTATTTCTAAGGAAAGCCAGCAACCCAAAAGTCCAATAAAATGAGTAAAAATCCATTAGTACAGAAACATGGTCAAGAGATTTGCTTATCTTCTGACCAAACATTAAATACTGCAGACACAAAGTGACCTTGACAACGATATAGTTGATGTTGTCAGATGTGGTTGTCCCAGCATATATAAAACAACTACATTTTCAAGAGCTGGAAAAGAATTGTCTGATAAATAAAATACATACAACAAGGGTGGAAAAACAGAGGTCAGGGGAGAATGGTCAGACTTGTCCAAGCTGATAAAAAGACCTCAAACTTTTAAATAACATTTCTTACTAGATACTGAGTTGATGGCCATCTTTAAATGTACAATGCATAGGATCTTAAAGTTATAGCAGCAGAAGAGCACACAGGGTTCTACGTCTGTCAGTGAAGAAAAGGAAAATGAGGTTACAATGGGCTCCAAACCTGAATGTCATAATGAATCTTTGGTTTTTGATTACTACTAATTTATTTTTGGCCACTAGATTATTGAGACTTAGTTTTAGGGTTTTTAGAGGTCAAGAAATCTCATGGTCACTTTAACATTTGTACTTGATTTCTAAAGAAGGTGAAAATTAAATAACATTCCCCAGTGACACTGCACTGTTTTTCTTATGTATGCAACCATTCTGAGAGTTATTTGTTGACAGTTGTTATGCTGTTGTTAGATATGGTCAACGAGAATTGAGTGGCACATGACATCATAGTATAAAGGTCAAACCATGCACTTTCTGGTGGTCTAAGTTTGTGGATTCTCTCATAAGACATTTATATTTACTGTTTGTGTTATTGAAGTCCTGTCTACGAATATTTTTGCCCTGCTTTTTGACTACAATTTACAAATTACAGTTATGCTCTGGTTATGTCTTCCCTTTTATTTCTGGTTGTCAGATTTTCTGAATTTGATTCTGGATACACATAAGTAATTTTTTCTCTTTCTTGTTCTGACCCTTGGCTTGAAATGTTTAACTTAGTGGCATCTCTGATTACAGTTCCACTCTAAGCTGCCATCACCCTTTGCAGCCAGTATGATGACAAACAGTGGTGGATTTAGGCATGGGCAACATGGGTTAGCCGCCCTAGGTGGCATCTTGCTGGGGGCAGCACAGGTCACCCACTCCACAAAGGTGCGTTTGTTTAGTCTTAACTCTTGGTTGACAGTTGTATGGGAGGTTTGGCTGGAGTGTCAAATAAACACAAATGGATAAGAAAAGGTCTAAACCATCAGGCGAAGAGGAGAAACACACAAAAGATAAAGGTATGCAGCTATGTCATCTCTTTCTAAGTATAATATTATGCATGTAATGAAACAGACTAGTATAACACTTATGGTTTAAAGTCTACGTTGCTATGTTGCTTGCTATTCTATTACACATAGGGAGACAATATTCCTCTTTCTGTTTTCTGCTCAATTAGCTTACATAGCATTGGATATAATTTTGCATAGTTTCATGATGATAATGTTTGAAGCCTAAAGTAAAATGATTACAACCTAACTAGCACATTACTGATTTGTTGTTCATTTTTGGTCCTTTGGTTATTATCATTTATGTTAATGTTAATGTTTATTATTTGTATATTCACTGTAGGTATTTTATCAGTTCTGTTTATTGTTTGTTTTCTGTGTGTGGATGCTTGTTCTGCCATGTTGCTTGTGTTTTGTGGGTGGTTTCCAAAGAGGTGTGGCCACTTGTCTATCAATATATTTAGACTGCTAAAGGCTCATGAGAAATACAGTCCCTTACTATTCATTGAATATGCTCAGTCATTTTGGTGAGTTCCCATTTTGATTATTGCTATTCTTTGGATTTACTTATTTTTTTACATTTTCTGTCTCTGACTTAAGTGGTTAGTTTTCTGGTTTATGTATTGGGACTTGTTTGCTGAGGACTGCCTTTAGGAAATTCCTCTTTGCCTCCTTTTTACCTTTTGAACATTTCATTATATATTCTATTTTTTGTTAATAAATCTTCAGTTTTATAAACTTTCTTGTGTTTTGTCTCTATTCCCAGTCAGAGTTTTTTACAGTTCTCCTCCTGGAGAAACTTATTTTAAACTTTTGAGACTCTTTGCTATTTCTTTTGAATTTAAAAGCCTGACTTCTATTTTGAGGGCTATAGCCTTCCATTTCCCTGTGGGGACAGACTTGTCTTGGAGTGAGACCTGCTTTATGAGCTATTTTTGAAGGCCTCACTCTTCTCTATTTTGTTGAGCCAGAGTAATCATAATACTTAATACCAACCAAGCTTCAATTTAATGGTAAAGTATACTTGAGCAATGTTGTTGACCATTTGCAACTCTTTATTATCATAGTCATCCCTTTCTCAAATGGATATTTCCTTCACAATAAGGAATCATGTTATAAAGCATTTATCATCTCTCTTGAACATGACAGTCACTTTTGTTTAGTCCAACAGCTGCATAGTCCCCAGATCTCTGTTCAACTGAGCATCTTGCAATGAGTTGGAAGTTTGCAACAAGACTTCTACATACATGCTATTCAGTTAGCATGGATCAAAATCTCTCGCTTCCAGGACCTTGATGAGTCCATGACTTGAATATTTCAGACTGTATTAGAGGTTTAAGGCTTTATTAGATTTCACTTTAAAACTGTATTTCTCTCAAACTTTTCAAGCAACGGTATACATAGGAACATGGATTTCATTAATTCTGGAACATTTCTGTGTAGTTACTTTTGCATTATAATGTTTCTTCATCATAGTGATTACTTATTTTGTAGCGGGGCTACATAGTAGTAATAGTGTTGTCAATATTTGTGCTGAATGCGTTTTGTTTCCATCGTCCCGTTTGCTGTTTATCATGTGTGCGTCAGTGAATGTTGTCCCCGTAAATACAGAGGGGACGGATGATGGGGGGAAACCGCAGCCCCAAGATGGAAAACACCTGTTTACAATCAATCGATTACTTCCAGCTCATTACTATATAAACAATCAAGGAACATAGGAAGATGAAGGAGAAAGACGGAGATTACATTTCATTACCACAAACCACCAGTACCTGCTATTTTTCTACATCACGCTTTGGGATCCTGTTTGTTTTTCATTCTGCCAGACTTACATCAATACAATCATCGTCAGAGACCCCGGGGTTGAACTACATTGTCTACCATCCGCCGAGGATTCACGGTGAGGTTGCTTCATATTTTTCCGGGAAATTCAAACAAATCACTTATCTGTCGAACAGTCATCCGTATTCAGGACAATTTTATACTTGGACTCAAATTCATGATCATTGGCATTTCCGTATCCATTTATCTTTATTTGTGTTTTGTGTTTGTTATATGTTACTGGGACAAGGGAGGGTTTTGTTATTGTATATATGGTGTTGTCACGTTGTTAGTTTGGTGGAGGGATATACATATATATGTGTATATAAATATATATATATATATATATATTTATTTTTTTCATGTGAAATTTGTATTTTTTGTTATTATTTCATTTAATATATTTATTCACTTATTTGACATACCTGCTTTTGTGTACTTGTGTAAACCGTCGATTTTGGGGAAAAGTTTATTTGTTAGAGGTACGGCTTGATATATATGGATTAATCTCAGTAATTAATCCAGGCCACAGGTCTTGGAGGTGTAGCTGCCAGCTGGGTAACGGGTCGGCCGTTACAATTTCATGGTACTACAATGTTATTTTATTTTGCGTATGGTCACCACTAACTTATTATTCTCATTATTGGCACGCTGCTCCCAGTTGCCAAGGAACATGGTTTAGGATGGAGCCGCGTCTTACGCCATCAGTATCTAAATACCAGTGCTGCGATTCAGTTGTATTCATGATTTGGATAAAAATAACACAATTGAACTTAGTGTGCATTTTTTTCTTGAATATCTGGTTTCTGAGTGTTCTGTTTTTCCCTTTGACTGATTAGTGATTAGGCTTTGGTTTAAAAGGTTTTCTCTCCTCAGTTTTGACTTGTTTCTAGTTTTGACTTCATTTCATCTCCTGATCCTCTTCCAGCTTTCAGGGAAAATACAATGGAATTCAACCCATTAATACATTAGTGCAACTAACCAAATGGCCAAAGAGCACATGTATGCCCTTCAATGTCAATATGTGAATGTCCCTCATAAAAAAAAACAAATGATTGTTACAGTTTAAGTAAGTCCTGATTTAGGAGGTGCGGTCATTTTCTTGATGAGTGGGGTCAGTTCCTGCTTATTTTCTTTGCAGTAACTTTTCAATCCTAATAGACCAATAATAGGCAAAAAGAAAAGTATATTGCGACATACGAACAAATATGATATCACTTATCCTTCACTCATCGATTCCTTTTAATCATAAAAAATGTATACATTTAATATAAAAATAAGGAGAGACTGTTCAGTTTAATGGAGCAGAAAGAACCAGATGGTAACATTCCCTCCACATACAGATCTTCTTAAAATACCTTTAATGAAAATATTGCCTCAAACATGATGGACATGAAATGAGAACATGGAGAGGGTTTATCAGCATTGGTTATGGAATTGTTATTTTTGTTTTGGACAGCTCAAAATGGATTCATTGAAAAAAATAAAATACACCAGTGATGCAGCATCACAACTGTAAGGGACTTTCACCCGGAGACTATATGTTTAAAAGCTGTTAGGTCAAAAATAAAATATAAAAAATCATTTCTATAGGGACAGAGAAAGACCAAGAGGAGTCAGCATATGAGTCGGACCCACTGTATGACTCTCTAAATCTTTTAGCCTGCTTGTATTGCATTATAAAACGTCTTTTCTGTATGCACAAATTGCTTTTGACGTTGTCCTTTTCATACAAAAATAATGTTGGTGTATTTTTTATTTTTATGCTTTCAGCAGCCGTAATGTTAGCAAATAAAGAGAAACGGTTTTCAGATACTCATTCCTAAAATATTTTAACTCTGTGGCTTTTTCCCATTCCCAGATTTTCATACACTCATGCATCATCAGTTTGAACAGCTTCCCTAAACAGATTGGCATCTCATCGTCAGTTGGCACTGGATCACCATTAGCAGATGGGTGCATGCCATTGTGTAGAGGGACTACTCTCTAAAATTTCAGGTTTTCTCCTCCAGAAATTTCTGGGCAAGATGTGGAATTCAGTCCCAACCCAGGTGCAGAATGCAGCGATGCAGAATTGAATTATAGAACGGCTGCACATGGGGCCATTGTGAAACTATTTCACATACTTGAGGTTTAACTCTTAATATTGCTCAACTGCTAAAAACTCTGTGAGACTAAAACAGACATTCATTTTAAGATCTTATTTTAATATTTTACACTTTATATCCAGTTTATTTGGTTTATTTTGCCATCTTACACTTTCCTGAAATAACACGGCACAGTGAGCATTCCAGGGCCTTTTTAGAAGCTTTATTTTGATTTATTTTGCACTGTGAAGACTGACTTATTCATTCTGAGATTTATTCATGTAGTACTATCCAAAAACAGAGATTAATATCAATGAGATATCTAGTTTGTGTTAACAGAAGCAAAGTCTCAGTCACTGAAGCAGAGGCCCCTAGGGGGGACTATCTGGGGTACAAAATGGACAGTGAGACTAGTAAGACATTACAGATGACAGCAGTATAGATAGTTTTGATATTTTTTCTTATTCCTTATTAAACTCCTTGGCATTAACCATTAGCTTCTCTTGGCACAGAATTCAATGTAAAAAAAATTAGTACTGAGTAGGACTCGAGTACACTTTTGATGAAATATGGAGCATTAAGCCTGAATAAAGCTCAAAACAGTATCCTGTTACCATCATGCAGATCAAATAACATTTTACTGCAAAAAAAAATCATGAATATTTCAATGCGTTCTGCCATTCTATGCTAACTTATAGATATTTAGGAATAGGGTGAAGCATTCCACCAAAACAGAATGAGGTGAAAACAAGAAGCTGTAAAGCCTCTTTTGGAACAAACTGAACCTGAACCATTAGTTGAAAAAAGCAATGGTGATGAGAATGTGAATTGGTCATCAGACGTTGACATGGATATCGAAACTGATGCATACAGCACTGTACGAACGAACCACCTTGATATGCCTGGTGAATTCAGTCCCTTGAAAGTTCATCATGGTGCAAGTAGTCTTGTGGCAAAACAGAAAAAATTATTCTTTTCAAGTAGAAGGACACTGCTCATAATGCAGAAACTATCAATGTTAGTTTCAAGGGAGATGTGGAAGTCACTAATTCTGGAACTGTGGTTGCCTACAGTAACACAATGGATGCATCACTTGTGTGGAGCAGATGCTGTTATTCTACTCTCTTATGCACAAGTAGCAGAAAAAAAATATTTTTAAAAAAGTGCACACAGAAACACTCTACTGTCTGCTGTCTCGACTGCAACATCAGGACATGTGTTGGTAACTGTTTCAAAGCATATCAGTAAAGGGCATGTACTAAATGTCTGCATTGGTACAGGAGGGCACATTATGTTGACAGTTTAGTAATTTCTTTTACGCTAATAACATTTTTTCTTGTGGTAAAAAAATTAACATTTTTTGCCTTGCTTTACTGAGTCTAAATGAGACACTAAGCAGATTAAGGAAAAAAAAAACGAAGAGGTTACTTGGTGATCTCCAAACATCATAAAACCATCTTATTTTCCTCCTTCATTCAAGGCACACTCCTGATGATGGTGGTAGAGCCAAAACACTGTGATTCTAAACGTTCTCTTTTTCCATTTTGCAAGTGTATGCAAAATCTCTGTTTTCTCCAGTTTCACCTAACAATTTTACATTCTGTGAGTAAAAGAAAAAAAATATATATATCAGGAATTCCTCTTAAAATTTTAAGAGGCCATCTCTGCATGTCTGTGAGTTATCAAAGCACACTCAAATAGTCTCATTAGAATGCCATGGATGTTCTTTCATTCTCCATCAAAAATACTCCACCAAAAACAGTATTATGTTTAAATGTTAATTACCCCATGTGTTTTATCGTGACAGGTGAAAAAGTTTTTTTGTCTTCTGTTTTCATGCAGAAAGAAGATAAGAAATTTTATTATTCAGTGGTCACAGTAGGTTACCAACAAACGACAAATGCAAACAATATCAAAACGTGAATGAAAAAGTCTCACGTTACTCATGTTGCATAACACACATTAAAATATTGTATATAAGTCTCATCTGGAAAATGCTGTCTTGATTAGGGAAGGAACTCACACACACACGTGAACGAGTGTCTGAATTAAATACCAACTCTCCCTCTCATTCATTGGTGAATGAATTCATTTGTCATTCAGGTAAACAAAATAGTTTTATTGAAGCTAAACTCAAATGTGAGCTTTCGCGAGGCTTTCTGTTTAATATCAACTTGCAGTTTACTTAAGAGAAAACTTTTAATAATGCAAAACCATGTTGCCACTAATTGTCCCAGCAAGCCATAAGTTTGGTCATCAAAACCAGTAATGTATACAAAAGAAGTTCATATTGTTTCCTTCTTTAAAGGAAATGAGCTTATGATTATGAGATTTTTTCCGTAAAAATGTTCACATCTGATATGATCTGTGTTGTCACAATCATTAGGATAAACTTGAGTTACTTTTCTTTGAACCAAAAGTTCCAAATGTAATGATTATAATTGAGGGTTGTTTAATAAGCAGTTGAAACTAAAAATGAGCAAAAGAGCAAAATTTTACTCGCTCCCACAAATACAGATCTACTGTCATTGCAGAATCCTAGAAAGTACCTTATTTTTCAAGTGAAGTTTAAAAATAACATTCTTTACAATCCAAAAATATTTTCATTGCTTAATACTTAGTGGCTAAAACTGAATACTGCAGATTTTATGAATAATTAATTTACCAATCTGAGAATGTTTTAATGCGTTAAATTATGAGGCCAGACAGAACTAAAAAATATTCTATTTGTATAGTGAGGAATGTGTGAATAATAACTGAAGGTTATAAAAGTAACTGAATTAATAATCCTTATAAATGAATATTAAAATTAATGAAAGCCAAAGCAATTCTATGATGATTATGCTGTATACGTGAGTAAACATCCTATGAAAAGTTGTGTTATGTTTGGTTAGCTCTGGTTAGAATATAGAAAATGCTGTTAGTAAAGCCCTGTATATTTTAATTAAATATCATAATAGATGAAAGACATGTTCATAATATTAACTTCTGGAGATATTTCAAGATATTAAAATTATTTGTTCATTCAATTTTAAACCTGCCTATACCAGTACATAGTCATGGAAGGCAGAAGGATATTTTGATAGCATCAGATGCATGGCAAAAAAAAGAAAAGGATATCATAATAAAATAAATAGTTAAAGAAAAAAACTAACAGTAATTTTTAGCTAAGTCATGATAGTGGATTGAAATTGGAGATAAATGGAAAGTGAAGCTAAATGAAGTCACTTCATCATATATCATTAAACAATTCCATACTACTAATATGGAAACTCATTTTTGCATGGAATAAAGGGCTACATTCTTTTCATGAGATTGTAAGGATTCAAGTGGCATCAGAAGTGGTATTGGACTAGGAAGTGATTTATCATGAGCCAAGGAGAAAGGCAGAGAAAACTTCATATTGGCATTGGGAGTACACGTTAACATACCACTGAAAGAAATTATTCATGTTGATGGGATGGTAAAAGTGAATGTGAAGTTGCTGTCCCACAAGTGATTTCTCTGGGCTCACTGGAAGGAGAGAGTAACCATGGAGCTGGTGACTGCCCTTTTGATCTTTTAAGTCCAATTTCTCAGATGGCTCTTTGATAAGAGGAGTCACCCTGTTGAGACAAGAAGCTTGGAAGAACCGCTAATCGCACAGTCATTTAAGTGTTACATATTACTCAGGGGTACTGGGAAGGAACTGGACTAACTGATGGTGTTCTAGCTTAGTGGATAGCATCTAAGAGTAGAACTGATTCAAGTGCTAGACCCTGAAGTAACCCCAAGAAACAGCATGAGGCTTCCCTGAACCGCCAAAGGTGGAGTAAGGAGGACAGTGAGAACAAACATTTATTGGCAGGAGGGAGAGGGTTTGAATTGAGATAGGGATGAAAGGAAAAGTATTACTGATCATTAAAATGATTTGTACTAAACGGAACTCATTGCAAAGCTTAGACCTTCTCTTCATTAAAAAAATTGAAAAAGAAATGGTGTTTCACAACCAGCGAAATTCATATCATTACTAAACCTCTCTAACCTTTTTCTTCCATGTGAAAAGCATATAAAAATGTAATTGGGTACAGAGTGGTGTATATAGAGAGCACTTACCTGCAAGCACTTCAGACTCCCTTCTTCTCTCCTAAAATCCATTGGTCTGGGTGAATATCCAGACGTATCCTAGATTGGGTCAACTTATGGAGTTAGGGAAAGTGAGCACAGGTAGGACCACCTCTAACCTGAAATGAGCCACTTGAACAGGAAGGGAGTGGGGGGAGAAAACAGAGGTTTTAACCATGGAATAATTTTTAGGTGACAATATGTCTTTCTTTTCACCCCAGACAACATTAAACATGAGCTTGGCCTGTTGCAGCTGAGATATATGAAACAAATCTCTGCTCTTTCACTCATCATTAGAAAGTATCTTTCAGTATATGAGAAATGGGTGGTGAGAAGTGAAACGATTTTTGCAAAACTGAATTTTTAGAAAAAAAATTGCGAAATTTGCTGCTTTTTGCTTCCAGCAAAATTTGCACCATCACACGAGAAGAAATGCGTCTAGTTCCTGTCTGGAATTGTTTTCATTAATTCAACCTGACAAAGAAATGTACATGCTTTTAATCAAGATAAGGTGTTTGTTAAGTAATGTCAATGGTGCATTTTAGTTTGGCTTTGTGTGGAAAATTTACAACATGTCACATTTAAAAAAAAAAAAAAACTCCTCTGCAGTGAGAGGCATAAATAGAACTGATTTTACTGGTGTGATACGAATTACATGCTTTACAAAGCTGCACAAAAGAACACAGTTGAACATGAAAGTGTAAATGAGGCTTTGGTGAGCAGTATGCTTTATTTTCTGACCCCCAAAAAAACTAAAACACAAAGAAACTCCCAAGTGAGTTTCGCATTTTAATGTAAAAATCGCTTGTAAAATTAAATTTAGTGTCAGTTTCATGAAACTGTATCCAAATCAAAAGTTGTCTGTTTTGCTCATCACTAGAGATGGCATCCTACCAGATAAACTAGAAAAATATGTTGGGAAAGGCACAGATAAGCAGTAGGACTTTTGTTTGAAGATGTTAACTCTTTGGCATTTTGTGTTCACTCTAATTCATCACTAACTTAGATGCATTTGTTCCACAAAGAAGGTAAATACATTTTAAGCCGTGGGTATTCTTTCTTTTTAATAATTAATTGTGCGTTCGTATTAAGGTAATATTTTATACATACTCATATTTCTTATATATATTTCAAGCATTTTTTGGATGAATTATGTTTTTAATGATATAATATACATATACAACAGCAGTGCCCTCTACTGTTCTAATAGGCAGGCAGAATTTCTCAGATTCAGCAGACATTTAGAAAGAGCCAATTTCTGTATGCTTAAACACAAGCACTTCCAGCTCTGCACTGAACACATGCCAAACAAATACTGTTTGCGAGCCTGGTAACTGAGAATGAGCTCACGGCTTGACACACAGCAGGGAAGGGGCTTGGTGGAACAATAGTCTTCGAGGGAGGGTATTGCACAAAAGAAGTAAAAGGGATACACACGAGACAAGGAGAACATAAACTAGAACCCTCCTTCCAGTTACTAGCTATTTATTAGGGAACAAATGCCTGGGGGCCGATTCTGTAGGCTGACTGCCTAAGCAACCAATTAATTTACATATTGGTGATCTGATTCAATCACATGCCACTCTTACATACATTAATATATAACAACTTATATGAACGCTCACTCACACACACACACGCATACGAATGATCACCATGTATCTGAAAAAGTGCTTAACCATGTATAAAATTCTACTAACCTGGATTTTTCTGCTAAGAAGTGAAAAAGTTTATTTTGTATTTATTATATTCTTGTGTAATCATTAAAATGATAACATTTCATTTTTGTTCATTGTAATGGAAATCAAGTTGCAACAGTTGCAGCATTTTTGGATTTTAAGCTATATGGCTTAGCTCTCAATACAATGCCATTGGGTTATAACATGACAATAGAAAAAAAGCAAATAGATTTCCTTTATGCTTAGTACTTCAGTAATAAAAACAAAAAGAAAATCTTGTTAAATGAATGTTTCTGACAATGCAATTAACAATTGTTCTACCATTTGATTAACCATTTTTTTTTATTTTCTGTGTGATAATAAACATGTTTCGCTCACTGTGATCATTTTCAAAACAATGTGGAAAGTTCTTTGGGAGAACTTTTGCCCTTAGATGTTAATTCAATCTTATCTGTTACCCAAATGGTTTTGCATCTGACCCTCAATCCTCGCTTTGCAGGTGCTGAGCACACATTGATGTTCCACACAGATTTTTCAGGTTAGGTCCGACTTATCTGACCACCTGGTGATCAGCAGAGGAGACCAAGGGTTGCACCAGAAATATGCTGAATGGATTACTGTATATCACTTGACTGTCCTAGACAGGGCTATCTTAACAGCATTATAGGCCCCCAGGCAAAGCAGTGCACTGGAGCCCCTTACCTACACAACCACTCAGCAAGTCACCACATACATAGATTAGCATGGGGTCCCTATGCTTGTGGGGCCCCCAGGCAACTGCCTGGCGTGCCCATGCGTTAAGATGGCCCTGGTCCTATTGCGTATAAGTATTCTCCAGAATGATCTACAGAAAGTTGCAGTGTATCGCAACTCAATGTGGTGGTACCAAAACACTCTAAAGGGAAAAAAGTGAAAAGAAAATGTTGATGATAGTTATTGAACAAAATGCCTAATCAAATAACAATTCATAACACTATGTAGGTATCAAATGAAATTAAGTGAAATTTGTGACCTGAAAATCATTTTAATAATACAGAGAATTTTAGTAAAATAAACAATTTAACTACAAAGCACAAACATTATATTTAAGTGTCAGGCACAGCTATGTTTAGGACAAAATGAAAACAGAAATTATTTGCTCAACCAGGGCTGTTGGGAAATACGCTTCTTATGTGCCATCCTTTTAGCATTTGAAGTACAGTGTACAGAGTATACAGTACTAATGGTCAATAACCTCAGCGTGATGAACCCATGTTTATCCATAACTCCCATGCAGACATAAACAAAACAATTAATTTTTATGCAAATATGTACTTAGAAATGTGATAAATTGCACATTTTATCAGTTAGATGCTGAAATGTTATTGTTTTGTTCACATAAATTAATGTAAATGACATGATTGATTGGAAACTTATCATCTAAATGTACAGAGTAAAAATACTGAAAAAGTTGATAATGACAATATTTGACCTTTCAGTATTACATTAAAATGTCGTATCTTGAGAAGAAATGCTTACAAAAATGTATGTAATGTCCTTTAGAATGCCATTTTGAATGATATACTGCCATTCCTGTGATCAGCATGATTGTCAGGAGTTGGCTTGCATGTCATTTTTCCTGTCATCTTCTATCAGCGTCTGTTGCTCTATAATATTTATTACTCAGTAGCCACATGATGGAAGTAGTGGAAATAAATTGGAGGGCTCTGATCATGATGGTGATGTTGCTGAAGCACTGCCTAAGTTTAACTGTATGGCATCTGTCATTTACAGCTCTAGTACTTTTTTGTTTTTTACTTTTTGGGATATGCTTTGTTTTTTTGAGTTAATAAATTTGGTTTATGTGTTTGTTCTTCTTCATGATTTTCTCCCTGATTTTGGATTCTGTTTGAATCTTTGGTTTTTCAATTTTGTTTCTGTTACTCTCTCCATATATGTATGAAAAATTCTGCCTGATTTTGGACCACAAGTCAAGTCAAGTTGGGGAGCATGCACTGGTACAGTGCATTGCCGCACCCACTACACGATAAAACAACTTGGGATCCCGGTTTGCAACCCCCCAGGCAGATACGTGGTCCAGTCCCACCCTCCGGAACTTACCCTCTATCTGCTGCTGCCAGGTGTTACGTTGGTGACCCCTTGGCCTGGTCCAGCCACTCGGGTCCCCAGCAATGAGGATCTTACGAGCCGGATCACCCTCGGGGAAACGCGCGACACGGCCGTAGTGCCATAACTGATGCTCCCTCACAATGCTGGTAATGTGCTTCATTCTGGATTCCACGAGCAACCGCTCATTCAACACAAAGTCAAACCAACGGTACCCAAGGATTTTCCAGAGAGACACAGTACCAAAGGAGTCCAATCTTCGTTTCAGGTCACTGGACAGCGTCCATGTCTCGCAACCATATGGCAAGACAGGAAGCACCAGGACTCTAAAGACTTGGACCTTTGTCCTTTTGCATAGATATCGGGAGCACCACACACCCCTTTCCAGCAACCTCATGACCCCCCTTTGCTTTTCCAATCTATCTACTGACTTCATAGGAAGAGTCACCAGAGACATGGCGACCATGGTCACCAGAGACTTAGACCACCCTTTTCAGATTAAGGGATTTTTAGAGCAGCTTTACTCACATCCTTTTGTCATGCCTGTTTGTTTGTCTGTATTATGAATTGTGACCTCTTTTATTTTTTCCTGGGGTCTATTTATAGATAAAAATCGAAACCATCTTGTTTTGGTTTTGTTTATTTTTTTAAATAAAATTCTGCTTTTAGTTTTTATATAATATCCAATTATAACTATCATGTTACTTATATTTTAGTGCTAATGGCTAACAACATAGATGCAGTCTGTACAGTTAATCAGCAGCTCTAGTCAGGATATGCTAAACTGAAGTCGTGAGTCTTCAGCCGGGATTTAAAAGCTGAGACTGAAGGTGCATCTCTTATAGTAACAGGCAGACCATTTCACAGTTTAGGGGCCCTGTAACTAAAAGCTCGACCTCCCACTGTTATTTTATTTTATATATATTTTTTGGGAGTTTTTCCTTGTCTTCTCAGAGAGTCAAGGCTGGGGGGCTGTCAAGAGGCAGGGCCTGTTAAAGCCCATTGCGGCACTTCTTGTGTGATTTTGGGCTATACAAAAATAAATTGTACTGTATTTTGAGTTGATACTTTATTTAAAAGTTAATAACTTTTAACCATCATTTTTGACATATTTCTGTTTTGCTAATGGATATCACCATTTTCAGAGTTTAGCATGCTCCATTGCCACATCAATTTCTCATTATTCTTTCGGGAATACGTGATTGATGATGTCATGTTGTGTGGCATTTATTTGTTTAGATTAAAACTTAGTAATACTTGTGATATTCTTTCTAATGTTGTCATTGACTCCTGCGACTCTCCTTTGACTACTATTCTTTCTCATTCTCTTATACTTTTGAGTATCAGTTTTCTATGATCTCCTGGTATCAACCCTGCTTTATTTTCTTGACGAGTGAGTAAAACATATCACTGACTAGTTGCCAGCCAGTACAGTGGGCTTATCCAGATCTGCATTTCAACCTGTATTTGTTATGCCAGCTGCCCTTCAAAGAGGATCCCATCACATTGCAGTCTAGCAGTTAAGTTGTTATGATGCTGTCAGCCTTAATTGTTATTTTAATTGTATAAAATTTTCTTTGAACCTTTGTATTTTTCTTTTTATATTTTGGACTTTGCTGATATTTATTAAGTGATGGCTGATATGTGGCACATCCATCCCATTTAAGCACTCTTGTTAAAAGCACAAAAAGCATAATTTTATGTACAAAGGAAAATGCTGGTGATGTAGTTTAAAAATGTTACCATGCATATCATTATAAAACTTTCAATACATATTACTGTTTAGCCTATCCAAATAATTATTTTATGGTTATATGAGGTGTGACAATTTAATTCCTGGAATGGTGGCGTAGTGTCACCCGTGACGTAATTGTATCAAAATCACATGAGTATTCATGTTTGAACATATTTGAACTAATACTTGCGTAAATTGCAAGCTGATAGAGCCAGTTGTTAGTTAGCTATTGGGAGGGTAATTGATATCTGCGTGTACACTTTAGCATAAAAATAGGTGATCGAAATTTAGAGCAACATACGCAAGTGTTATAAGTGGCATATAGTGAAGATGCTATGAAAACGACAAGTGTGTTTGAGTGGCCTAAGAGGTTCAAAGATGGGTGAGTAGATTTGATGGATGAGCCCAGAAGTGGACAGCCAAAAACAACGATGAGAGACGTTAATATTGAAAATGAGTTCCAGGCCTGCTTCCAGAAATGGGAATGCCATTTAAGTCAGTGTATAGTTGCACAACGGGAGTACTTTGAAGGCGACAGTAGCCACTAGTGTACAGTTCCACATGTATATTTTTTAAAGGTGCATTCCGGGAATTAAATTGTCACACCTTGTATTTTTTACTTACTTATACCATTTCGTTTTTAGTTGGTGCAGCCATTTTGTGATCAGCCAGACATGATTTTCTGTCACTAGGTATGTATGGAGTAGGGCAATGGCTTATAAGTCAGCATTGTGAAACAGTGTCCAATTTTGTAGAAAATTTTCTAAAACCTTTTGTGAGTGCTTTTTTTTTCTTTTTTCTTTTGATTACAAGTTTTTGACCTTAATCCTTTAGGTTCTTGACTTCAATTTTTTTATCGTAATTTACCCATCATTACATTAGTTTGACCTGTCTTTAATTTTTCAATTTGCCTTGATGATAGATAGATAGATAGATAGATAGATAGATAGATAGATAGATAGATAGATAGATAGATA
>JANRMT010062819.1:56177203-56188665 GCA_026402145.1 Polypterus bichir lapradei | reverse complement strand
ATAGATAGATAGATAGATAGATAGATAGATAGATAGATAGATAGATACTGCAGAGTTACAGCAGAAAAAGAGGAACAGTATGCTTAGTATTTGTCTTGCTTCAACAGAATGGAAAAGTAAAAAGACTAGTTGAGCCCGTGGGTGAGCTCTCCCATCCAGTAAAACACTTTAACAGCCCTGGTGCTGTCAGACACCATGTTAACTGGCAGTCATAATGCAGTCACCTTGCAATACTTTGTAAGTTTGGAACAATGTTGATAAGTCAGGGAGGAGTTGTGAAATCTGTCATCCCCTGCGGTTCCTAATCATGTAATCTGGCATCCTCAAGGCAACAAGATTCAGCAACTTTACTCATTAAGAGTTCAATACTCTCTGAAACAAACTCGATCCTAGCATCTTTGACTAACATGCAGTATTTTTCCACTCTCTGGTGCCTTGATTATCACTCAGACATGTGCTTAATCTTGTAATACCTAGATTTTTTTCTTTACCAAATATACAGATAAAGTATTCAAATAAACCTGATTCTATACAAAGGACAGAGAAACAGAAGATACTTAACATACTTTAAAATGAAGTTTAAAAATTCTGATCATCTTCATCAAGCTGGAAAACAAGAAAATAAACAGTTGCTCAATGGTAGGATATTCACATATTCAGCAACATTTTCCCTCTTACTTCAGTAGTTAGGAATTATGCTCCTAGAAGAAAACACTTGCAGCGATTCACTCATTGAACAGTTGCTCACATATTAAAATTAGACAAATTTTGCAAAATCTGCAACTTTGCTTTGTACCAATTTACATTTAAAAAGGTATTTAAACCCGAGAGCACAACTACCACTTATACTTACTGAAGAAATGGGCAAACAATGTGATCTTAAGTTTTAAATACATCACAACAACAGTAAGAAAGCACAGATGCCAATTAGAGAATCTCACTTGTGACTATGAATTGAGAAAACTTTTAACAAGCACACTTTTCTCTAACAGATTGACAGCAAATTACATAAAGTTAAAAGGCACACTTTTACTAGGAACACGTTTATTTGTTTCAAACAACAACATTGTACCTTTTTCAAGACTACTAAACTGACTTGTGATTAGTAATCTGAGAGCCCACACTGCTTCTGACTCGGACAAAAATATTTAATGATTGGAATAAAATATAGCTGTGGTTCATATGCAATATGGTCCTACTTTATTTAGGTACGCAAGATCTTCCAGATAACGCTGCTTAAAAATTGTGAACAGCTAACGATGAATACAGTATGTGTGTGTGTTTGGAATAACAGGCAACGACCCCTCCTGCCTGTGGTAAGTGGCTCTGAGTGTGGCATGGTAGTGACTGGAAGAATTGGTATAAATCAATAACCGCAACCCTGTGGGGATTTTTTAGCATAGCAGGTTCCCTGGTACATTAAGAATAGGATGTTGCTCAAAAACTATCTGGTTGACATGCACAGAACAGAACAGAATATAAAAAATATTAGAACAATTTCATGAATATAGGCCATTCAGCACAAAAAGCCAATAATCACAGTTAACTAAGTTCTTCAAAATGACATAGTTTCCAAAATACTTTTATCTAATACACTACTTGGCAGCTTATTCCATCTCTGAGTGAGGAGAGCCTTTTTAACATTAGTGCAAAAATCTACCTTGACAAGTTTCATTTCTGCACCCCTGTGTTTTTGTTGAAACGTTTATTTTAAAGTTCACTTTAAAGTAGCAGCTGGGATCCACTGTACTTATTCCATTCATAATTTTAAACCAGCCAGTCAGATCACTGATTAAACTAAGAAGACTCAACTCCTCCATTCTTTCCTCACAGTCTATACTTCACAGTCATAGAATCAATCTACTGTATATGCTCTTCTCTGTACTTTTTATAATAGGAATACCAAAACTGTACACCGTTCTTGTAAATGTGAACCCAAAAAATTAATGGAATTGGTCAACAGCACAGGAGTAAGGTGTGATGCCGAGAAACATTGCGCTAAGTTGATCGAATATTTATTAATGACATTTATTCTATAAACATGCGCATGTACTTTAGCATTTTTTTTCTGTAAGACAAGAAAAGAACATCAGGGAATATCCAACATCAAAACAATGATGATTACATTTTTACAAATTGAAGGATTTAATAAAAAGTTTTTCCCATAAACAGACTGTTAATCAGCAACATTACTCTGAACTTCTGAGGTGTCCGTAGGAAAGCATCAGGAAAAAAAAAATCATCTGGAGCAGTGATAATACAATAAAATATACTTTATTTTTGTATAGTTCAAAATCACACAAGAAGTGCTGCAATGGACTTTAACAGGCCCTGCCTTTTGACAGCCCCCCAGCCTTGACTCTCTAAGAAGACAAGGAAAAACTCCCAAAAAAACCGTTGAAAGGAAAAAATAGAAGAAACCTTGGGAAAAGCAGTTCAAAGAGAGACCCCTTTCCAGGTAGGCTGGGCGTGCAGTGGGTGTCAAAAAGAAGGGGGTCAATACAATACAATACAATACACAGAACAGAACACAAGTGACCCTCAATACAATATAATAGTGCAATAGAAATATTACAAGTACAGAGCAGAATTCAACAGTAGATAATATTACACTATACAATTTGGATTGAATTGCGATGCACACAAAACTGCATGTTGCATAATCATAGCATGGCTGCACACACTGTTGCACCCCGGCAGTACACCTACACACACCGCGTTTTCAGTCAAAGAATTTTTGGCCAAAAAACAATGTGGTTTTTACTTTCCACCGCCCGTATTCACCAGATCCCCCTCCCTGTGACTTCTTTTTTTTTCACAAAATTAAAATTGAGAATGAAGAGAAGAAGATTCGCTGCCATGGAAGAAGTCCAGAAAAAAAAATGTAGAAAGATGTAGACACAGTAACACAAAGATGAGTACAGGATTGGAACAGGCAGTGGGACAAGTGTATTGTATCTTAAAAGGAGTATTTTGACAGTGACTAAAATTGAAATTATATTAAAGTTTTTTTTTAAGAATTCTGGGAATATTTGGTCATCCTTCTTGTAGAGATTAAGCATAGGATAGCTTGATTTGTACTCAACACCAAATCAGGATATATAACCTAACATCTATTTTGATTGCTTTTCTATATGTAGACAATAACAAATCCACTATATCATGGGTGTCAAACTCTGGTCTTGGAGGGCCGCAGTGGCTGTAGGTTTTCATTCTAACCATCTTCTAAATTAGTGACCAGTTTTTGGTGCTAATAACTTCTTTTGCCTTAGTTTTAATTAACTTGACTCAGGCCCCTTAGTTGTTTCTTTTCCCATAATTGGCAAACAAACAATAATGAGACACAAAGCAAGCCGCCACATGACCAGCTCTCCTGTGCCCATCACACAATATCTGAAAATAAAGAAAAGTGAAAGTCTCAGTAAGGCTGATCCCTCAGGTCACCAAAACATCTTGACAGTGTTCTTAGAAAAAACAGAAAGTCAACAGTTTTGGAAATGTCTTCTGAGGCTGAATGAGAGCAGCAGCAAGCCATGGAGTTAAATAACAAGTTTAATTAACAGCAAGAATTGGCTTCTCATTAAGTAAATGATTGGAGTGAAATTGGCTGGAGTTTGAATCCCCAATTTAGTGGGTTATCTGTTAGCTTGTTTCATGTCTCATTTCTGTTTGGTTGTCATTTAATGAAGAAAATAATCATTTCAGAGCACTGAATCCTTAAAAACAGAGCTATTAAAATGAAGGGAAAAAGAATTTAATTAGCAGTGAAAACTGCTCACTGATTAGGAAAAGGGTTAGAATGAAAACCTGCAGCCACTGCGGACCTTCAGGCCCAGAGTTCCCATAAAGTGTACTCTGTATTTCAAATCTTCTATTGAGTATTCAAAGCTCACTTCAATACTTTACATTTACTTAAGTTAAACCACATTTGTGTAAGTCTACATTCTGTCCAGGTCCCTATCTAATAATTTAGATCATAATTCTACCTTTTTCGGTCCCTTCTGCAATTTCATTGATTCCTGTTTGCGTGTGTTGCTGTTTTATGTTCAGTGGATGTGATCTTTCAGATCACTTAACTTTGGTTCGGTCGTATTTGTCTTATGTGTTCAAGAAGGTCTGTGAGTTATTTAATTAGGCTTGTTTTTCACTGTTTTTTTGTGTTCTTGATTTTTGTTTTCCTCAATGTAATTTTTTCTTCCTTTTTATTAATGTTTCATTTTTGGGGTGAATTCAAATTGTACTTAAATATATGGTCTCTTCAATCCTGACAAGGCTTAAAATTTGAAGTAGGACCTTGCAATCTACATTGTACGGATTCCAATATCTTCGTGTTCAGTAGGTTTAGCATGGGTGTTATAGAGACCTCACCATACATTTGCTGACTGCCTATAGCACTGGAACTGTCTAATGAGAAATGCTGCTGTTCCTTTTTATACTCACTGATACATAATAATCTGAGTATAAGAGTGGATCTGAAAAAGGCAAATCAAAATGCCTGAACTGTCACACCATATCATGGATGACGATAGCAGTCAGAAAACCAACTGAATTCTGCTTCTTTAGCTGAGAGGATGATGTAAGCTAAGGAACACAAACTCTAGATACTAAAAGACAAAAAAAGCATTGACTGGTCTCATGATTCCCAAGGTTCTGATTTCATGATGGTGGTGCAAACTTGTTCACCAATGGAAGTATCTGTTCATACTAAAAAATGTCTTGCTGACAGTTACACTGATCACCCACAATATTCAAACCACCTGCCTAATATGGTGTAGGTCCCCCTTATGCCTTCAAAACAGCTCTGAGCATCGAGACATGGACTTCACAAAATCTCTGAAGGTGTTTTGTAGTTTCTGACACCAAGCAGTTAGCAGCAGAACTGTAAGTTGGGAGATGGGGCCTCCATGGATCAGACTTTTTTTTCTAGCACATCCCACAGATGCTCGATTGGATTGAGAACTGGGAAATTTGGAGGGCAAGTCAACATCTTAAACTCTTTGTTAAGTTCCCTACACCATTCCTGAACAATTTTTGTAATGTGGCAGGACAATTTATCCTGCTGAAAAAGTTCACTGACATAAGGGAATACCGTTGCCATAAAGGGAAGTATGTGGTCTGCAACAATCTTTATGTAGGTGTCACGAGTCAAAGTAACATCTACATGAAAGCTAGGACACAAGATTTCTCTGCAGAGTATTGCCCAGAACATCACACTGCTTCCGTCTTCCTTGCCTTCTTTCCACAGTGTACCCTTCTGCCATCTCTTCCCCAGGTAAGCAATGCACATGCACCCGGCCATCCACCAGATCTTAAAGAAAATGCGATTTATCAGACCAGGCCATGTTCTTCCATTGCTTCTTGGTCCAGTTCTGATGCGCACACACCCAATTGTATCTGCTTTTGGTGGTGGACAGGGGTCAGCATAGGCACTCTGGTCTACTTCTACACAGCTGCATACACAGCAATCTGTCATGCATTGTGTGATCGATACCTTTCTCTCATGGCCAAATTTTTCAGCAATTTGCGCTATAGTGCCCCTAATCCTCTTGCTGGTTCACCAGTTCTCCTTCCTTTGACCACTTTTACTAGGTGTTAACCATTGAATGCCGGCAACAGCCCATAAGACCTGCTGTTTTGGAGATACTCTGACTCAGTCGTCTAGCCATTACAATTTGGTTTTTATCAAAGTTGCCCAGATCCTTATGCTTGTCCATTTTCCCTGCTTCCAACACATCACCTTCAAGAACTGGTGGTTCACTTGATGCCTAATATATTCCACCCCTTGACAGGTTCCATTGTAATAATCAATGTTATTCATCTCACCTGACAGTGGTTTTAATGTTGTGGCTGATCGGTGTATTTATTTTATTTCATTTTGCTGGAACACAGAGGAGCACAAGCACTGAAAGACATAGGAGGGTCGATTTATCAGGTAGACTTTCTTATATTGGGTAAAAAAAACAGAAATCATAGTCAAGGAAAGAAAGAATTAATACCATAAGTTATAATTAAGAAAAGTCACATTTATTTTTTTAGAGATGAGAAATCTCATTTGTTATGTAAAGTACAAAGGGTTATTTCCAGAACTTCATATTTAAAAACTTTAAACAAATGTGGCGACTATGCTGCAATGGGAAAATATCCTGGAAATTAAAAATAAGACAAAGACAGAATGGTATCAATAATAAAGTTACAGAAACACAATGAACAATAAATACAGTCAGTTGTAAAGGATATTACATATGAAAATTTCCAAAAGATATAGAAAACAACCCGTAAATCTGTTATTCTCACGTGATGGTTGTCAGTAATACAGACTACTGGTGGTGATGTAATAGTGTGAGGTGTTGTTTCATGGCTCACACTGGATTCCAATAAGGTGCACTCCTTCATGGCACCAGTGTAGCTATCTGGGCTTCTTCACATGATAATGGTTCATGGTACAAGGCTAGTAATAGCCCAGGAATAGTTTCAGAAAAATGCTAGTGAACTAAGTTGTAATACAGTGGTTGATCTCTCGTAAATAAAGGACCAGCAAGCTCTTGGGTATGTGGACCACATGCAGTTTTCAGAAAGTGTAAAAAACCTACACGTGAACTTTTAGATATTTAAATCTTCAGAATGTCAAAATAACTAAGGTCTCTCTGTTATCATTTTCGATAGTTTGAGCAATACAGAGACTGAGTAAAGAACCCCATAATTAAAAAGGAAATTCAGGAAGCTACACCAATATAGAGAATCAATTTGATAACAGGGAGTTTCCATAGGAACGTGTGTAATTATGATAATAAGTCCCTAGTAAACCATATGAATTTTAAGCACATTTTCAAATGAATTATTTGGATAGGCTAAACAGTAATATGTATTGAAAGTTTTATAATGATATACATGGTAACATTTTAAACTACATCACCAGCATTTTCCTTTGTACATAAAATTATGCTTTTTGTGCTTTTAACAAGAGTGCTTAAATGGGATGGATGTGCCACATATCAGCCATCACTTAATTTTATCAATGAATATTCATTAAGAGGCTTTGCATTGCTTGAGTCAGTAACAAGAGTCCCAGTGGCTGTTAATTATCAGATCTCTTTGGTTATAAAGCTTCTGGCACTTTATCAGATGCTTCACTAATGCCACTTTTTTCTTAATGGCTTTTTTTATTTGTTTTGATTCGTGTTACTGTGAATTTTTACAGCATTTGGAATGTCACATGATTTTATTTATTTTTATTTAGGAAACTTCAGTTTACTGTTCTTTAATTAGAATAAATCATCTGATATTTTGTAACTGCCTTGAGCCTGGGAATGGCACTATATAAATAAAATGTACTATTATTATTATTATTAGAAATATTTAAGTTTTGTCTTTTGTAAAGTAAACACATCTATCACTTATTAGCTAATGTTGTAACCAAACAATAGTATCCCCTTATTTATACCCTTTAAATATCCTTAACCCTTTTGGCCTATTCCTCGCAATTTATGCAATGTATGTACACTGACATGGATACTAATGTTTTGTAAGCTTGACTATTCTTAGTGTGATGCGAAAAGAGGAGATAATAAATATAAAAAGGTTTGGGCAACTCCATTTAATGATGAGCTGAAGAAAAAAAGGCAAAGAAAATGGCACTTGAGGATACAAAATTCTTGGCATCAGACAAGACAACAGAAGAAAGGCAAGGGATCATTCCTTCCACCCTAAAGAGTAGTTCTCAGATGACTTCCAGCTTCAGGAGGTTTGAGAGATTTTATATTATTGATACAGAATGGTTGGAGCTTATTGGTTGAAGCGGAAGGCTGGTCAGATGTCTTCTGGCTGGCGAGTATCAGAACTGTGGATGGAAGGGTAGAGGTTGTTAGTGAAAGTGCTCCTTTTCTGCTTGGCATTGCCTGCCTTTTCAAACTTCCCAGATGTTCTCTAAACTCGTATACCTGAAACCTGTCACATATTGCAATTTAAGTATACCATGTCTGCTTTAAAACCACAAGTAAATATGCAGGTAGAACAAACAAAGGTAGTACGTTTGAATAATTTTAATAAGAAAAGGCCATTCATCCCAATTCTTCATCAGTCCTCTTCACCTAATTGTCCCAAGATGACATCATGATGAATTTTCAAGGCCTCCAAAATACTACTCTCTAATATTGTACTTGGTAGCTTATTTCATGTGTCCATGGTGCATTGCATGAAGAAAACCCTTCCAACATTTGTACAAAAATCTACCCTGAACAAGTTTTCAAGTTTGAATCGTGACAATTGTTAATCTCCACTTGTTTAACCTAAAAAGCTTCAGCTCTTTCAATTTGTCCTTATAGTTGACACCTCACAGTCCTAGAATCTATAACTATATGCAATATTCCAGATGAGTTCTCACTAGTGCATTATATAACTTAATCATAACCTCTCTTGACTTCTGCTCCACACTTCCGGCTATATAAACTAGCATTCTTAACTGCTTCTATACACTGCCTGGATGTAGACTATGACTGTCAGGTCCTTCACATAAGGTGTGCATTCAAGTTTTGAACTTCCCATTGCTGATGGGTGATTAAGATAGTTCTGCATTCCTCTACAACACTACAACTTGAAATCACATTTTGTTAAGTTTGATTCCTAACCTCTCACATAGAACTTTATCAAAAGCTTTCTGAAAATCTAAATAAATAATGTCATCTGCAAATCTCTTATTGTATGTCTGTGTTGTTTCCTTAGAGAATTCCAGTGTATTAGTGAAACATAACCTCTCCTGTCTGTACCCATGCTATGTATTTGCTGTGTGAACCACAGGGGGCACCAGAGAGCCCCAAACACAACCTTACAGGCACAAGTCCTCAGTAAAAACGCAAGGTTTATTATTAACAAATACCTTACAAAAGGTTCCTTTAACAATAACGTACTACCAAATGACAACTATATTTCTTCTGTCACTCTTCTTTCTCCTCCACTACTCCCAGAAGTGTGCTGCCTGTCTCCTCTCCCAGCTCCAACTCTCCTGGATGTGGCAGAATGGCTTTTTTTATCTTGTACTCAGGAGTACTTCCGGTGCTTCTGGTGCTAGGGCATCCCAATAGCCCCTTCTGGCTGCCTCCACAGAACCCAACTGGGCTGTCCCATGGGACTACAGTCCCCATTATGCCTTGCAGGTATCTGTGTGGGAATCCTGGTCTGGGTGTGTTGCCATCTAGCGTATCGGGGAAGTGTCTCCCCCTGTTCCTTAATTACACTGTCCTCCTGGCTGGGTAATGAACCATGCCCTGTCCCGGTTTGGATGCCAGCCCATGCCTGTCATCCCTTACAGTTACAGTTACCAATCCTAGACATATGATGTTCAATATTTTCCTTAACAATTATTTCCATTACCCTGCTTATGATGCATATTAAGCTTACTGGCCTAAAGTTAATTGAATCAGCCCAATGACTTTTAATTATGTAATGGGATAACATTTATTAGCTTTTGTCTTTAAGAGTTTTCCCATTGTGCAGTGATATTTTTGTAAAAATCGAATATAAATATGATACAATGTATGCACTTTATGTCTTCCTGCATTTAGAGATTCAAAAACAGCTATATGTGCAGTGATCACATTTTCAGCGTTTCTTTGAATTTCAAATGATCAGTATTGAGTGGCATAGTGGTGTAGCTGTTATTGATGCCAACACAGTCACTTCCTGCACATGTGAGGTCATTTCCCATATGCGAAGACCTGCATGTTAGGTGGTGGTGAGTTAGAAATTGTCCTGAAAAAGTGGGGGTATAAGTGATGAACTGGGATCTTACCCATGCTTGGTCACTTCCATTTTCTTTAGTTATTAATGTAAAAGTGAGGCCATGAATGACAGGCAAGAGAGCAATATAGTGCACTTGATGAGCTGGCAGCAACAGAAATATCTAACAGATGAACCCCTGCTGTTTAAGACAGAGAGAAAGTGAGTGAGAAAGCATGGAACATGGAGTCTACCTTTTAGAACAATTCCAAAGGGCAGGAACCAAAGATATATGAGGTTAACTGTACCCATGCTAAGAATTTGCTCATTAAAAGGCTAAAATGCATCTATTTTTTTGGTGAAGCCAGAAAGGAGGGGCACAAGTGCTTTGTTATTCGGTTCACTACAGGTCCTGTATTGTTTGGCTCTATTAGAAGTTAATAAAGAAAATGACGTTGCTTTCCAATGTTGTTTGTGAGAAATTACGCCAAAGTGTGTGAGAAGATGGAATAAGGGCTATAGGAGAATTCTAGGCCCCTTTGCCATAATGTTACACAATATCAAGTGAACAACTCCACCAGAGGGTGATTTGGCCTGGTGACCTTATAGATGTACTGATTCTAGTGCAATGTTTCAAAATAACCCTGGGGGTGTTTAAAGATTGTTTCCTACCAGTGAGTCTTTGAGCTTGGAGTTAGAAGGTTAACTGGTCATGTTCAGAGTAGAGAACAAGAGGCAAGATGTGAGTAAGAAGAGTTCATTGAAAGACATGGAAGGAATGTAAATAGAGAAACCATCCTATTGTATAAGCATGAAAAAGATCTGATAGCAACTCTGTGTATTAGTTAGTCTTTTCTTTGATACTTTGGGTCCTCCCTTTCATTTTTCTTTTCCACTAAGCTAATCATTCTTTTTGCTAAATAGTACTCCTCTTGGCATGATTCCAGTTTGGGAAAGATGCCAGGATACTCTCTCCTGTCGCTAAATATTTACGCATACTCTGTAAAAGGGGTCCAGCAGGGACTGTAATTGAAATGACATTGCCCGAGTGCATGACAAGAATCAGCTCTAAGATGCCCATGTGGCAGGTACATTGGCAATATTTTCATTGCTAGCGACAACAAGCCACTATTGATAGGAGACACAATATATTTCAGTATTGTGTATAAACCACCAAAGTAAGTGACTTGAGGACGTTGGGGGACAGAAGAAGTTTGTCTTATGTCTAGTTATCTAATCTATTGCATGGCTTCTGCTCCCCGTTATGATAGCTCAGATAGATCAGGGATTGCTTGGGCCTCTAATAGAAGGTTGGTAAAAGGACACACCCAAGACTTCTTTAGGACTATCCTGATCCCGAATATGGCAGCAATTCTTTCCCATGAAACATTTCCATACAAGGAGTTAAAAAGATGTGCTTGGAGCTGGTAGGTTTGGTGGTGACAAGTGTACAACTACTGGAAGGAGAGAAGCCAGAAAAAAAGAAGCACAGGAAGTCAAGAGGAAGGAATTAATAAACATACAAAAATGCAGACAAGTAAACCAGCCACTCTACCTGGTAGACAGAGAGTGAACTTATTTTACAGTAGCTACATCCAGAGGGCTATTAAGGATTATCATTTGGTTGTTATTATTTTGTTTTCTTATGCTCCAAAATCCTATTCTAATGTTTTTATTATATATATATATATATATATATATATATATATATATATATATACTGTATATATATATACTGTATATATATATAT
>JANRMT010062819.1:56161848-56176803 GCA_026402145.1 Polypterus bichir lapradei | reverse complement strand
TGTTTCTGTCTGTCCGGTCCGGAAGTGTGAGGCTAAAGCATGAAGCTGAAAGAGCCGGCAAGTCAGCCCCAAGTTAACGAGTCAGAACAAAAAAGAAGTACAAGGCTGCAGCATGAAGCCGAAAGAAAGCGACTCCATCGCCAAAGTGAAACCCCTGAGGAAAGACAAACTTGCTTAGCCGCTAATACACAAGTGAGGTGAGCACATCGCCAAAACGAAACCTTCAAGGAGAGAGAAGCTCGCTTAGCCGCTAATAGACAAGGGGTGTGAGCATGTCCGCAAAACAAAACCGCCGACTCTGCATTTAAATTTTTTTTCTGATGATTTCAATAGTTTCTAGGAGCATGGGCTTTTTACAGCATGAGCTCACACAGCTAGCATATATATATATATATATATATATATATATATTTATATATATATTGTAAGAGATGGCCAGGAACCCTGCCTCGCCGGGATGTCTGGAGGAAGGAGGAACCAGGAGAGTGGTGCTTCTTTTCCATGGGCACTCGGCCGGTACTTGATCCCTGGGGGACAGCACAATCTAGGGATGGTTTCTGCCCGGAGTGCTTCCGAGTGCAAGGGCAGCACTTCCGCCACACTGGGGAGTGCTGCCGGAAGTTGGTCATCAGGCACCTGGAGCACATCCTGGACTGTATAAAAGGGGCCTCCTCCCTCCATTCAATGGCTACGGTCAGGCGGATGAGGACAGAGCTCCGTGGAGAGGAGTGGAGGCGGTGAAAGACTTTGTAAAGGACCAAGAAGAAGTGATTGGTGCAGGGGCACTGTGTGCTGTGAACGTTCTGTGTAAATAAACGTGTGCTTTTTGAGACATGGAGGTGTCTGTCTGTCTGTGTCCAGGGCTGGCATCCACAATATATATATCTCATGTCAGACAACATCCTATTAGGAGGCAATGAACAAGCTTGGAGGTCAGTGAAATATCACGAGACAAAGGGTTATCTGCAGAACTAACGCCTCTCTCTCTCTTTCTTCAGACAAAAAGAAGGAAATTAAAACAGCTACCCAATTTCCAGGTTCCAAGATGGCCGCTGAAACGTCACCTCCGGCAACATCTGATGACGTCACTTTCAGCTCCGACCCCTGACGACACTTCCAGTCTCCTGAAGGTGACATCACTTCCCATTGCATCACTTCCAGTCCCTTTTGATGATGTCATGTTTGTCTACCTCTTTCGACGTCATTTCCTGCCATTTTTCTGTCCACCATTTTTATTGTGTATAAAAAGCCACCATTTGTAAAACTTGAAGTCATGTACTGTAAACATCTTTTGATCACCATTTTTGACTTTTCGTTTTCATTTGTCCGTTAGACATTATAAGGGGATGGTCCCCAACTCTTTACTGTTGTGGAAATTCTCTTTTTTGGTGTATTACTATATATATATATATACATTTTTTTGCATAATGTAGGTTTGGGGTTGTCTCTAAGTATTCTCTTAAACCACATCACACATACATTCACAGATAAGTAAAAACAAAGTTTAATGTCACAGTAATAATATATAATACATTACATGAAGTGCTTGGTAAATGTATTATAACTATGTGGAATGTTGTTATTGGGGTTTTCTTTTAAATGTATTCTGGGCTTGTTGCAACTACGTTTATCATTTTTTTTTTGGGGGGGGGTCGAAAAAACTATTTTTGTCATTTATTTTCACATTTGCATCTGTTTTAAAGATTTATTATTTTCAAATCTTTATGCCATTTGGTCCATTTGTTTACAGTTGTCACGTGTTGCCATGCCAGAATAACTGGAAGTGTGTGGCACATAACTTTACAGCCACAGATGTACAAAGGTTGATTTTGGCTGCGAACTATCAAAACTCTTGGTGTGCTTTCTGTTTCATTTCTGGCTTTTTGATTCTTTTGCTCTTGATTTCGTGCTATGAGTTTTGCTTAGTGTTATTGGCTTGACATTTAGGTAATCCAATCTCACAGTTTCTTAACTACTGGCTTTTTTTTTTAAAACTTGTCTAATTTGCTGTTCCCATTTTCCCTTGCCTGCCATAGAACCACTTTATCTCAGACTACAGAGTTTTCACCCACATCTCAAACATGCATCTTTATGTATTTGTTGAGTTCAAGCTTGCCCGGAATGAATGAGTGAACAAATGGATCGGTGTCTCCTCTCACTAGTGAAGTACAAGGTTAGTTCCAGACCTATTGCTTTAGGACCCTCCTCAATACAATCAGTTGCTATATGTTGATTGGTTTTGATTTGAAATGAGTAAAAACAACACATCTATTAATTAGAAAAAAGATCTGATAGCAACTCCTTGCATAATAAGCAAAATTTAAGACAGGAAGATGACACAGTGGATGACACTGTCACTGCGTAGATGCACTGTGGTGTTGAATACTGGCTCTGGCATTTCATTGTGTGGGGATTACAAATTCTTCTGATTCGATGTTAGTTTTTGTCCAAGTCTCTTTAGTTTTCATCCTCTTTCCCAGAAATGTGTGTGCTAGTTTAATTGCTGATTGTAAATTAGTGCTGTATGATCACTAGTGTGGGGGTTTGTGCACGAGGGTACCCTGTGATGGACTGGCACCCCATCCAGATTTCTTTCCTGCTTTGTGCCTGATGATGCTCAGATAGTATCTGATTGCCTGCACCTCTGAGCTCAATTCAGGGGGTTTGACTTCTTCTTCTTCTTTTGGTTGCTCCTGTTAGGGGTTGCCACAGTGGATCATCTTTTGTATTGTTGTCCACATATTGATCTGGCAAAATTTTACACCTTCCTGACGTAACCCTCCCCATTTATCCAGGCTTGGGACCGGCACAAAGAAACACACTGGTTTGTGCATCCCCTGTGGCTGGGTTAATTAAGGGTGTTTGACAACATTAAATAATACAGTCATGGAATAAAATGTTAAAATGAAGTGAAATGAAGTTTTATTTTCTAGGTACTACTATGTTAAATAGAGCAAATGGGAGAGATTCAATTTATAATACCTCTCTGATTATTTTGTAGATAAATAGAATTAAATATTGCATAAAAGTGAACTATTTTTTTGTTAAGTATTTAAGTTGTAAGCATATGATGAAATAAATCAGTTAAATATTTTATGTTTTGTATTGGTCATTTATTTCAATTCATCCTTGTATAGTGCTCTACACTGTGTACAGACTCATACATATTTATAACTGCAATATGAGAAAGGTAAAGTAAAAAATAAAAACCTATAATATTCAAGTACACAAGCACTCATATCAAAATAAATAAACAGTTGAACTGCAATCAGACCTAATGAAACAAATCACTTTTAGATATACGTATACAGATCTGGACAATTGACAATGAAGGAGAGGAGAACAAAAAGTAGACAACAGCATTTCCGGAGAAAATAACCTGGGGATGTGGAGTGTGGGCTGCCTGCTATAACAGACAAAGTCCCACTTTTGATGACCTAGCCAACTAGCCGCCCTCGGCCTCCCGGTCATTCTACAATGTTATCAGCTGAAGTAGAAATTAACAACTGTATGAACGACTCTAAATGAAAGTACGAGAGTCTGTTATTGTGTCAGTCAGAGCTGAATCCTGAGTTTCCCAGTTTGTCAAAGCTGCAGTGGCACCAGATGCTACAGCACGATAGAGAAACAGAAGAGAAAAGGGTTAGGAAAACTTCAAATGATTACAGAGGCTGTTACTTTGTAAGCCGTTAAGTAAGGGAGCGGGAGTGCAAACAGCATTTTATGCATTACATTTATCTTATATCTACTGAAGATTGGTGTTTTCCTAAATTACCAAACACAGCAGTTAAAGTGCTTCTGGAAACATCAATATTCTATGAAACACCATTTATCTAATTAAAAAAATGAAGAAGCATATAACACACTGCAACTGGATTTTATTTTGACGTTTTTTATTATTATTAGTGTTAGTGTTATTATCTATTATTATCAGTAATTTAGCACTTCTGTTATAAAAATGAAGAGTAATAAAACAAATAACATTTTTGTAACAAGCATTTGTGTCATAATGAAAGAAAGCATTAATGTTATTTAGAAAAAAAAAATAAATGCAGCTTTTGACTCGTGTGTTTAAGCTTAACAGTATTTTCAACTAGCTAATACCATATTATTAGCAATTGTGTCTCACAGGAAACACATAAAAAGGTTAGCACAGTTTTAAGGTAAAGGTGCATGGTAGTTACATTTTTTTCCAAATATGCATTTACAATTATAAGGGTAACAGATCTTTGCCAAAGTCCATAAATTGTTGTTAAAATGTTACAGAATTGGTTTTGCAATGGTTTAAAAATGATTTTGCAATTTCTGATGTGGAACATACTAAATTTGAAAATAAATAAACAAACAAACAAAAAAATAAATAAATAGATAGATGTACTTAGATTGATAGGTAAATAAATAGGTTGTGTTCATGAATAGCTGTGGGTGTGATTCACTGACAAGTGCATTTTTCATTTTTACTTTTTCTCTAAACTGGAGTGAAGCAGATTCAGCACTCTCGTGAACAATTCAGTCACACCACTTAAGGAAATGGATTTTCTCCTATAATGAACTTCCAAAATATTTTAATAATTAGTTTTCAATGAAACATGCCATACAAACTAAAATGTCCATTTTTATACATGCAATAATGTACAGCTACTGCCACCTTCTAAAGTAAATGCAGAAATCCATAATTGTAGGCTACCACTCTCTAATTATTTCGTATATTGAGTTTGGCTTTGTTTCATGGTTTTGAATCTTGTTTTGAAAATGTTATAACTATTAATAGATAAGTAGAACACTCAAACCTGGCTGAAAAAAATCAACATAACAGGCCATTTTTTTTCTTACCCTACAACAAAGGCTATCCCACCATCAATACACCGTGAGCTCATTTTATTTTTATGTATTCTACAAATCAATAAAGCATTTAATTGTCTTAGTATGACCATTTAATGTGCCATTTTTTAGACATCAAATATGCATTGAAATTTCAAAACATACAAAATATTCTCAGCATGAAAACTATTTTTAAATACATTTAAGGTCAGTTTGTTAAAATATCCTGTGTATGGTTTTTTGATTAATTTTCATTCTGTACATAATATACTTCCTTTTCTGTAAAGACTAATATTTGATAGGCACTTCTGTTGACAGCAATATATTATTAAGGCTATCATTTCTACAAAACACTCAACATATAAGGCTTTAAAATGCTTAGCTGGGGCCTGTTTTCCTTAGTGAAAATGATAATGAAACGTTTTAATTCCATCTTCTGAAGATTTAACAGGTTAGGTTAAAAAACTACACACACACAACTAAGAGGGCTCTCAAAAAATGGTGCTTTCTGATAATCATTTTTATGAGTGCACAAATTACCACGTTCAGTATTCCCACTATAAGAAAATTGCTTGTTAAAAGCAAGAGCATCATATATTCAGAAAAATACTCAGTAAACACATTCAGCAAATTTCATTCTCCCTTTCAGCACATTCTCCTAGGAATGAACAAGTAAATGCAAGCAAATAACCTTTCATCCATGCTTTATTCTTTACTAGATTTTTTTTTTACCCTAAACAAACAAAAAAAAACCTACAAAACAGCCAGCTTTTTGTGATTCAGGGCAAGCAGGCTAACACTCTCACTTAGACTGTGCAGATGGCAATTCTGTTCTGGTTGTCGAAGGCGATCAAAGATATCTGAGGTCAACTGTCTGGAGCAGAGAGCAGCTAGACTGTCAACGTCTCTGCAGCCATGCCTCAAGGTCAAGAATACTAACCTTCTGGCCAATGCAGCCTTTGTCGCAAATTAAAAAAAAAAAAAGTCTGCTGGAAAAGTAACTGCCTTGAGCCACATTTTTTGTTTTCCTTGGAAAACCACACCCCTTCAAGAGCTCGCGCATTTTAAACAAAGCCTTAGCATTTCCTTTGTTGTACATTTTGTTTGGTGACAATGGCTTTGCATGACATTGATTTACTCTGCTATGTTTCAGGGTACTTTTAAGAAGAACAATGGGGCAGCAAGTCCAGGTTCTAGTTTAGGCTCCAAGCATTGAACAGAAATTAACAAATGATCCTTTTTGAAAAAACAAAGGCATCTCTTTTTGTCTTAACAATATACTGTAAGTACTATGATCTTAACTTAAAACAATAATTTACATAGAGAGTAAGAAAGTTTCTCACTTGGCATAACTCATTATCTCTTCAAACATATGCTCTGTTAACATTTTTCTTTTTGGAGAAAACACAAAATGCACAGTTTTCCTTGAAGGATGATCAAAACCAACCAAGCGCTACATATTGTTCTGACAGGAGAATCTTGCTCGCTTAAATCAACACGGTCTTTAAATGTTACTGCTAAAATGGGAAATATCTTTATATATTTACACCACTCCATTTAGATGTGCAAATCCTGCCAGTGCAATTAGCATTTTTTGTCACTGTTTATCATTTTCTAAAGCAGCAGAGGAGCAAAGTGTTTCCCTGCTATAAGCCAAATATTAATCGAATCTTCCCAATAGTTAAGATGAAATTTCTCCCATCACTCTCTGCAGTCCAGTATCGGTTTCATGCAGCGTAAAATATATTGTTGTGAGGTGGTCAATTATTATTTTATATATGTAGTTTTTGTGATTAGCCATAACAAAATGCTTAAAAAATTAGTCCACCTAATATCACAACTGCTAGCTGTGAATGAAATGAAAATATGTGCACGATTCCTGGAATAAATTTAACAAGCAATTGAGATCTCAATTTGCACATTTTATATAATATAATTTAACCAGTTTCAATTGATTCTGTTTCTCAAAGATACTCATTTTATTCAATTCAGGTTTGCAGGGGACCAGATAATATATTGGAACAATCTGGGATAAGATTTGTTTTGCACCAATCATGTTCAGATAATCATGTGTTTGAAATTATTGGATCTCCAGGGTATGTTGTACATATTTATATTGAATAATACATCAATTCACCTACTTTCTGAAATATTTTATTCAACTCAGGGATGGGGATTGCTGGAGTCTATCCTGGCATTGTTGGGTGTGCGGCAGGAACCTACCCTGGGTGGCATATCAGTTTGAGTGAAATAGAATACAACATAAAATGACACAGCATTATATTGTCAATATGCTTAATCCAGGTCACAGTCACGGAGGGCCAAAGCCTGTACCAGAAGCATTAGGTACAAGGCAGAAACCAAAACTGGAATGGATATCAGTCGGAGCCTGCTCACATATGCACTTACCAGTGGATCTGATATCATCAGTTTCTATTATTAATTCCAGAATCACATTAAAGTTGCCATTCCAGCACAGCAGTTCACGGTCTACTAATCACCTTTAATGTTAGCTAATGAAAACTCCACCCAAAAAAAGATATTTTTTGTTATGTTACTTACCCCATGTAGTTTGTAGTACTGGCCGAGAAAAAAATGTAATCTCGTTTTTTTAATGCCGAATAGAGATAACATAGTTTCTGATATAACAAATGTCTATGGTGACCATCCCTGAACAACAGCAAACAGTGTGATATTTGCCCAGACACCACCAGTCGGAAACCACATCTTTATAAAAGCACACGTTTATTTCTCCACAAATAAACACAGGATCCAGTCCTAAACACTACACAATGCATAAAGCAAATAATCCCCATAATGAACCTTCTCTTTCTCTCAGTCCTTCGCCACCTCTATTCTCTTCCTAGGAGCTTCGTCCTACTCCCACTCCTGACTCTGGCTCCCAGACTGTAAGGAGGCGCCGCCTTTTATTCCCGCCCGGATGTGCTCCAGGTGGCTGGTGACGATCTTCCGGCAGCACTTCCTGGTGTGACAGAAGTACTGCCCTTTGCCCCGGAGGCGTCCCTGGCAGGTTCATCCACCATCTTGCCTGGTGTGGCGGAAGTGACGGTTCTCCAGGTCCTATGAGGCTTGAGGCGCCCCCTGGCGGTGGCCACAGGTCCTTACGGGTTAAAATCTCTTTGTCCTTTTCCCGTGGTCCTCTCTTTGGCCAGGGCGGTTGCCGCCTTGTGACCTGGAAGGTATTACCATCCCTTTCCGGTCCCTCCAGGCATCCCGGTCAGGTAATAAGCCCGGCAATCTGCCACACTGCCGTACGTCAGCGAAGACTTGTCGGTCTCAGTGGCCTGTCCCGCGAGGGTATACTTTGTCCGAAGCGGGCGTAATTTGTCGTCTCCCAGGGCCTGATCCTATAAAAAAGAAAAGAGACACGGGGCGGAGACGTTGCCCTGACTCCACTGTCTGACTTTTCTCCCATTAGAGTATGCTCATCCCTTTGACCAAGACCCTGGTCGCCGAAACCTCGGCACCCGCTCCGTGCTTCTCTTGCCCCCGCCTTTGGGTTAATTACAGGGACCGCCCTTTTCTGAAACACCTCCGCTGACTTCGGGGCTTCCCTCTGCACTCACAATGGGCGTCTCCTCACTTTACGTGAGCTCACGGGCTCACGTCTCCCTTTGTAGGAAGAACCGGCTTTCCTCCAATGATTCTTCCTATTTCTCTGGGGCCTTCTGACGGCTTGGGTCTTTTTACTGAAAAGGAAAATAACCAGGCATCCCGGCCAGGTAATAACCCCGGCAATCTGCCACAACAGTATCAAAAAGTCCATGAAAAAATCTCATGTTACTCATATCGCATCATTTAGTCATATGCTTACAATATACGAAGCACGTTTATTTTTACGGATATATTGTTAAATAAACCAGAAAACACTCTTATGATTGAAAATGGAATTTGTGCAATTCAAGATTGACTTTCCCGTTTCATTCATAGGCCACAAGTCTAACGCAGTTACATCTTAAATATTGGCTAACTTTGCACTTCACGCGATATCAACAAAAAGTGTGCACCGGGAGACCTATAAAACTACAGAGTAAAAGTTAAATAAAATCAAGAGAAGACATTATCACAAAGAAAGTATGCCTCATCCTTGTACATATCTGAGAAGGTTCAGCAAGCAGAAGGTCAATTCACCTTGCAGTTCACAGACTGCTGCTAAATAATCCCAGCTGTGTGCTCCAGTTTGGCTTACGGCTATAAATGTACAATAAATGTAACAACAGGAAGCAGGTCTAGAATTCAAATGCTCATTCGTGACTAAACACGTTTCATTTTTATTCATGAGAGCTTTTTCGTCGGAGGTTTATTTATCAATATTTAAGTAAAAATACATGTGTTTGGGACATTGTCACCATATGACTGGACAACTTGACTCGTGGATTAGGTGACAAGAGTAATGTGAGATGTTTTCATGGGTGTCTTTGATAGTCTTTGCTGTTGTCCACCACTAGTCACTGTAGACACCTGCTTGAAAATGTAAGATTCCAATTTTTTCTCGGCCATCACCACAAACTTGGGGCAAGTAACATATTATAAAATTATTTTTGGGTGGCACACTCCATTAAAATATAAATTTTGCCACATATAAAGGAGCTACGTATATAAATAAAGTGTATTATTATTATTAACATAGCCTTCCCTCTGTAGGCAAATCCATATTTAAAATTTCATTTATATCTGACTGTAAATGCAAAGTAAAAATTTGAATTTCCCATTTGATTAATAATAAAATTGATCTCATCTAATCTAAAATAATGCATTTCTTTTAAACATTATTGTCATTAAATACACTAGAAAACAAAAGCAAGTTATGGAACAGCAACCAAGTCATTACTGTAGAATGCAGGGGGCAACAGGTCTCTTATTAAATATATTTTGATGCAATTATTTCACATAAAACCAAATAACAATAATTAAAAAATAAGAACACAGTACAGTAGTAATATTTTCAGGATAATACTACAATCCCTTTTAAAATATACATATCAGAGAGTGTAAATTATAAAACTAGAATTATCCAAGTAATTATCTTTTAGCAGATATACCACTCTGTGTGTATAATTATAATGGTCTGAAGTGGTTCAGATTTCATTCAGCCCTTGAATTATTATAAGAGACTGCATATTTATCAGCTGTTTTTTGTATTTTCATTGGGGCAGCTATGTTCATCTTACTCTTTATTTATTTCTTCCATGGTGGCTTAAGCTTTGCTACCAAAATAAAGAGAAATCATAAAGACATAAATGGTCACTTAATATATATATATATATATATATATATATATAGTGTGGTCCCCGACCGTGAGGGGGCGTCCGTCCTGGTTCTGTTGGGGACCGCGGGTCGAGGGCATGGAAGCCCTACCCTGTAGGGGCCCGTGGTCACCACTAGGCGGCGCCCCGATGCCGGTTTATTCCATCTGGTCCTCGGCCGGGGCTGGAGCCCGGTCGGGACGCCTTGGAGGACCGGAGGAGGGCGTGTGCCTCCTCCAGACCGAGTGGGGGTGTCCGTCCTGGTTATGCAGGGGGCCTCGGGTACAGGGCTTGGAAGCCCAGCCCTGTAGGGACCCGTGGCCACCGGCAGGCGGCGCCCCAGTGCCTAATTATCCCGGGAGCCCGGCACTTCCGCCACACCAGGAAGTGCCGGGGGGAAGACGACAAGGGACACACGGACGGCTTCCGGGTGCGCAGCCGGCACTTCCGCCACACAGGGGTGTGGCCAATGCTAAGTGCCGGGAAGCAGCTGGAGCCCATCCGGGTTCCCATAAAAGGGGCCGCCTCTCTCCAGTCATCAGTGGAAGTCGGGTGGAAGTGGACGGAGCTGGAGTGAGGACTGGAGGTGGCCAGGAGAAAGAGAGGCACAGGACTGTGTGGCCTGGACATTGGGGGAATCGGTGCTGGAGGCACTGGGGTTTGTGAGTGCACGTTAATTGTATATAGTACTGTAAATAAACGGTGTGTGGGTGCGAAAATGTTGTCCGTCTGCCTGTGTCCGGGTTCAAGTTCACAATATATATATATATATATATATATATATATATATATATATATATATATATATATATATATGATTTAATTAACAAATATAATTCTAAAATCAAATCTTTATATCATTTACTGGTGTGTTTGCATATACCACACAAAGCACCTACTGTGATAGTCATGTCTGTCTCTCCGTATGTTTGTCCATGTGAAACCCAGTTGACCAATTTTGTTGAAATGCGACATGCTTATTCTTCAGTGAAGTTCAATCTTTGTTGAGATATCTTAAACAGATTGTGCTGTACAATGTTTTGAAATTTTACAAACTCCCATTAAATTGCATTGGCAAATCTGCGAAGTTGCCTGTCTTAAAAGAGAAATACATTCTTTGCGACTTCCACTACAAATGAGTTTACAGTTTCAGTTTTTCCTTGACAGCAGTTGTACCAACCTGTAAATTTTGTGAGCAGTATTTTCTTGTTTAACTCACCTGACAACTGATTGGATGCCCAGTAAAAAGTTAGTCAAAGCTCCGGGGTAGACGTACATCAGGGCCTGAGTTGCCTTGAAAGCTTGCATATTGTAATTTGTTCAGTTAGCCAATAAAAGGTGTCATTTTGCTTGACTTCTCATTTCACACAAAGATACAAAGATAACGTGGGGATAGGAAGTGAAATGCAGTTAAAGTATGGACAGAAGATCAGAGCCGTGGGGGGCGTATAAGAAGGACTGCACTGTGTTTAGCAGTCGCTGTGGTTCACAAAGAGCAGAGTGCTCCAAAGAGCAAGGACAGAGCAGAACACCAGCATGTGCCGTGTTAAAACAGTTATGTGGTATAAATAGCTGGGGCTAAAGCCTGAAGAGCTGCATTGTCCTTTTGTTTATTTTTTGACTGAATTTAAAATCATTATGATAACTATCATACAATAAATCAGTTCCTTTTCAAGTTTTTAGTGATTTAGATTGTAGATATACATTTAGGTAACTGCAACAGCTTAGTGATGATCAGATGAGTAGGGTCTGAGTGCAATATGTTCACATCCCACTGAGTAATGAGGTTCTGATTAAGCAGGATGCTACAGCCATTTAAAGTTGAACCAGAGATGCATTGCTTTTTCTATCTTAATAACACTGCACAGAAATAAAACCTTTTGGGGGATGATCAAAGGTTTAACACAGAAAGGAGGACAAGTGGATTCCATAGAAGAAAATCTGCTTCAATGACCTGTCTCAAAGAGCACTAGTAAAGGAAGAGTGTAAAAATCACAAAGCAGGATAAAGGGAAAACAAGACCAACCTAAAGAGAAGAGCTGGGCTAATGAAATGGTTACACTGCAGAAGTCTGTGCAGGTAATCGAAGTGAACAGTCAGTGACCAAGATAATTAATTGTCAGGGCCTGATAGGCTAAGGGCAGTATATATGAGAGAGATAAAAGCAAGATAATCCATTTAACCTTGTGGGTGCATATTAAACATCCTGGACAGTAAAACTAGTTAGTACTCTGAAGGCAAGTTGGAGCAGGAGTACAGTGGTCTCAGGAACACTTGTTAAAGTAGTGTTTGATTGTCAGAATGACCCCCAGTTTGGGGCATAAATTCTCCAGTAGATACAGAGTGACAAAGTTTATGCATTCAAGTACAGAAGGCTAGCAGGCATTATATTATTTTCATTATATTTTTAATTTTATCGTATGCCTCCATTGACGTTTTGAACAAAACATTTTAATTTACAACTTGGATGTGAAGGTAAATCTGATTGTAACCAAAGGTAAAGATAATTTGTTATTTATAAATCATGTATGGCTTAATAACATTTTGCTTGTCTCACACCTCCAGGGACTCAGCTTCAAGTTTTGGCTCTGTGATTTTCTATGTGACATTTACAGATTGTCTTTGTGTCTAAGTGTGCTTACTCTAATTTTCTTCGACACCCCAAGCGCCTTTCTTTTAATAGTTTCCTCTAAATTGGCTTCATATGAGAGTGACAACTTGATGGACTGGCATGTCATTTATGGTTGGATCCTGCTTTGTGCATAATGCTGCCAGGATAGGCAGCCTCTGTCTGTAACCATGTCATGAAATGAGTAGGTCAGTAAAATGTATAGATATTTGGATTTTTATGAACCAAGCACAGCAAGTATCAGTAGAGCTGATGTGTGAAAACTATGATTTGTACTCCAAAAATGATAATTGAAGCCAAAGAATAATTCAAAAGGAAAAATGTGTAAGTAAATAAATAAAATCAACCAAACAAGCAAAATTAGCCCCTGAAGTTATGACAGATTTAAGGTTATAAGCACATTTACTTTTGCAATTTCAGCAGTGTGAGCCATAAACAGTTAAAATCATATCTTCTTCATTTCAAATACAGTGTCCTTTAGAGGTTTTAGTTTATGACAGGTCATATGATGTTCGTTGGACTAACTGAAAGACAACAATATGCAATTCATACAGGAAAAAATACTAACAATAAAAAATGTAATTCTGTGTGTGGTCCCCAAACTCCCAACACAAAGACCCAGACTCATGTTTCAATAGGAACAGAGTTTATTGGTGTAAACTCTTACAAGTCAGTATTTCCCACACCTCAACCACAGCTCTAATTCCCACCATTTCTCCTCCGCTCCTCCAACAAGCTTTGTCTTACTTCTCCCAACTCTGGCTTCCTTAGTTAAGGCAGGCATCCCCTTTTATGTAAAACCCGGGAGCACTTCCAGTATCCTAAAGCTGTGGTTCAGTAATACTTCCTGGTAAGGCTGGACTGTGACAAAGTAGGGCTCGCTAGTTCTATCAGCACCCCTCTAGCAGCACCCATGGAAATCAACAGGACTGAGCCAATGAACTACAGTTCCCAGTGTGCCCTATGGGAATCTGTAGTGGTAATGTAACACAGGGGGGCTGCAACCTAACATTTTGGGGGAGACAATGCCCCGGCCAAATTGTCTTCTCCTTTCCTTCCACGCCACTGGTATCCTGGCCAGAATATGACCCAAGAACAGCTCTGGCTGTGTCTCTACATGGTGTATCTAACACATGTTACAAAGAGAGTTAGAGTAAGTCTTATGCTGTGTGTGACACAACCCCCAAAATATTGTCATGATTTCTAAACATGGAGAATACTGCAAAATTCCTTCATGCATTTATTTCTAGTAGGACTGATTAGTTAAAGGCCCCCAATGTTATGGAAAGATCTTCTTGCTTATATAAGAGATGCCTCTATGGTCTCAGATATTAAGTCCAGGCTGAATGCTAACAACTTGATTCTAGCATATCCTGACTAAAAAGAAAATGTAGAAGTTTAAGAATAATTAAGAATGGTCACTAACTCTCCTCTATTCTCTTTCTCTTCTTGATATCTTACTTTGGTACTTGGTGTTTAATCCATTTTACTGCCAATGGGAAAGACACCAAAGATTCTAGGAGATTTGGAATCAAAAGATCGCCATATTAAACTGACCAGCACAGACTCAAACTGTAGAATGCCCAGGAGGGGGTGGGTGCCAATTGGCTGAGGTCTTCAGGACTGTGAGTATGTCTGACTTTGTCTTTTGATTTTATATTATAACTGACCTGTGGACCCCGAAGTGGTTTTTGTTCTCTAGGGATGCTGCTGACTGAAGTTTTTGTTTTGCACCTCTCTATTGCCAAATAGTCATAGCTCAATGATAATATTCATAGACAGATATTTTTAGGATCCACTTATGTTAATCAGTTTGGAACCTCTTTGATTTACTGTATGTTTAAACAAATATGGTTATCTATCTTTATACAGTATGTATCTGGCAAATAGTAATTTGTAATAATTGTATTTATATTTATATTTACATGTGAATATGTTACAACACTCAGAGCCTGAAGAGTGCTAGAAAAATAAACTGATTTGAATTGTAAGTTTATGTTTTTAAATAATATTATTGGCTTATAGAACTCTTGACCTATAAGTTTTTGCTTTTTTCCTGGATACATTTAAATAGGTTTGCCCTGTAAACATACACTGTTAATTCTGTTAATACTGTTTAAAACAGGAGTGCCCACACTTTTTCGGCTTACTTTTAAAATGACCAGGCCGAAATGATCTACCTGCATTAAAAATGCTACATATATATATATATATATATATATATATATATATATATAT
>JANRMT010062819.1:56060461-56154571 GCA_026402145.1 Polypterus bichir lapradei | reverse complement strand
TATATATATATATATATATATATATATATATATATATATACAGCATTCAAAGTCTGAATCACAATCTGATTGTATGGGTGGTTAGCTACCAGGTAACGCGTGTGGTTGGTCTGCAAGTCGGCAATCATCCGTCACGGGTGCCCTCTCAGTTGCGAGGAGCAGATCATAGAATGTTACATAGTTAAATGTCAAATAATGCAAAGAGTACGCAACACGTGTTTCGCCCTATTTTTGGCTCATCAGGCATACACTCTCCATTGCACCCCTCATTGGCGATCGAACCTCGGATGTCAGACAAACACACTTCGATTTTGACATTGTGAGAGAAAAAAAATTCTCTTCCAATTCCACATCCAGCCCATACCCTCCCCAAACTATTTTTTTTTTAAATCCCTTCTCTAGTCGATGTAAATTGGAAGGCTAACTGGATCACAGCCGGAGTTTTACAGTAGCTTGCGCATTTGATCGTTCGTGCGGGATGAACAGTGTGTTAGAAGGAAAAGAGCTCTCAGACTGGCCGCCCTGTATGTCAATCAAGTGGCAAATGCCATAGGGAGGATATATGATAGACTAACATATAAAAATTTTTTTTTGAATGCAACGCGATCTACCCGCACTTTGCGATCTACCGGTCGATCACGATCGACGCATTGGTCACCCCTGGTTTAAAAGAATTTAAGGCTTAGTTTGATTGATCTATGCAGTGCCGTTGTTTCCAAGACCTGAAGTCAGTAATACATATTTGAAGAAACATTAAAAAATGATTTAACGAATGGTGTCTACTTTAACATTAAGACTGATGCACCCTAAACTTGTTATACATCATACAAACTTAGTGAAAATTAATAAAGTCCTTGCTTTTCTGACAGGTTGCCAATTAACAGTAAACTACAGTGGTGCAATTAATTATGGCTTGGCATAAACCAGATCACATTAGCAGTAACATTTTCATTTGAGCACTCTTTGTTTTATTTTATGGGTCCTGTTAGGTAATTAACACATCCGTTTCATTTTGACTGACACCACCTTGAACTGCATTAATGCATCAGTAAGATCATCTAAATCCAAAATGTACACATAGGGCACAATTATTTTGTCAGAAATAAATAATTCTCATAAATAATAAAAATTTAATATGAAAACATTTAATATTATAATATTTTAAAAAAATAATTCACAAAGCACTTGCAAATTATTCACCATCAAAACACATAAAATAAATACACACAAACAAATTTTGACTTATAAGAATAAGATGTCATCAATGGGTTGGACATGAGTTTAAGGCTTGGGGTACCAGCCTAGCAATCCTGTTTTTATTAGGACAAAAATAATGAAAATTATTGCAAATAATGGCCACTGCCATGCTCTTTTTTTAAGCACAAAGTAAGTTCTGTAGAGATGTTCTGTCCAATCGCCTGTCTCTCTCTGGAGCTTTAATGAATGTCTACTTCCAGTCAGTGTACCAAAAATATAGTAATCACTCTGGAAGGGTGGGGCTTCTGGACTCCACAGCAAGGTGCGGTCAGGGATCCTCTGATGCCTGCCCTTCAGAGCTATGAGGAAAAAGGAAGGGATAGTTAGCGACAGAGCCTCTTCTTGTCCCGGGGTGGAATTACCTACTTCAGCAGATCCCTGAAGATGCCTCCTATGTGCTAATGTATGACAAAGAATAAAAAATTATTTTTTATGTTGTGATTAGGACCAGATATTAGTTAATTAAAAAAGAGAAAAATGCTCTCTACTTTGTTGTATATAACTGTTTAGGGAAAAAAATGAAAATAATAAGAGTATATGGAGAGTGTTGCTGTTAGCTTTTGTGTAGGGTCTGTTTTGTATTTCTCAGTGTTGACTTCATCAGGATGCACCCCAGATATGCACATTGCCACAAAATTTTAAAATGGTATTTTTATTAGTTTCAGGTTTATAGCTATCATAGACATGAATTCTCTTATTTCTAAGATATTTAAAGTGAAAAAACAGACCTTAAGAAAATACATATATGTTAAAAGAAATCTTTAATTCTTTTTACTTTTTTTAATACATATACTGTAGGTAAATATATATCTGTCTGTCTGTGCCAGGAATTGAGCCTGCAGACACAATTACTTATGAATGACTACAGGCCAGTGACACACACTCCAGTCATAATGAAGTGCTTTGAGAGACTTGTGCTGGAACACATTGAACAGAATATTCCTGATAGTCATCATCACTTCTAATTTACCTATCATTGCAGCCGGTCCACAGAAGATTCCATATTCCTTGCACTAAATACCATCCTGGCACAACTGGATAATTAAAACCATTATTCCAGAGTCATGTTCATGTATTACAGCTCAGCATTTAAGACTTGTGAAGGATGGCCGGCCATTTATCCCGGCCAATACCCCCAAGCCGCCAGGTGGAGCCCTCCTTGCAGCGTGGAGGTCCCCAGAAGACCAGCAGGGCATCATGGACATTGGAGTTTTTATGCAAAGCCCTGCTGGATGCCGTGGGGGCCACAGGAGGGAGCTGCAGGGAGGACCGAGGGCTTCTTCGTGCCCTGTGACCCGGAGGTTCGTCACAGGAAGAGCGACGGACTTCCGGGTTGAAGAAAAGGACTATTGACCCTGACCCGGAAGGAATAAGGACTTGTGGACTGTTGGGCAGAAACGCTTCCGGGTCAGGAGATATAAAAGGACTGTGGGAGCTCCCAGTCGGCGAGCTGAGCTGGGTGGAAGGGTGGCAACGCGTCTGGGAGCTGGAGGATTGTATTATTGTGGTTTATTGTAATTTAATGAGTATTGTGGTGGAGAGTGTGCTTTGTGCACTGTGGCGACAAAATAAAGTCAACTATTGGACTTTTACCTGGTGTCTGGAGTCGTGGACAGGGGTTCAAGGGAGCGAGAGCGCCCCCTATCGATCACAGACTGTTGTACCTCAAAAGAAGATCAACAAAATCCTCAAATTTGGACTACATGCTGCAACTGGGATTTAGACTTCCTGACCGATGCATTTCAGGATGTGAAGAGTTGCAGCATCTTTTCCTTCATGCTGACCCTATACTTCTTGATCACCTCTTATTATGTAGTCAAACACAGCTCTAACTTCAGCATTAAATTTGCTCATGACTCCACTATCATAGGCCTCAGAACAAACAGTAATGATAAAAGGTGTTACAGAGTAAGTCAACCATCTGAATCAGTGGTGCCATGATAATAATCACAACTTCAGTGTCAGTAAAAACCAAGCAGAGGGCAGGTCATACTTCTGTCTGCAATGGAGGCGTTACTATTGAAAGAGTGAGCTGCTTTAAATTCTTTGAAATGAATATCAATGACACACTCAGTTGTCTACAATACATTTCAGTTCTTGTCAAAAAGACTCACCAGCCCCTCTACTTCCTCAGACATTTGGAGACACCTCACACTTCTCCATCTATTCACTTAAACTTCTACAGGAGCATACTGGAGTCCATCCTCACTGGCTGCATCACATCCTGGTACTGCACCTGCTTGGCTCAAGATTGTAAAATCTTTATATATAATATGCTACCGTGGCCGTTCCTTTGTCTGTCCAGGATTTTAAATCACCTGTAGCTCACAAAACCTTTTGACCTGAATTTTGGTACACATATACTACGTGACGTCTACTATCCGCTTTTTGGGTGATGATTCACCTCCAAGGTTATTCCTCTTTTTATTTTTATTTTATTGTAGAATCAACAATTGGCAGCAGCCGTGCAGCGCATGTGTACGGGTGCCATTCTTGTTCCCTACCGCCTTTGCCGTCACTTCTCCTACCTCTTCAAATCCTAAATCATTCTTGAGGTAGATTGAAGACTTAAGTGCCAGCTTAAGTGAAAAATTAAGAAAAACGTACTAAGCAATTGCAACACAAACACTGACTTAATTAGTTTTAATGTGAAAAGATGCAGATGAAAGAAGAGACGAAGCGGACCGCTAGGGTGGAGAAAAGAACAGCTGCTCAGGAAGCAGCAAGTGCATCAACCTCTGAGCAAATGAATGTTAAACGTACAGAGAAAGAGGATGAAAACTAGGAATGCCCAAGTCAAGTGTATTCACTGCACGTTATCGTGCAGTACGCCGTTACTGGTGTGAATATTACTGGCATTCAGCTCACTTCGGTTTAAGAAATATACAATACTCACTGCCTTAGAAAGGCAAACAGGGAACTCACCTATACTGTATGGTTTGAAAATATACATGACCATTGGCACTAACACCAGCAGATTCACAAACAGTTTTTACCCACAAGTTGTCAGGCTGATAAACAGCCAATCAGAACAACACATATTCTCTATATGTACGTCTCATGCTGTGTATACTTTTTATTTATTTATTGCTTGTATTGTATTTACTTCAGCTGTTCTGAAGAGGTTCTGCGGTGGGCTGGCGCCCTGCCCGGGGTTTGTTTTCTGCCTTGCGCCCTGTGTTGGCTGGGATTGGCTCCAGCAGACCACTGTGACCCTGTAGTTAGGATATAGCGGGTTGGATAATGGATGGATGGATGGATGGATGTTCTGAGGAGACATAGAAGTATGAACTTTATTGTTCAAAAAAAAAAAACAACTCAAAACTCATCTGTTCAGGAAGGCTTTTAGCTCTATTTGACTTCATTCCCCTTCTCTCAGTTTACCTCTCTGTCAAAATGCTTATGTAACCTGTGTGTGTGTGTGCTAGACCATCAATTCTGTTGTCTGTTAGGCTTTCTTTGAACTTACTGTCTTAATATTCTTTATTTATTTATTTGGTTTGTACAATGCTATAGGCTGTATACCCTGCTGTTTTCTTTTATTTTCTGTAAGTGCCTTGAGCATGGGAAAGGCGCTATATAAATAAAATGTATTATTATTATTAATGTATTATTGTTCTGCATACACATGACAATAAACATACATATTGTAACATACCAAACTGTGTTTAAACATATCATTTTTGCAAATGTAATGTAATGCTATGTATACTGTTTATATTTAATTATTTTTTATTGTATTTTTATCAACTGTTCCGAGGAGATATGCAATTAAAAATTCCATTATAGTCAATACAAATGACAATAGACTTGATTTGACTTGAAAACTAATGAAGATTTTCACATAAAATTTGCCACAGGTATTACTATTTTAAAATGTTAAAAGCATATTGATTTTGTTTAAAATCATTTAAGTATGTCTTATGTTATAGAAGTAAACACATATACTATTGGTGTGTTTATAGGGAATATATTAAGACAGAGTCAAAAATTTGACTTTAGGTTTTATTTGCATGTTTTAGCCATCCCTGTGCATGATTTGACCATTTGCTGGGCTATGTGTGTGTGTTTGTATCAAGTTATTATAATAATCACTTAATTCCAAATTAAACTTAGAATACAGTTATTAGAATGTTAGAACATTAGAAAAATTTTCATGAGAGCAGGCCATTCTTTCTGACAAATCTTGCTATTCCTTTCCATTTAATTCCTGTAAAATATAAAGTCAAGTTTTGAAAGTTCCCAAAGTCCTACTGTCTACCACACTGCTTGGTAGCTTATTCCAAGTGTCTGTGGTTCCCTGTGTGAAGAAAAACTTTCCAAATGTTTGTGTGAAATTTACCCTTAATAAGTTTCCAACTGTGTCACTGTGTTCTTGTTGAACTCGTTTTAAAGTAACAGTCTTGATCCACTGGATTAATGTGCTTCATAATTTTAAACATTTCAATCATGTCTCCTCTTATTCCCTTTTTACTTAAACTGAAAAGAGTCAACTCCTTCACTCTTTCCACGTAAGTCATATCCTGCAGACCTAAAATCATCTTTGCTGGGGTTTTTCTAGTGCCGCTCTGTCTTTTTGTGCAGCGCGGATACCAAAACTGCACACCATACTCCAGATATGGCCTCACTTTCTTTGACTTGTACACTTCACACATCGTGCTATATAACGGAACATTCTGTTAGCCTTCTTAATGGCTTCTGAACACTGTCTGGAAGTTGATAGTGATGTGTCCTCTATATTTTTTAGTTTTGGAATATACTAGAAGTCTATTTACTTTGAGGAAAATTACTAACAAATGTTTTTTTTTTCTCTACAGAGGTAATGATTTTCTTTTTTTTTCCAAACAACAGGGAAAAAGAATATACATTTTTAACAAAGTATATTTCCAATTCATTCAACCTAAAGAAACAATAGCCAGCAATATGTTAAATCTAAAATCACAGCTTTATGTAGGCACTGTAAACACCCATTTTTGTTCTTATAATGAATACCAAAGAGATTGAATAAGTAAAAAAATAAAATAAAAAGGCAAGTAAATACATAAATATTTAGTTTTAAAAAGATGAAAAGACTGAACTATCACCTTTAATTTGTCATGGAGCAGTAAGGACGCCCCATTTCACAGACTGATAAGCCCTCAGTTGACTCTGCTTCTGGCTACTCCTCAATATCATGATTTTGATGTACTGTATTAGAAACACGGCCATGCAGCTGGCACTCTGCACACGGATAGCACACATTGCTGCTGATTGCGGAGTCGGCAGCTGCATCCCTCACTTTCAAAGGGGTTTGAAAGCTGGAAAGCATTTCACAGAGGCAGATAAAGAAAAGCCAGAGATGGCAATTATACAAGGTAAAGAAAAGTAAAGAAAATTAATTTAAATGTTACTATTGTTATTACTTACAGTGATTCTGTAAATGAAGCATGGCCCTTGTTTGTCTACTGGCTGCCTCTGTTGACTTTTCAACAATTAAATATATGTCTTACTTTCTCTTTTTTTATTAAATTACTAAAAAGGCCAAATTGTTGGTCTTTGAGGGATTAGAGTGCAATATTAGCTGACAAAACCAAAAGGACAAACAAATTAGCTTTTTTTATATTTTAAATTTGTTATATTTCATCACATAATGAGAACTATGTGAACAAACAATATAAATAATATAATTTCTAGGTGTTTTACATAGTTATATTTTACACAAAAGAAATTAAACACAGATATGTTAAAGTTAATAAAGAATAGGATGAATAATCAATTATAAATCACAAAAAGCACTTTTATAAAGACATGTCTTCAACCTTTGCTTAAAGCCGCAAGTGATGGTGATGCCCAAACCAATTTGTTCCATTGGCACAGTCTAATGGAGCAGAAGACTTGTTCGCCCATTGTAAAGAGCTTTCTGTATACCACAGCCAAAAAGTTAGAGGATGCAGACTGGAAATATTTTATGGATGTAAATGGAATGAGCAAATCCTGAAAATACGGTATGTGTGTGCAGTAGCAGTAAGAAACTTGTATGTATACAGGGGACAAAATCTTCTATTATATCCACTCTTTGACAGGAAACCAGTGCAGAGAAAGGCCAGAGTGATGTCTGAGTACTCCTAGGTATTGTTGAGTACATATACATGGCAATTTTAAATGTATTGTTACTTCTCGTTGGTATTTTGGAAAAACTAAAAGGACTATAAGGTTTTAATAAACAAAGTACACATTTTAGGAACCGTGTATCAGCTGTTTTTCCTATAGAAGGTCTTCTTATTCTAGAAGAATCTTTTCAGGTTTAGGAAAAAATGTTTTTAGCATTAAAGCACTCTTCATTTAATCTAAACAATACTCGGACATTTGTACATAACTTCAAATAATGAATTGGCATTAAGGGAGGAATTTTTTGTAAAGAATTTTGTTATTGTATTCAAATCACAGCTAGTTCTGCCCCTTCCATTTCAAACTGTTCACATCAGACTTATGTTGAAGAAGAAGCAAGCAAAAACAAAATTTTAAGTTTATCTTTCAGACGATTTAACATATTATATCATGTAGAAACAACTTGAAAGTTTTAAAGAAAACCACATGATGTCTAGGATATTTGTTGCTTTTGTAGTGAATTGGAGTGACTAAACAGCTGCTGTGACAGAACTGCAATGGTCAGCCTGTCTGTACAGAAGAGTAGGTCAACCACCATCTCTGGAACATGTGTCTCAAAACAAAAGAGAAAACACAAAAAGAAGGAAAGTAGCCTATTTAACAGAGAATTTAGAAATCGAAATTAACGGAGCCTCTGAAATTTGATTTGGGAAGCCTACAGGGCAAAAACGTCATGAAATCATCTGCTTTCTTCTGTAAAAGATGACCGATTAGTCTCAGCATTTAAATCCAGGCTGAAAATCCATTACTTTTGTGTAGTACAGCCTCATTAGAGCTGAATCATTATGAACACTTACTGACGCTTCTCTATTCTGCTTCTCTTCTTGCTATCCTGCTGCGTCACTTGCTTCAGCTGATATATTGCTAAGATACAACTAGCTCTTACCCAAGGAAAGTGACACGAGAGACATAGGGAGCCTTGGCATAAAGGAAAAAAAGGATTTCTTCTTACTACTAGAATGTCCAGGCTCCTACTGTCGGTATAGTACATAATACCCAGGAAGCAGTCAGTTGGCCTGTGATACTTTGTTCTTAATAACTGAGTGAAATCCCAATTTCTCTGGGAATGCAGTTAATTGTAGATTTTCCTCTCTTTAATCTTCTGCAGGCCACATCCATCCATTATCCAACCCGCTATATCCTAACTACAGGGTCACGGGGGTTTGCTGGAGCCAATCCCAGCCAACACAGGGCACAAGGCAGGGAACAAACACACACACACACCAAGCACGCACTAGGGACAATTTAGAATCGTCAAAGAACCTCATCAGCATGTCTTTGACTGTGGGAGGAAACCGGACTACCCAGAGGAAACCCACACAGACACGGGGAGAACTTCCAAACTCCACACAGGGAGGACCCGGGAATTGAACCCGGGTCCCCCAACTGCCACGCAGCAGCACTACCCACTGTGCCACTGTGCCGCCCAGCAGGCCACATTTCAATTATAATATGTACTTTATAGTATAATGATTTCTTTATGTTAGTTGTTGAGATTATTTTAGTTACTCAATGTAAATATTGTGAATACAATCACATGAAATTGACAGCAATAAGTAGCAGTTAGTTCAGGGTTTTGAGAAGCACAGCATTTAAATTACTGCCGTCTTGAGGTAAGTATGGCAAATTGGAAGGTTTTATAAAACACATATAGATTGATTGATATATGATTTAGCCTTTAAAAAGGGAATTCAAGTTTGTGTTCCAGAATAATGAAGAACTAGGACAAAGATGCACCCAAGTTACTATGTGCAAATCTAGAGAAACATGAATTTTTCAAATTTCCATTGCTGTGCACAAAAAGTGAAATTCGCACTTTTCTGGATAGCTGTAGAGATTTATATAAAAACCGTGAGATCCTGAATTTCATGAGTAAGAAAATACATCTTAATAATGATTACATCTTGCCTGAAGAAGGGGCCTGAGTTGCCTGCTTGCATGTTGTAATCTTTTTAGTTAGCCAATAAAAGCTGTTATTTTGCTTGACTTCTCACTACATGAGTAACAGAAGCAATTCTAATAAAAAGGACATAGTAGTGCACATCATCAAATCTCAGGCCTTCCTACCTCATCTCAATCCTCTTCTTTGTTGTGTTGGCAATACTGGCTAGCAAGTGCAGTTAGACCTAAAGTGTATGGTGCCTTAGTTATGATTTAGCCTATACTGTTGGATCTTGCTTGAATATAAATGTTAGCACACAAGGAAACCAAAACTAGGCACCATTGATTATAATTATAGCTAAACTTCTTCTTCCTCATTGCACCCCATAGTCTTACAGATCATTTGGGACAATGGTGGGAGCCTTCTATTTTGACCAGGATCCTTTCCTCTCATGAGCCAAGTGGATATCATTCAGCCATTTTTTTCCCATCTTCCTCTTTTCCTTATTCCTTTTCCAAGCATTACTGTCTTTATTAATCTGTCATATTTTATCCGACAAACACTGTCAGTTTCTCCACTTTCATCCTGGCTCACTACTGTTACTGTCCTGTTTAACTCCTTTCTGATCTCTTCATTACAGATCATATTCTTCCAAATTATTGCCATTCTTTTTCAATAGCACGTAATTTAAAAAAAATTCAACTTATTGATGATGACTTTATTCAGATTCCATGAATCGCCTGCATACAGCAACATAGGCATCACACATACGTCTTGTGGTGGATTGCCGGCATTTTATTCCGGCCCTCACCCCCAGGCCGCCAGGAGGAGCTCTCCCGACAACATGAACATGCCCCAAGTTCCAGCAGGGCATCATGGACTATGTAGTGTTTGTACACAGCCCTGCTGGATACCTTGGGGGCCACCAGGCGTCGCTGTAGGAGGGCTCGTAGGCTCTTATGTGCCCTATGACCCGGGAGTATGTGACGGTCACGTGACAGGAAGAAACGACGTGCTCCCAGGTTGAAGAAAAGGACTATTTACCCTGACCCGGAAGGAATAAGGACTTGTGGACTGTTGGGCAGGAACACTTCCGGGTCAGGGAGTATAAAAGGATCATGGGAACTCCCAGACAATGAGCTGAATTGGGAGGCAGGGTGGCTAAGCGTCTGGGAGTGGAGGATTGGTTATTTGAGTAATGTTTATTTGAGAATTGTGGAGAGGAGCGTGCTTTGTGCACATTATTATTATAATAAATAATAATTGGACTTTTTATCTGGTGTCTAACGTGTGGTCTGAGGGTACAAGGGTGCAAGGAAACCCTTAATCTGTCACAGTCTGCTATTCTCAGTTTGGTCTTTACATTGATGTTTTGCTCTCCCAAATCATTTTCAGGCTTGCAAAGGTATTACTTGCTGTTTCCATTCTCTGTCTTATTTCCTTGTTTGTAATCTGAAGATATCATGCTCCAGTCCCCAGGTATATGAACTGCTGTACACATGCAAGTTATTCACATTATTTGAACATCTCTGCTGCTTTGTTGTTATTCATTACCATCACTATTCATTACCATCACTTTTGTCTTATGTCTGTTAATGTATTGTACAGTCCAATGATGTATAGTACAGTCTTTTAGCTAAACTAAAATACATACACATTTCTATTAATAAAATTCTACTTCAAATGTATGGAAAAAATAGAAGCACTAATATATATTGTATATATTATTCTAATTCTCCCTTTTGTTTGTAAGTCTGAGAAGGTTGTTTTCCAATTAAATGACTCCTGATTTACCCCTAGCACTTTTCTCTAATTGATACCTTGCCTAATTTGGAACTCCAGGAGTCCATCTATCAGCCTGAAAAAATCAAAGTTTTACTCCATTTGGGATATATAATGCTCAATAAGCTTTAAGAATTATCTGTCAGGCCAGAAGGTATGAACTATCATTACACTATAATAAACTAATTCAACAAAAAGAAATTCAAAGAAATAATACTTTGATGGAATCCTTAACACGCTATTATAGTTGGTACCAGACATTTCGTTTAATTTTTTTCTAATGCAATAGTTGATTTGGGTATAGTATATATACTATAGCAAAATACCTGCGCTTCGCAGCAGCGAAGTACTGCCTTAAAATTTTTATTAAGAAGAAAGTTTTACCTTTTTAAACTGAGGGAAAATATGCCAATAATTATTTGTTAAGGATCTCTTTGTATACCATGTTGTCAGTTCGGCCCTCCGGTTGTAACATGACCAAGCTGTGCGCTGAGCTTACTCTTGAGCATGTAACTTACAGTTGGCCATGTGAACAGTAATCTTGTCTCAAATCTCACAGCTTGGATTGCTGCTGTCATAATCGGTTTGAGGTTCATGGTTTGTTTCAATTACGATAGTATTTGCAGGATTTGTTGTGTTGAAGTGACATTCGGCATCTGTCAAGCATTGTAAGCACACAACCGGTTTCATCGATAAAATCACATCCAGCTTTTGAGAGTTTAAACATTTATAAACATCAAAGTGTCCACTACTGAAATCGTCACCTGTGAATCTAAGATGTTTAAGAGGCATTGGCGGTTGTCGAAATGTGTAAAATATTTGGCCATTTCGGTACACTTGAAAGCGACAACCGAACAATTCAGCGGCAGCCATCAACTCACATGCAGAACCATAGGTGAAGGGCTTAAGCATTTCACTCTTATAGTGCTCCTGTGTAGTATAATTATCTCCTGTACCGTCATCAGTCCACACCTTGAACCTGTCCCAGTCATTCAATACATAAGACACAATGTTCCTCCGGATATCAAGAGTGAGCCTGATATGGCCGTGCAATATGTAACAAAGAGAATGGAAAAGGTAGGTGCCATCTCCGGGCATGGAAACCACTCAGTAAGTGACAGTTCTTTGATCGATAGTGATCACCTCGATAGACATTGTAATGGGGGTTGGAATGATAAAGGAAATGGGTACCTGAGCAATGTAAAGTAAGTCTAAAATACCTATACAATAACTATAATTGTAATAAACAAACAATAAAACAGGGGAGAAGCCGTGGATTAAACAAAAAGGCTGTAGTTATCAGTAGGGAGACGTGAATCCCGTGGCGAAGCAAGGAAGGGAATGTAGAGACCGGAGCGACGGACGGTCTTATATAGGCAGGCAGCCAACAACGTGGGAGGCGTTGGGATGGGGGACCCAACGCCACCTCACACAGTGACTGAGCTGCAGGCTATGGACGTATATATGTACGTAAGTAGGATTCAGTTAGCGTTGGGAACCCATGTACCAAATTTCTTGAAGATGGGCCCATAAGTAACAAAGACTGTTGAAAAGTTCAATATGGTGGCACATCATACCACCGAAATAAGTACGTACATTGGTTTCGGTTAGTGCAGGGAAGCCGCCTATAAAATTTCGAGAAGATCGGGCCATAAATAAGAAAGTTCAACATGGCGGACGTTGTTGACCATTATGACCATTACGCGTAGAATTTCGAAATGAAACCTGCTTAACTTTTGTAAGTAAGCTGTAAGGAATGAGCCTGCCAAATTTCAGCCTTCTACCTACACGAGAAGTTGGAGAATTAGTGACGTTGGAAAGTTCAATATGGTGGCTGAGAGTGGCGTCATACCACCGAAATAAGTACGTACATTGGTTTCGGTTAGCTCAGGGAAGCCAACTACCAAATTTCGTGAAGATGGGGCCGTAAATAAGAAAGTTCAACATGGCGGACGTTGTTGACCGTTATGACCGTTACGCGTAGAATTTCTAAATGAAACCTGCTAAACTTTTGTAAGTAAGCTGTAAGGAATGAGCCTGCCAAATTTCAGCCTTCTACCTGCACAGGAAGTTTGAGAATTAGTGACGTTGGAAAGTTCAATATGGCGGCCAACAGTGGTGTCATACCAACGAAATAAGTACGTACATCGGTTTCCGTTAAAAGTTTAATATGGCGGCCGACAGTGGCATCATACCACCGAAATAAGTACCAAATTTCAGCCTTCTACCTACATGGGAAGTTGGAGAATTAGTGACGTTGGAAAGTTCAATATGGCGGCTGACAGTGGCGTCATACCACCGAAATAAGTATGTACATTGGTTTCGGTTAGCGCAGGGAAGCCGCCTACCAAATTTCGTGAAGATGGGGCCATGAATAAGAAAGTTCAATATGGCAGACATCGTTGACCGTTATGACCATTACGCGTAGAATTTCGAAATGAAACCTGCTTAACTTTTGTAAGTAAGCTGTAAGGAATGGGCCTGCCAAATTTCAGCCTTCTACCTACACGGGAAGTTGGAGAATTTGTGACGTTTGGAAAATTCAATATGGCGGCCGACAGTGGCGTCATACCACCGAAATAAGTACGTACATCGGTTTTGGTTAGCGCAGGGAAGCCACCTACCAAATTTCGTGAAGACGGGGTCATTCTTCTACCTACACGGGAAGTTGGAAAATTGGTGACGTTGGAAAGTTCAATATGGCGGCCGACAGTGGCGTCATACCATCGAAATAAGTAAGTACATCGGTTTCGGTTAGCGCAGGTAAGCCGCCTACCAAATTTCGTGAAGATGGGGCCATAAATAAGAAAGTTCAACATGGTGGACGTTGTCGACTGTTATGACCGTTACGTGTAGAATTTCAAAATGAAACCTGCTTAACTTTTGTAAGTAAGCTGTAAGGAATGAGCCTGCCAAATTTCAGCCTTCTACCTACACGGGAAGTTGGAGAATTAGTGATGAGTCAGTGAGTGAGTGAGTGAGTGAGTGAGTGAGGGCTTTGCCTTTTATTAGTATAGATTGTACATCAGATGTTTTTCTTTTATTAGCTTTTCAGTTTTGTATAATTAATAAATATTGAAAGAAAGAAAGAAAGGCTTTATGATTTACAGTGAAACTTCAAATTTTTATAAAACCATAATGATTTTGGGTGGCATGTTGTAGCGCTGCTGCCTTGCAGTAAACAGACCATGGTTTGCATTCCCCGGTCTACCCTGTAGGGACTTTACATGTTCACCCTGTGTGAGCATGGGTTTCTTCCAGGTGGTCTGTTTATCTCCCACTGTCCTAAGATATGCAGGTTAAGTGAATAGGCAACACTAATTTGGCCCTAGTGTGTTTGGTGTGTGTGTTCGCCCTGAGACTGATGACTGGTGACTTGTCCAGGGCTTATTCCTGCCTTGCACCATATGCTAGCTAGAATAGGCTCCAGCCCCCCACAGTCCTGGAGCCTCATGCATAATGCCGTACGTAGAATTCATACTAAAACATGGCATATGGACAAAAGCAGAAATATGTGTATGCACAAAAAAATTCAGATGTATAAATCTGCGTGTATGCCAGCTTCCACGTTCTTCCGCTCTATAAATCCTGGTCAGCGGGAAGAGTAATGCACATGCACGCGCCTGCAGCTACTCCCCAAGTCCTCCCAGAATTACCCCCCTTTGAATATGCAAATCAATATAAATTGCCCTTAAGCTCAGTGGTCTGTGAAAAGTCAATGGCAAAAGCACGGGGGAAAATAGAATTTCAGCGAATACCAAGTGGAGGCAAGGAAAAACGTACTATTTGTTGGTTCAAACAGTGGTATAAAGAACAAAAGGAAGATGATCAAGTGACATAGAGTGACGGAGAAACTCAAAAGTTCAAGTTGACAAAGTCACACAGTGCCCGAAATAAAAAAAGAATTTGTCAGATATCAAAGTCACTGTAAAAAGGCATAGCCCACTGTAGGAAAAAAGCACATTACTTTAATCTCGAAATTTCTACCTTAATTATGTAGTTTATTTTGTCATTGAAGTAGAACATCATAAATATCTTAAAATTTTTAATTTACTAGTTTTTCAAATACCATCGTAACTAAAGTAGTGTTTTGTATTCTATGTGCTCTATGTGTGTGAATCATTACGTGCTTCTTAAACAGGCTTTCTCTTCCTCCAAGAGTTCACAGAATCCATTACATTCATGATATCATTTTAATGAAAGGAATTGAAGCATGTTATTAAACATGAGAGCACGGTGGCGCAGTGATAGTGACGAGCTGGCAGCCTGTCCAGAGATTGTTCCTACCTTCCACAAGATGCTTGCTGCACCATGCATGACCTTTGATTAAATAATTTATTGGAGCAATACTGTCTCTTTCAAACGTACTAACTCCCAATTTCTGTCCTTCCTTTTCTTTCTCCAAGTACCCAATTTCCACACAATCAGCTCTGTAATAGATGTCAAGCCGTCTGTAAGCTTAGAACGTGGATTCTTCAAAAATTTTAAGGAACATTGAAATATCTTTGTAGTACATGTTTAATTATTATATTCATCTATCCATCCAGTGTCGCGCCAGTCCCAGCAAGAATACAGTGCAAGGCAGGAACAATCCCTGAACGGGATGCCAGCTCGTCACTAGCACTGTGACACCGTGTCCTCACATGGTTAATCATTGACAATATAGATTATTTAAATAATGTCAACATTTTATATATATAATGTAATAAACATATTTTGCTACATTTCATCTTAAAAATAATATTGTTGTCATATGTGAATACGCGCTTTATAAAGTGGCTCAGGTTGTGCAATATTTTAACTGTATCGCAAGTTTACAGTGAGGTGATTGTACTTATAAGTACAAACAGTTCTACAAGGAGCACTTGATGGACTGATTGAGTGCATTTATAGTTCTTGGGATAAAACTGTGAACCGCGATGTCTGTATAGGAAAGGCTCTAAAGTGTTTGTCATATGAGAGCAGTTCAATAAACAGCGCGCATGGCTGAGGCAGCGTGTTCTTGATGCTGTATACTGATAATTCTCTTTCCGATCAGCTGCTGTAGAGCTGTGATTCCACACTCAGATACAGTGGTATAAATACTCTGAGCAGTGCACTGACACTAACAGTGCTAAAGCAGCTATGGTATTTGGAATAGTGTGGCCATTCTGTGGACCATTATATTGTTACAGGTTAATTACAATCAGATGCCTTAAACTAATAAACAATATGTGGTTAATTTCAGTGTATTTGATAAAACCACGTCAGGGATGTGGATCTAAAAAAGAAAGGGAAACCACACTGGAACAAAAGCACTGCTTTGACACTGGGTGCCGTCAGTTTGTAAAACTGAGTGGAGAACTTGCGTATGCCAAGGATTTAGCTGGTGTGAAAATGTGTGTTGCTTTACGCCAAGTTTAGTTTTTATACATTGCGATGTGAGCCTGGAAACGGGAGTACGCAACATTTTTCTGCATTTATACATGAGGCCCCTGGTCTGGATTAAGAGGGTTCCCCTTGCTGCACCGCGGGGCATTCCCAACTGACTCCAACCCCATTCTGCTCTCCTTTCCTCTTTCTTTTCCTTGATTTTTCTTCCTCAACTTAAATAATTACAAACATGAGCTAAAGTTGCAAGGAGTATGAATATTAATAATTCATTATAATTATTAAAATTACTGTTCAGAGTACAAGAAAATAGAATGATGGATGACTAGGTATAAATGGATTTTTTTCATGGTTACTCCCGGATTTTGTACTTTTCACTGTAAAAAATTATAAATTTAGACCTTTGTGGATCTCCTTAAAATTAGCATCAATGGAAAATGTTGCAAAGGTATTGGGAGGTTGCTGAAGAAGTGGCTGTGAGTACAGGATTTGGACTGGTACAAGGATTAGATACCATCATTCCCCTGCTGCCTGCATATTCAAACAAAGCAAACAATGTCGAAAAACAAAACGTGGTGCAACAAAGGTCATTCAATAAATAATCTATAAAAGAAGTGTAATAGTTGCGATGTTAAAAAAATAAATAAATAAATCTAATAAATAGTTAAAACCAAGGATTAACATTAGAATCCTCTATGTCTCTTTAATCCCTAATGCACCTTTCTCTCTCATCTCCATTGCTCCCTCTTCCTCCTGTCTCCTTCAGTATCCTCAGGTCTCTCAAGCCCACAATTGCTCATGCTCTTTACTTCAGCATTAGCAAATTGTCCCCTGGACTGCTATTCCCCTCTGTCCACCTCAAGGCCGTCCCCAACCACCTTACCTCTTCACAACCACACTGGCTCCAACCACATTCTGCTCTTCCTCTTTCTTTTCCTTGATTTTTCTTCCTCATCTTTCCTTATTTCCCCATATGACCTACTAGGACAATTTATATCTTCGTGTGAAAAGATGTTTCATCACTGATCCATGGAGCATTAATGATGGAAGGCTGCAATGATGGTTCTCTAATTAACCATCCAGTTCCCATCATTAAGCACTCCACGGCTATCCATTTCTCTTACCCTCAGACTCTGAGCTGCACTATTTAAAGAAAATGTCCTGCAGCCACCAGATCCATCACAGACCACAGACACTTTACTACAGATACATACTCTAATTTCTAGCTGGCACAGCCTGTTGAAGTTGATGGATACTATTAAGAAAATTATATTAGCAAACATGCCATGAATTTGTTCAAACAATTCTATGGTTAATTCCTACTAATAAAAAGATTGCATTTCAACACTTTCTGGCAATCCTCGTAAATACTCTCATGGATGGAAGGGTGTTCCGATAGAGGTGGACCCCATTCCCTTACCTAGATGGAGGCTGACACAGGGGATGGTCTTGCCCAGTCGCAGATGGACTGGTGTCTTAGTGGAGATGGATGAAAGTTCCTTACACAGCCAGAAAGCTAGTATAAAATATGGCCAATATGAGTACATCCCAAGTGTGGTCAGTGTTCTCATTCCTATTTGTTGGGCCAGGGTGAATGAAGGGTGCTGAGAGTCTGCTTCCTGGGCTCACGTCACTTCCCTGTACACTAAGGAGTTGCATCCCTTCTGATAAGCCCCTGTTTGGGCTGCATGGGAGGTGTGGCTCTGGAGGGCTGCCCTGTTGGATTCCACAGGGGCCACTAGGAGATGATATTTGGAGGTAAACCCTTGGCCCTGAAGTGCTTCCCAGAAACAGTGACTAGGTACTCCTGGGTTAGGTTTAAAAGGGAGCGCTCCACAAAACCCATGTAGTCGGAGTGAGGAGACAAGATGGACAAAGCTCATCTGGGAGGAGTGGAGGAGATAAAGTCAATAAGAAAAGAGATTACATTGTGCATTGTGGAAGATGAAGTCTGGTTGAAGATATTTTGTTAAATAAAAATGGTCATTTCAAAGCAGGACTGTAGTTGATTTAATTGTGTCCAGGTGTTGGAGCTCAGTGATACCCCTCTAGTGAACGCAATATGTACTGTCTATTTCTTTATATATATTGCATGATACGTCTCTGTTTATGTTTTATATTTAAGCGGCATGTCTTATCCATGCTATCTTTGTACAGTGGAACCTTGGTTTGCGAGTAACTTGGTTTGTGAGTGTTTTGCAAGACGAACAAGAAATTTTAATAAATTTTGACTTGAATGAACGGTCTTGCAATATGAGTAGTATGCAAAAGCTTTGTCTGCCGAGTCTCACGTGATCACAACTTCTCTCTCTCGCTCTCACTCACTCACTCACTGCGGGATTGTGGCTCACTCATATAGTCAACATCCGTGCTAGCATATACCATTAGTGTGTGTGTGAAAATGCCCCCCATGAATAAAAAGGTTGAAAAGGAAAGTGGTAAGAAAAAGGAGATGATTACGGTGGAAGTTAAGAAGGAAATCATTGAGAAGCATGAACGAGGTATGCGAGTGGCCGACATTGCAAGATTTTATAACAAGTCTACGTCGATGATTTGCACAATATTAAAGAAGAGAGAAGAAATAAGGGGGCTAGATGCAGCAATGGTCACATGTTCTGGAAGATGTAGAAAAGCTGCTTCTCGTGTGGATAAATGAGAAGCAACTAGCAGGTGATACTGTGACCGAGAACTTAATCTGAGAGAAGGCAAAGGGCTTGTACACCAACCTCGTAAGTAAACTGCCAGGTACATCAACAGAAAATGAAGAAGGCTTCAAGGCCACCAGGGGATAGTTTGATAACTTTAAGAGGAGATGTGGCATCCATAATATTGTGAGGCATGGAGAGGCTGCAAGTTTGGATGCTAAGGCAGCTAAAGCATTTGCTGCAGAGTTCTAGAAGCTCATGGTTTTCGAACGTTACCTGCCACAGCAAGTTTTTAACTACGATGAGACGGGGCTTTTTTGGAAAAAGATGCCAAAGAGGACCTACATTACAGCAGAGGAGAATGCAATGCCCATTCACAAGCCCATGAAAGACCGTCTCACCCTCTTGTTGTGTGTACGCCCCTGCTCGTGTATCATTCAGAGAATCCAGGAGCCTTCAAGAAATGCAAGGTGCAAAAGAGCCAGTTAAATGTTATGTGGAGGTCCAACAGCAAGGCTTGGGTCACTCGTATCTTGTTCGTTGAGTGGATCAACAAGGTCTTCAGTCTTGCAGTGAAGAGATACCTTTTAGAAAATAATGTGCCACTCAAAGTCTTGCTGGTTATGGATAATGCTCCTGCTCATCCTCCAGACCTTGAGGACGACCTACAGGAGGAATTAGACTTCATTAAGGTCAAGTTCTTTCCTCCCAGCACCACTCCACTACTCCAGCCCATGGATCAGCAGGTCATTTCGAACTTTAAAAAGCTTTACACCAAAGCACTATTTCAGCGATGCTTCGAGGTGACTGAAGGAACAAACCTTACACTCCGAGAGTTTTGGAAAAATCATTTCCACATCGTGAGCTGCCTCAAGATCATTGATAAAGCCTGGGATGGAGTCACCAAGAGAACCCTCAATTCTGCTTGGAGAAAACTGTGGCCTGATTGCGTTTCTGGACATGACTCTGAGGGGTTTGCTTGTGAACAGGAGCCGCCAGTTGTTGATGAAATTGTGTCCTTGGGGAAGACCATGGGACTGGAGGTGAATGAGGATGACATTCAAGAGCTGGTGGAGGAACATGGCCAGGAGCTAACCACCGACGAACTAATGGATCTGCATCACTAGCAACAGCAAGAGGTTATGGAGGATATCTCGTATGAGGAGGAGGAGAAAAAGACGGAGGAATCCCTCACTTCAAATGAGATCAGGGAGATGTGTAAAATGTGGGAAAGAGTGCAAAACTTTGTAGAAAATCACCACCCAAATAAGGCGGTAGCAGTGCGAGCGATGAAGCAGCTATCATTGGACGGTTTCCTTGTTAAAGTCGCACAAAAAGAAAAAAATTCCAGCGAGCCAACGGATTGCAGTGATTCCGTGAGTAGTGAAAGTCATCCTACACAATAACCCTCCTCCTCCTCCTCCTCTCTTGTTTCCATCACACCAGCCACAATCCTTTTGAATGGCAAAGTGCAGGTTATTTTGTTTTATGTATATTTACTTTATACAGGTATTTTGTATTAATCATTTTTATATAAATATTTGTGGATTGTGAAACGAATCATCTGAGTTTCCATTATTTCTTATGGGGAAATTCACTTTGATATACTAGTGCTTTGGATTACAAGCACATTTTCGGAACAAATTATGCTCGCAAACAGAGGTTCCACTGTAATTGCTCTCAAAAACTAGAAATGTACTTAATAAGAAAGAATTACAGTGTTCTTTTGGAGAAGCACAGCCAAACTACATTTATAGACTGACTAAAAAAGAACAGATATGGATGCTTTCATTCTCACAATAGCATCCTCCTTTGTGTGATTTGTCTAATTCTTAAAAAATCATGGACTATGGGTAGCCCATGCCCAACTAATTGAAGACATAAATATTTGCTAAATGTGAATTCTTAGAGCACGCTAGAGTTGAGGTTTGTCTCATGTAAATAGATAATTATGGCATATCAATATTAAAAACTGATTTATTGTTTACTTCTAACACATTTTTTATTAATAAAGTAGTAGCCCCAAAAGTGTGATTTGAGTTGATTAATAATGTTGCCAGACAGAAATGTATTAAATTTGATTTGTTTGTAGAATAAGATGTACTTTACACGTACACAGCTAATGTTGATTTGATTTGTTGTAATATAAAATACTCTTGCATATTGTCCTCAAGTGTAAGACTGATTCCTTAATACAACTTAGTTCAGTACTGGGACTTGAGTTTTACAAATCTGCATTATTCTTTCAATGAATTCTTCATTAATTTTCAGAGTTCACTTAGGGTGTCACTTAATAAGAGGGCATAATCGCTAACTTTCCAACACCCACTGTTATTGTGACATTCCAAAATTAGCAATCAGCTAACCCACACATCTTCAGAATATCTCAAAATGAAAAAAAAAGGACTGAAGTCCATTATTTTAAATGTTAGAGGCTAACCTTGGGTTTACAAGTTAGCTAACACCTACTTTGCAAACATACTGTATACTTATTTATATATTTATAACATATTTTGACTTTAGCTATCACTTTGCAATGAAAAAGATTTATAAGAAAATGAAACATAGAACAATGGAAAAGGCTATCGCAGTATAAATTAGAATCGTAACATATGTTTTCTGGTTTAGAACTGAAGTATATTATGTTAGAGTCCTCGTGAGGCCTCCCTAGTGTTGCAGATTTTAATTTCATTAACAGCAGCTTCCAAACAAATTCAGAATAATAAATTAAATAAAATATGTAAATCTACTCTACTGTAGATCAGAAAGCACTTAGGATGTTTTAACTACAGAAGTTCATTAAACTGTGAGTGTACCCTCATGGGACAGGAATTTTGATGCAGATGTGGTAATTGAAGTTGGTTTTGGATGCAGGCATCCAAATATAAAACAGCTCTGCACTGTGTAAAGAAATACATGCTGTTTTTTTATACACATCTCCATATTTGATGTTGGTGTGATCTCATTTCATTTTGTTTTCCCTAATGAGGGTGACAACTGACTGAGTTGATCAGGCCAAACTTTTCCAAACCCAGAAACAGTTGTCGACAATTCCAAGTCCATCCAGACCAAGTGACAAGTACACAGTATATTCTGTCTGTGTGTCCAGTGTCCTCCATCCAAGTGAGATGCCAAGACTGGTGAAACATTCGCTACATCTCTAAAGCACTTCAATATATTTGTGGTTATCCTGTATTGTTATACTCCTGTCAAAAACCCAGCAGACCGTTCCAGGAAATTCATTTTTATTCTTGTACCTCAACCTTCTTTTTTTTGGTCACTGCCCAAACTTAGGGATCAAAGAAGATGATGGGAATCAAGATTGACCAGTAAATTGAAAACTTTCTCTAAGGCCTTACTATAGCCCCCTTTCCACCGCAACTTCCCTATATATAATTTCCGCTACTGCACTGGTTCATTGGTCAGTCTTGTGTCTATTCTCAATCATGAACTAGACCCCAAAATACTTACATTTCTCTACTTGGGAAAACTGCAGTCATCCTGCAAAGAACTTGGGAGATGACCATTAACTTAACTTTAGGGGTATTACCTCTCATTCAAGTTGGGTTGCATGTCACATGACATCAGGAGGATAACATTATCCACAAAAGGCAATAATGCAGCAGTTATGTTCATAAACTAGTTTTTATCTCTATTCAGTTGGATCTTATATAGCACTCTTCACTGAATATAGGCATACAAACTATAAAATATTTATTTACTGTGCATTAACACAGAGGTTAACTTAAATGCTTACATGGAGAATTATGAAAATAAATTAAGTGGGGATGATTCTACCTGATCTCAGACTAACTGAACTAATATTGTATTTCTGTGTCAGTTATGAAATGCCAGTGAAAAATATAATGTTCAAGCACAAAGGTCACTGATTGATTTTGCTGTCATTTTATTTGATCTGAGGAAATTTGTTCTGAACACTCAGGTAAAGGAAGATGTTGATATGTTAACTTATCAGGAACTAGTAATGACCTGGCTAAGATGAATACTTGAACAGACTTCTTAAAATGTCTAATTTTGAGAAATCAGTGTTATATTTATTTAGCAATGTATGTTTTGGATACATTTTATTTCTTTTATGTAAATTATTTTAGAAGTTCTGTTTTGGTTCAAGGCAGTTCACTATTTCTCCCCTAAGTCCTTTCACATGCTATAGTTTGGCCAGCCAGAAATACTGTTAGAAATAACGATTTTATACTTTACATTGTTTTCTGATTGTCCTTTTTCATTTGCTGATGTCTAAGATTAAGTAAGCTTGAAAACCAAAATAACCAGGAGCTTTGTCGAAAACCTGTCAAAGTTACAGCCAATCAAAAGCTGTCTAAAGTACACTTTGGAGCTACCGGTCCCCAGAGAGTTTCCCAATTGACAAGGACTAATTTTCTTACTAACCCCAAAAGCTACATAAACAATCAAAGCAAACAACAGATAATGTTCCTTCTTTTTCTTTAATTTTTGTTTAACAAATGATATAGTCATTGTAAACAACACACAGGGAAGCTCTGAACCAACTATATTGATGTACTAATGGTGGTCGTAATGTATCCATGACAAGCCTTTTGACATCATTAACAGGCAAGACCATAAACACAAAAAATGAACAATGGTAAGGAGTAACTGGAAAAAATAAAGGACAAGAGCAGGGAAATATACAGTGTCATCATCTAAGCCTAACACCTATAGACATGTGTATTAAATATCTCACTGTGATTAAATGGTGTGGGACACAGTTTGGTCAACTCAGTGTACAGTACGTCCACATGATTCCTAACTTTCATGCCCATAAGCATATTAGCACTTTGCCTTCTTGTATAGCAGTGACAGCCTTGCACCTTCACGAATCTGTTTTGTTTAATCAACATCGATAATGTATTTTACAGAAGTAACTTATACCTGGCCAGAAATGGCTTTACCCTAAGTTTCCAGCTCTCAACTGCAACCTACAGGTTTTGGTCTGGCCAGACCCACTATGGGAAGCTGGCTTTAAAAGTTCAGCAAGACTTTAAATGGTCAAAAATAGATCAAAAATGCCTTAGAAGAGAGAGGATAACCATAAACCTCTGGCATGTTGAGATAGCCCAAAACTAGGTGTCTTTATAAATTAAGAATTTATTTACAAAAAACAGACAAGCAAGGAAAATGGGCTAAAAAGTGTTTGCCAAAAGAGGCATACCAAGTCCCAATATGAAATCCATAAGCACAATCTGATAACAGAAATGAAAACTCCAGACCCAGAAAATATCAAAAGAAAACATTATTCACAGAACTCTAACAATCAACTCTAATGAGATCATATCGATGACCTCAATATAAAGGCGGAGGAAGGACCCTGCCGCAGTTACTTTAGGGTGGCCCTACCTCCTGGGGTTTCACCCAGAAAACACAAGGAATGTAAAAATGCTTAAAGGCATTACAAATAACAAATAATAAGCAAAAGGAAATTACATAAAGATGTAAAACAATAAACACATAAGCCAAGGAATAAACACTTCCAGAAACATAACAGTTGGTGACTGTGTTTATTAAGTTTCATTTGCTGTCCGTGGACAGTGCCTTTTTAAAAATGCATTTTCTGTACAAACTGTACATTAACTTGAAGCCTGATTGACTGTTTTTTATATTCTTGTGATAGGACACTTGGAACAGAGATAAATCAGGAAATGGGACAAAAATCCCATAATGCTTTTCCCACCAAATGAACTATGTGTACTAAAATTGTAGTGGGGCTACATAGCAATAGTGTTTTCAATGTTTGTACTGAGTGCGTTTTGTTTCCATCGTTCCGTTTTCAATCAATCGATTACATCCAGCTCATTACTATATAAACAATCAGGAGGGAACAGAGGAGGGGGAAGGAGAAAGATGGAGATTACATTTTCACAACGAACCAACTTTACCACATCACGCTTTTGGTACCAGTTTGTTTTTCATTCCACCGGACTTACTGTATTTCAATTCAATCATCGCCAGAGACCCCGGGGTCGGACTACATTATCCACCACACTCCGAGGATTCACGGTGAGGTCGTTCCATTTTTTCTGGGAAGTTCAAACGCATCACTTATCTTTTGACCAGTCATCCATATTCAGGGCAGTTGTATACTCGGACATAAGTTCACTATCATTGGCATTTTCCATATTCATTCATTGTTATTTGTGTTTTGTGTTTGTTATTGGGACAAGGGAGGGTTTGTTATTGTATATATGGTGTTGTTGTGTTGTTGCTTTGGTGGTGATTTATACATATCTATACATATACTTATTTTGTACATGTGAAATTTGCATTTTTGGTTATTGTTTCATTTAATATATTTATCCACTTATTTTTAAATATCTGCTTTTGTGTGCTTATGTTTAAACCGTCGATTGTGGGGAAAATTTTATTTGTTAGAGGTACGGCTTGGTATTTATAGATTAGCCTCAGTAATTTATCCAGGCCACAGGTCTTGGAAGTGGAGCTGCCGGCTGGGTAAGGGGTTGGCTGTTACAAAATAAAAGGCAAAAACACCTCAAAGACACATTTAATTTTGTCATCTAGTGTGCATGTTTCCTTGTAGGAGAAATGGCACTCAAAGTTCACTTATTCTTTGCTTTTCTTTCAAAATGTTTACTGCAGTCTTTTACATAATTGGTCTTTTATAGTCTTTGTATTAATGTCATTTAATTCCACTTTTAACAGAAAATAAATATTTAGTTTATCATATACCTGCACTCAATGCTACATTAAAAGAAGAAGACAGAATTATATAGAAAATGTTTGTGCGAAATTACCACATGGTAACCCCACCTGGTTACTGTAGGTCTTGTCCTCTCATAAGGTTAAATGCGGACGCCTCCAGGTTGGAACTGGCAGCAGAGCTTTCCTTGACCTATTTAAAGACTGGTTTATATGAATCTCTCTTTTCTGTTTGCCCTCTGACTTTTCATTTCTTTAATTTTCTGCTCTAATAAATCATTTTACATGGGCATATGATTAAATTTTAATGCTTACACTTGCCTTTCAGTTCATTTTACACTGTTGAATTGTTTAGATGTTTGAGTAATTATTTTACTCCCGGGACAATTTTGGGCCACTATTCTTTGCACTGGTGATGATTCATCTAGTGTATTACATACTAAGGTTTGTCATTCATTAATTTTATTTTTAATTAAATTGTGAATTTTCATTTTACGTTCTGTGATCTATTAATTATTTAATGCTTACCGGATTAAAATTTCAAGGAATTGTACTCTGTACATTTGGGTTTCAAGATTTATTGGACATATTATATGAATGTATACATATGTTAAGGTAGGTGTCTTTACATCTTCTGTTTTATTTTAGTTACTTTAATACAAGTTTGAAATTTCACATCTCTGGATATTACTGGCATCACTAATAAATGTAGTCTTCATAAAAGTTTCATTTCATAAAGGTTGTTCTACTTTGTCAATGCACCCTTCAAAGCATTACTCTTCCAGGGTAATTTAGTTTAAAGAATGTTCGATTGCAATCCCTCTTCTATAGAGCGGTGCTGTGTTCTAATTGCACTGCTCTTGTAACAGATTTTCTTCTTAACTCTTTCAATATTTTTTTATTTATTTTGCTCATAGTGGAATAAAGGTATTGGTGCAATAGGCCTTCATGGGGCTACCATAATGGTGAACCAAATGATCCTTACATAAGCTCCTTTTAATTTCATTGAAAAACTGATAATTACTAGGCAGTCAGGTTTCATGCTTGTACGCAACATCCTGACACAGGACTGTGTCCTGCCAACACCTTTGTAAAACAAAAAAAAAATCTTCTTAAAATGTTTTGTTTGGAAAAATATAAAACCCAACCATCAATGTAGACACTCTTACAGATGATGTACCTGTCAGATATAACACGATTATTTGTATTCTCCAGACTTTACTTTTACCCAGTCTATAAAGCAGGTATTTTTTTAATTTTGTAAAATATGACCCCCCCCCCAACCCCCCACCACACACACAACAGAATAACACAACTTAATTGTGCTTTTCCAGAACATAGATAAATGGTCTTCTAGCGCTGCAGAAAGCACATTTCTATCTCTCTCAAACCATATTTTGATGCAATCTGTGGGGGGATGCACTTGAAGAAAAATTTCAAAATGAAGAATAAATTAACCTATTGTGATACAGTAACCATACAATTCCCCCTTCAGAGGTTTTAACATTTAATTGTTATATAAGATTGAATTACATTGGACTTAATTTGATTTTTTTTGCATTCATCAGTAGAAAAAGACTCAAAGTAATGTCAAAATGGAAACAGGAATCTGAAAAGTGGTTTAAATTAATTACAAATATAAAATACAAACTACCTGGTTGCATAAGTATTCACCCCCTTTTAACATGACACCCCTTAATCATCACTGATGCAGCCAGTTGGTTTTAGAAGTCACAGAATTAGTTCAATGGAGATCACTAGTCAGAGATTTCAAGGAATTACAGTATAAATGAACCTTACCTGCTGTGGTGGGCTGGCGCCCTGCCTGGGGTTTGTTTCCTGCCTTGCGCCCTGTGTTAGCTGGGATTGGCTCCAGCAGACCCCCGTGACCCTGTACTTAGGATATAGTGAGTTGGATAATGGATGAACCTTACTTGTCCAACTTGTGACGTGTCAGTATCATGGCTTAACCAATGCAATGAAGACAAAATGAACAGTCTAAGCAAGAACAAGTGAGAAGATGGATACAAAATCCAAGTAACTGAATATCCCTTGGAGTCTAGTTAAATCAATCATCAAGAAATTGGAAGGGTGTTACCCAGCTGTAAATCTGTAAGCCTTCCATAAAAACGGAGTAACTGTGCAGGAAGAATAGTGGGGGAAGCCTTGAGAACTCTGAAAGACATACAGGCTACACTGGCCCAGAAGTAATAGACTGTGCAAACAACAATTGTTGCTCAGGTGCTTCACCAGTCAAACCATTTTGCATAAGTGGCAAAAATTGCACATGACATCATGGCTAGAGTTTGCCAGAAGACACATGGGTGTCTCTGAATTAGTTGGAAGAAGGTTCCATGGTCTAATGAAACCAAAAATTAGCTTTCTGGGCATCAGACTAAGTGCCATGGTTGGTGTAAGATAAACACTGCGCATTGTCTAAAACACACCATCCCCATTGTGATGTCAGCATCATGTTGTGGTGATGTTGCTCTGCAGATGTACAAAGCTGATAGACACAGACACAACTGACAAAGGTGCATCCACCATATGTACTCTACCTTATTGGAGCAATGTGTTCTCCCTATAAGCCATATGATTTCATGGTTAAAGTTTTTGAGTTTGAAATCAGTTTTAAGATAGATGCACAGTGCTGTAGAGCATCAGTTTTAGCTCAATTAAACCACAGTAATAATAACATTGTGACGGGTTTCCTCACATAGTTAAAGATGGCACGAGACAAGGACAATACCAGAGGTAAGAGGAACAGCAAGAGAGAAAGAGAGAGGAAAACTTCACTACTTCACCAGCAGTGGGGTTCACTTGTAGGGAGCAATAATCTGTATTAGGTGAATAATCTGGAACATAAATAGGGGAGAAAGTTGCAACATGGAAGAAAGTGTTAAGTGCAACAGTATATGCTAGAAGGTAGGGCCATAAAGTCTTGTGAAATTAGGGTATGGAACAGGAGGGCTGACAATAGTTCAAAATGCCTTTTGGCTGAAAGGGAACATTTTTATATGAATTAGATTTTAGAACAGGCTCTTCTGATACGTATTGTACTTTATTATAGACATAGATGGGTAAAATATCAAATCACTTATTTAAACCATTCATCGCAGTCAAGAAGATGTATAAATGTGGGCCCAGCAGTAATGCCAATCCACTGCAAAGTGAACACAAACACAGCTATACTAGTGCAATTTTGTGAGGCTAATCAACCTGACAGGGTGCCTTTGGGCTCTGGGAACTTGTGTCTAAAAAGAAAACCAATCCAAAATTGCCTGGTCTTCCCACTGTGACAGCCTTCAAGCAGACAAGGGTTTGGGGAATTTATAAGTGCTTAAAAATATATATTTGTATGCAACAGTTCTGGGGAATATTCTTTAAGTGAATGAAGGCATTGCTTGCAAAAACCTGCTTTAAATTCTCCCAAAATAAGGGTAAGTTGCCTATACCCCAGGACAAAGTTATATATTTATATAAACACTAGGCGGTGTGGATTAGGGTAAAATGCAACATTCATCCCAACCAATGTTGCAACTTGATTATATAGTTTAAAATGATTATTGGGAAGGTAAACATGGGCATGTCCCTCAAGAAATGATCTAGAAAAGTAAAATAAGGTACTAGTTTGAGAAATGGGTATCATCACTGAAGGGTGAGGATGATACTTGTCACGCAGATACCATGCATACATTAAAAAATATATAATGGATCATGATCTGATAAGTCACCTGTGTTAGAGGTCACCAAAACAAATAAAAATAATAATAATTGTAGGGTAGCATGGCAGTGCAATTTACAGCTGCTGCCTCCTAGTGGCCGGAGTTCAAATCTCATGCACATTCTCTGTGGAGTGGCTGGGTGAAGGTGGTTTTGGGTGTTTCTTTGAGTGGCCACTGCAATGGACTGGCAGCCTGTTCATGGATAATTTCTACATTGTGATCAATAAGCTTTGATGCCCTGAACTTGATTAAGTGGGTCTGAGAAGGTTATGTTATAATAAAAGGATACATCCTAAAATAGTTTGCGTTTTTCATGCATTTTAATTGAAAATGTTTTATTTTCAGCTGAAAGTAATATTTCCTAACTGTAACAAACAAACTTTTAGAAGATTCCAGCATATTATTTTATGATTCCCTGAATACAATGGAATATTATCTTGGGCATTCATTTTAACGTTTGAATCAACCATTCTTAACATTAAATATTTTATTTATTTGTACATTATGGTTGTGCTAAATCAAATACTAAATGTAGTTAAAAAGTAAATACATATCAGTCAAATGTTACAATTATCCATTTTGCATATTGGCAAAATAAGAATGCTAGTACAACCAGCAAAGCAAGTCTGACTCATAATATTGCTTCTGAAGCATGTCTGACTACGTATCAATATACTTTGAAGCCCAGTGTTTTCCTGGAGCCAACAAGATGGAATAATTAAAAACAAAAAAAAATCTGCAACTGGATTGAGGCAATTTGCCCTTTGTGGCCTAATTTTCAAACAATGATCCCATGTGTACAGCCTTGGGCATGCTGTAACATTTCAATAGTCAGAACCTAACTGTAAACTGACATTTCACAGTGGCAAAATTTGCCCTTCCTTTGCAAATCCAAAGTCCTTTTTTAACAAAAAATCCTTTTTCATTAGACAGAAAACACTTGTTGCAGAGGCTTGAAATGATAATGTTCCTGTACTGTCACAACAAATAATGTTCTACATCTTCTTCCAGCTTCTACAATATGAATTAATGGCTTAGTCAGTAAAGTTTCATTTTTGTGTTTGTGGTTAACACTAGTACCTCACAGTCCCAGGAGACTGGCCTCATATCCAGGCCTACTAGTTATCTGTCTGGAGGGGACATTTTTTTTAGATACATAGATAGATAGATAGATACTTTATTAATCTCAAGGGGAAATTCACATACTCCAGCAGCAGCATACTGATAAAAAACAATAAAAACAGTAAAAACTAGTAAAAAGTGTCCAGGGAACGAGTCCACATAAAAGAAGGTGGTAGGAGTGATCAGTGAAATAGAGAAAAAGGTAGAAAGATAAAGTCATACATGGAGCTGCTGGAAAGGCTGCCACTTGCGGCGGCACCTGAGCCAATAGCTGGCAAAGCTCCCTTCCCATCTACCCCTGCCAAAAGGGAATCTGTTCTCCGACAATGCTTCCCTGCTCTCTGAGGCAAATCCCAATCCTCTCTCCTACCTCTTTCAAAATGACATCCATACTCCGACAACACAGCATCCACGTTCTGCCATTCTGCAAAACACCGTTCTCCTCCCTACGTTTGCCAAAATCTCTTTTCTCCCTCCTACCTCAGACACAAATACAGTATGAGAAAAATGCAAGGCTATTAGTGATGATGAACATTTCCGAGTTTGCTTTGCCGTGAGTTACCGAAATCACTGAAATGTTTGCAATATTCTAGAACTAGATTTGGCTGGATTATAATGTTGCAGTCATCTTTAAAGTGTCCCTGAGGGCTAGGGTAACATCTGCCAACTATACTGGACTGATTATTGTGACCAAAAAGCTGACCTGAGCTGTGTGGCAGCAACGGCAACCACTGCACCACCGTGCCTCCATGAGATCAAAGAAGAAATCATATATTTCATCAAAACAAAGCAGAAATGCTGATATCATAGTCAAAAGTCAGAAGAAATACGTAGGTCTTTTAAAGGCAAAAAAATCTAAGTCGCTTGGCATGGTTGAAACTGCTGGCTCACACTGAAGGCTCTCCAGACTGTCTGTACTGATGCTTTGCAATTTACATTCTATCAAAAAGATATGAACGTCTTGTAAATAGTAATAAATCTTTCATTATTATTATTTTTATTTCTTAGAGTCTCTTTAAAGGTTTGTTTTCATTCTCACTGCGCCACGTGGCTAATTATTATGCATGCATAGGATACGAGCTTCCTTGTCTTATACTGACATGGAACTCTAAAGATTGGCCTTGCACATTTGGCTACAAGCATAGATAACTCATCCTACAATAATTCAAATTATCAGCATTATATGCCCAGGGAATGCGATCCCATCAATGCTGGCTGTTACAGCTCTGGCGGATGTTGCACTGGCCTCAAAACGCATTATGTAGCGCTAGTATTAAAAAAAACCCAAATTTTCTTAAACCAGCCAAATTATCCTCTTTAATAAAAGCCCTGTGTGCGTCCAGTGTCCGTGTGTGTCTTCTGGTGAAGTGCGCATGCGCGGGGTCACACGGCACGTGTTCAGTCTCTTCCTGTGCATTCCCTGTGCAGACACACACATAGGCGCATGAGAGACAGGCGTGTGCACGACAGACACACGCACACACACAGGCGCCCACGCGACAGACACACGCACGCACACACGCACACACACACACAGGTGCCCGCGGGACGCACACACACACACACACACACACACACACACACACACACACAGGACGCACACACACACACAGGCGCGTGTGGGACGCACACACACACAGGCGCGCGCGGTTCGCACACACACACACACAGGCGCGCGCGGGACGCACACACACTCTTCCAGTCTTAAGTTTTCTCAGTTGTTCAAGGTTTTCTTAGTGTTATTCAATGTTTTTACATTTAGTTTACTATTACGCTGTGCATTCAGTGGTATAATTAACTATATTTGTGCTTAAAAACGTAAAAAAATATATATTTACATACAGTTCATACGGTCTGAAATGGATTAATTGTATTTACATACAATCCTATGGGGGGAAATTACTTCGGTTCACGACCAAATCGGGTTAGAACCAGAGTTTTGGAACAAATTATGGTCGAGAGCCGAGGTTCCACTGTATTATTGTCATACAAAATTACAGGCATTTTACGGAAATACAAACCAGTATTACTGAGAGAGAAAATTAAAGGCACACAATACAGTGACGCATATTACATCTACATACAAGGTCCCTTGCCATTTAATATAGACTGTTCCTACTAATGTTTATGCACTACTGTTCTAGCGCCCGTTATTGTAACGGGCTTAATGTCTAGTCAGTAAATAATTCAAAAAACAAGGGTGAATGTAAAGTCAGTAAATTCGCTGAGAATAACGCTTTGGCAAAATTCTCCAAACAATACAAGTAGCCATCAAACATTTTTTACGATGGCATCAGTTAAGCCTTTCAATTTTTTACTAAGAAAGAAGAAACACATCTATTTATTGTTATTTCAGGCTTCACATTCCTTTTCACATTCACGGTGGCGCAGTGGGTAGCGCTGCTGCCTTGCAGTTAGTAGACCAGGGTTCGCTTCCCGGGTCAACCCTGCGTGGAGTTTGCATGTTCCCCCTGTGCCTGCGTGGGTGCTCCGGTTTCCTCCCACAGTCCAAAGACATGCAGGTTAGGTACATTGGTGATTTGAAATTGTCCCTTGTGTGTGTGGGCTGGTGCCCTGCCCGGTGTTTGTTTCCTGCCTTGCGCCCTGGGATTGGCTCCAGCAGATCCCCGTGACCCTGTAGTTAGGATATAGCAGGTTGGATAATGGATAGATGGAAATCAGGTTCATTCACTTTAAGCACTTTTCTTTGAAACTCTTGCACACTTCAGGTTCATTATGCCTTATGACATTTTGCTTATACTGTATACTCTCATTTGTATTCTGCAGTTTCATCATCTGCTTTTTGCAAACGATTTTACGCGTAAAATGGTGACATTTGCTTTCTTAACGTTTAAAGCACAATCATTATGCACACCACTGTTTAAGACACTGCATTAAATATATCTCCTTAATGTAAAAATTAGCTTAGCTATGTTTTAAAAAATTGTATATGATGCACTTTCTTTACTGAAATATATGTAACTTGTTTCTATACAATTAAAATAGTAGAAAAATGCACTACTGTCCTACAATGCACATTATACTACTTCCAGGCCCTTTGTACAGCCGGTACATCGCTCCGGGGCCTATGAAGCCCAACGCGTCCCATAATTTTTATTATAATTTGAACATTTATTTATTTAATTCATTTAATTTTAATTGTATTTTTTTAAATTTTGCAAGTCTGTTTAGTTTCAAAATGAAAAAGGCACGTGGGTCACAGGGTACTTAGAAGCGGTCAACAGTTTACGATATAAGAGACATTCATGAAGGCCGCCCTGGGAGAGAAGTCATGTGGTCTACAAGAGTATTCCCCGCTTGGTGGGAAGTGATGAGGAGGAGGGGGTTCCAGGTGCAGTGAGAAAAAAGTCATCAGCCGGCAAAGAAGTATGTCATATAGTCGCCGCGTTCTGAGACACGAGGGCCCACACACTTTCTTAGCACCGGGGCCCAGATTTTCTCTCAGCGGCCCTGACTACTTCAATGGAAAAAGAAAATAAACAATGCTATAATGTCAAGGAAGTAAACAATCATTAATTGCTTTAAAATAATGTGTTATTTGCAAAATGTAAATTATAAAAATGCAGACTACAAACAACATTATATAAGCAAAATGTCATAAAGTGAAGTAAAGCTGCAACTTTCAAGAGCTTACAGAAGAAAAAAAAATTAAAGGGATAAACGTAAAATGAGTGTCCCAAATATATTCTCATTCATGTAAACCCAAAGACGAATGTGTAGATGAAATAAAGATTGACAAAAGTGTATTTCTTTTCAAATGATTGACCAGTAGTAAAACATTGGATGGGTTAGCTGCTGTCCATGTAAAAATAATTGACAATAATTTCATTAATACATTAATATTTTCATGTTCCAATGACTACCACATGCCTTTCCAAATCAGTTAGCTTGCACTTTTTTTCATTTTTGTGTTTGAGGTAGGAATGAGGAAAGTGGCTTTCATGGAAATCAGATCCAGGGAGGAGGAGGAGGAGGGAGTTTTGTCAAACTGTGGAATGCAGATGGCGTGTAGTCAGATGTCGGAGGATGGCTGCCATTTTAAAAGAGGCAGGATGGAGGGTGGAGTTTTACCAGAGGATAAAAAGATATCATAAAATGGACACCATAGGGTGTAATCTTTTCTCCAACTACTCTAGTTTTTGGTTCTCTTGATGCCCAACCTGTGCGTATTAGGACAATGAGTGATTTTACATTGGCCCAACATGAGTGAGTATGCGTGTAAATGATTATGCTGTGCAGTGGTTGCTAGAATAATCTAATCACAAACCTCAGTTGGATTAAGTGAGGCTGAAAATGATTGCACAATTGCAAAATATGATGCCGAGTTCAGAAAACAGTATGTAGAGAGAAAAGGGAAGAAACGACTTTTCAATAATTAAGTAAAACAATATAAAGCATCCAGTAAGGTGGAATTTAAGAACATGAAAGTGTTTGTTTTAAATTCAACACACTGTAACTGCTGGAAATAATTAAACACACCCCATTAGGCTTTTATAAACTATTTATTTGATGTGGTTTGCTTTACTTTTTAAATGGTTTAAATATTAAAAGATTGACCGATGCCTTAAAATTTGGCCAGTCATTCTGAAACATTCCTAGCTTTCAGCTGAACATAACATGAATTACTAAATTTGATGGTGAGGTACTAGGACAAGCGCTCAGCCAGTGCAATGTGTATAATTGTTTCTAGTTTAAAAATAACCAGACAAGGGCCTGCTTGACTGAAATCAGCAATGACTTGCACACTCCAGGCATTACAGCACTAACCCTCTCCCTGGAGCAGCAGCTGCAGCCAGTGCTTTCAAATATAATCTGTGGCCTGTTCTTTACCCTCCGATAATAACAATACAGATGAGGAAAAAAGAAAACGCTTTAATCTGGAAACTCTGAGCGGCTATGGTGCTTGAGGATGTTCAAGCTCCTCAGAGGCTGGGTAAATCTTTGTTTAAAAAATGTATGTTTCCTAAATCGTTTATAACACATACCTGTATTTCTGATATACTGTATCTTTACAAACCTACAAGGTCAATTTCTTTATATTTCTATAAATACATGTAATTCTATACAGTTATATTTTTATATTAAAATATATTTTATGCAACTAGCCATAAGCAATACACAGTATATTTGACAAAAGTAAAGTAGCATGATCTGGCTGGCAACTGGATTAAATATGTTCAATAATGGATGAATGAATATTTTTAGTGTTTTTATATCTGTTAAATATATGCCTTGAGTTAAAGTATTCACTGTTCTGCATAGGGATAACTCAACAGAAGTAAGTGAACTTTTCAGAATATTACTATTACTGTATGTGTTAGGCAAACTTAACAAAAACAATATGAATGCAATAAACATTTGAACAGGCAATATCTGGACATGGCATTACCCTTAATTAAAAGATGAGAATACAAGCTGACCACATAATTTATATAAAAATAAATTATTATGTTTTTAGTTTAAAGCTCCATTGAAAACAAGACAAAGCCAGCAGTCATTTCTTTTCAATGTTGTCATTAATTTGGATGTTGGAACAGGTTTTGTTTCTTTCTTTATTCTTTCCCAATACATTTTTCCTTATAATGAAATTATGTTTTTGTGTTCTTTATATTGTTGAACTTTTCAGTTTCATTTTATTACTGTTTTTCAAGTATAAACAGCTAGATTAGATTGTGTATTATATTGTGTGCCTGCTATAATCTTCTTCTTTCTCTTCCTCTTTTCCCACTTCTATGTGGGGTCGATGTGCTTGATCAGCCTTCTCCATGCAGCTCAGCCCTGCACCTACTCACCAGTCAAGCCCTTTTCCTTCAGATTTTCATTTACCTTATCCATCCTCTTCAGCTTTGACCTCTCACTTTCTCTTATCCTGTTCTTCTTTTCCCATCACTCCTTTGCCCAGGTAGTCATTGTCTCTCCTCCTCATATGTCCATACCACTTCAATCTACTTTCCTGTACTTTGTTAGATATCAATCCAACTTTTGTTGTACCTCTGATTATTTCATTTCTGTCCATTTCAGCAACTTCACATCCATCTCAACATTCTCATTTGTGCCACATCTAAGTTCTTTTTCTGTGCCCCCTTTACTGCCCATTTCTCAGATCCATACATCGTTGCTGGCATTATCACTGACTTAAAAACCCATGTTCATTTGGGGTACACTGTATCATTTTCCAAAGTTGATTGGACTGATTCCATCATTCAAGTTTTGGCTAAGGTTTTATAGCCACGTGCCCTTCCTGACACTAACCTTCTCTATTAATTTGGGTCAACAAGTTGGGCTGGTTTGCCCCACTGATGGCCGATTAGTATTCTTAATGTGAAACCAGTTTGAATTGAAATGGTCATTGCAATTTTGTGCCATGCTTACCACGACATGCCAGCAGGTTGCTAAGGAGTGGTTACAGGAAGACATACCAGATCAAATGTACTTTAACTTGTAGATGCACGTAAGGTAGTCATCAAAGATTCTAAAGAATTTCAAAAGCTTTCAAGGTGGTTTAGTGTGATAAATCTGATGTATCAAATCACATAAACCAACTTAATGTGTTTCGTTAGCATAGTTTTTCACATTATATTTTGGGCATGGACATTGTAGTGGAGGGGAAAAAGGGTAATGATTCCGGCCTCGAAGCCTGGAATGAAAAGTTTAATTTCGAGTGGAAGGTGCCAACAGACACTGCTTATGTAAGGGGCCCAACAAATAATACATTTTTCCTTGCCTCCACTTGGTATTTGCTGAAATTCTTCTATTTTCCCCTATGCTTTTGCCATTGCCTTTTCACAGAACGCTGAGCTTAAGGGATATTTATATTGATTTGCATAGTCAAAGAGGCGTAATTCTGGGAGGAGTTTGGGAGTGGCAGCAGGCGAGTGCACGTGCGTTACTCTTCCCGCTGACCAGGATGTATGGAGTAGAAGAATGTGGAAGTTGGCGAACGCACAGATTTATGCATCTGGATTTTTTTGTACGCACATTTCCGCTTTTGTCCTTACGCCATGTTTTAGTGTGAATTCTATGCACGGCGTTATGCATGAGGCCCCTGGACATCTACATAGATTGATGAACATATACAAGCCTGGTCTACAACAGAATTAAAATCTTGCAGTTCTTCTTTATATTTCCTGCTCTGTGCTCTAGTAAATACAAACTATCATCAATTCGGTAATAATCCAAATGCCCTTCATTCACTCAAAATATAGAATCAATGCAGGAAGCACTTTAAGACAGAGAAGCACTTATTTGTTGCACCTCTACATGACAACCACTCTACTCCGCTCTTTCAAATAAGTAGCAAATTATTCACTTTATAGATAACCTACAAGCTGAAAGGGTTGAGAGATCTCCTCACATTTGTATAATATTTTCATGCAGTACATATATTGGCTGATGTTGTTTTTTCATTAAATGAGCTAGGAGGCATTTATCTACTACTAGACATTAAGCTCGTTACAATAACGGGCGCTAGAACAGTAGTGCATAAACATTAGTAGGAACAGTCTATATTAAATGGCAAGGGACCTTGACCTCATTCTGTTTGTTGTCTTAATTTTTTTTTTGTCAAAAATATTTTTGCAAGAAGCCTAAAGTAAAATAATAATAAAAATAAAATAGAAACGTATATGACAATACAGTAAGTATAATTAATATTGCCTTAGTGTAAAACTTTGTAACAATCTGTAATACACAATATCTGAAGAAGATATTTAGGAACAATTTTGTATTTTTTTACCTCATGAAATGCTTCTATAAAATTTCATTATAGACAACATTTCTTGTAAATATTCTGTCTGAGTTTGGCAACAGTTTGCCTTGTTCTTGACCATCTACAAACTTGACAACAACATCTGGAAAACTTCTAACTCTTGATAATGCAATATATAACTGACCGTTGCTGAATACTGGTTCTGGCAAGTAAATGCCAACTTTTTCTAAGGTTTGCTCTTTTGAGTCTTTCTCTTTTAGTGTTTTTCTGACACTCATTTTCTTTTTCTTCAATTGATGTATTTGCTCGTATTTTTCCTTGTGTTTCAGCCTTTCCTTTGTTGATGTTTACTTGTTGAGTTGACCGTTCTTCCAGGAGATGTTGCTTATATTGGATTTGATTGTCTGTGTCTTTTGTCCTACTTGACGTGTCCTTTTTTTTGGGTGGCATGTTAGTAGATACATCCGTAATATTTTCTCTTACAGTAATACTGGCTTGTATGTGGCTGTAATATGCGTCACTGTATTGTGTGCCTTTAATTTTCTCTCGCAGTAATTCTGGTTTGTATTTCCGTAAAATGCCTGTAATTTTCTCTGACAGTAATACTGGCTTTGATGTCCGTAATTTGACTTTAATTTTCTGTCACAACAGTGGGCAATCAGCAGAGTGTCCCCAGGAACTGATGTAATGTGTGGCATGTAGCTGATAATTGTGCCTGTGACGTCTCCCCAGCAAGTACTGTGCAGTTCCTCAGCAAGTATTTTAATCTGTGGTGGCGTGCAGCTGATTATTGTATGTGTGGCGCCTCCCCAGCAACGGATTTTATGTGAGTGGTCGCGACTACACAATCAGCACTCTCCCAAGCAATGATGTCCTTTATTTGCTTATCATGTGCGGCTAGGCCATTCACTGTGTGCCCAGCTTCCAGTGTGTGTGCGTCCATGGTGCCGTGCGCATGGGCGGGGCATGGTGCGATGCGCGGGGCAGGCCCCACGCATGCGCACTTCACCAGAAGACACACACACACAGACACCTGGACGCACACAGGGGTTTTATTAAAGAGGATGAGCACAAAATGAAAAAGAATTCTTGACAGGATATCAGTTTGCTACGGGCCACACACACGTACTTACTCAAATTTACCCAAAACATTTGTTATATTGTTATCTAAATCATTTGTAGAAGTAAAAAGAGAGGTTGGTCTAGCGCAGATTTCTGCAACTCTGCAAATGATTCTTGCAGCATTACTAGCATTACATTCATGCTTCTGCACAGAAAATCCTACATCCAAGTCACTTGGATGCCTAATAACTAGTATCTCATTAGGTATCTTATCAGAATTTACTAGGATTTTTTTTACCTCATTATAAAACTCCCACTGATTACTGAACAGCTCCTTGTCCGTCAAAAACCTATAATGCCTGATACTAGCATACCTGCACCAAATAGATGATAATCTATGCTGTTTATTATAATCACTTAAATTAAGTTACTTTTAATACAATGCAGGGTTAAAAAAATGTCCATGACAGACACAGACTACTTCTCTCAAGTAATGGTAAAAGGCTGCCCAGCTTCTGTGCCTATCCAGTTGCTCCAATTTGTATTAAATTCCAAAGATTAATGTTAACAGATATTTGAGCCTGTTGATTATATCAAGTTAACAGCTCGCCTTCCTCTAGCTTTTCATATTTTACAAATCTAATTAAATTGAACATGCATTCTATGGCTGAGGGCCATGTTACTTTTCAAAATCTAGTTGTTCCAGTCAAAGACTCTCTGTTCTCTTCAGTCCATATTTTATTCATTTGCCCATGTTATTAGTGAATTGTCAACTTAACAGAAAAAACTCCAAAAAAGTAATCAGCTCTAAAAGAATGAACACTTAATATATTTACTGCAATTCTACTGCAATATGATTGATTAGACAACTATTATTTCTCAATAACTGTTTTATAAAAGTGCAATGCATGGCTGAATTGTAATGTCTGATGGAGTAAAACAGTGCAAATTATTTCAAACTTCATTGCAATAAAGTTCTGCTTTTGCTCAACCCTACCTGATGTGGCCAAATTCATGTGGCCTCTTCCTAACAACGTAATTGTCTTTGTTCCTCACATACTGACAAGGAGTGTTAACACTAGTATCATACTCTGTCTCAAGCACCTGACACTAAGCCTGATTTTAATGATGTAACTGCTTCACCTCTTAATCATTATACCAAGAATACCCTTAATAAATGAAAGGACTTAAGAGCTGTGCCACCAATTAGGAGTAAGGGCTGTGTCAATACTAAGTGTTATTGTGAAAGTAATTGTAAGCCCATGTATCTGGAGGCAGAGGAATTTGTGTAGTACTGCCGGATACGTTTCTTAATGAAAACCAGTAAGGAGGACTGAGTGTACAGGCCTGGCCTAATTTAATTAGATGTGTCCCTTCCCTGATGTATTGGTGATATTTATTCTTTCTCCCACAACTCTCATGGCCCAGTTTTTTTTTTTAGAACTGTACTGCTGTATTTTCTTATAGCTTAAATGCTTTGTTCTTGCCTATTTTTTTCTAACCGTTGCCTTTCTTCTCAAAGGTACATGCAAAAAAGATACGAAAAAACGAAACAATGTAGCATTCAAAAAGGTGATAATCATAAATGGAGGTAAGAGTGGGTCATTTTACTAGCCTTGATTTTTTGACCACCTTCAGTGCCTGGTGATTAACAGACTATCAGGTCTGTCATAATTTGTGTCCAAAAATTATTGTTAAAAGTGAATATAGCAATTGTATTATTTACACTTTTTTAAAAATATTTTGTTTCATATCACATGGCATGAAAAACGAAACCCTTTAACACTTTGTTATTTTGTCACTTATTAGGTGTCCAAATGCCACAGCTTTTGGGCAATAATCCATCTCTACATCAATTTATTAAACAGATTTTTAGGAATATGTCATTTCATTTTCTAGCCCGCTTAAACCAGATCAGAGTCGTAGCATAGGGTGCAAGGCAGGAACAAACTCATTGCTTGTGTGGGGTGCCAACATGGCCCACCACGTTTAATACAGTGTCCAACAAAGAAAATGCTAGATGGTGTAAGAAAACAACAAAACAAGGCAATTGCCATGTAGTGGGGCGGCTTCTGATTAATTTGGCTCTGCTGGTGGGTCGCCTGATTCAGAGCACCTTTGGTCAGGTTGTCTTAGCAATAAGTAATGCCTCCTTCCGGGCGCACACACACACACACACACACGGGCCAGTTTAGCATTGCCAATTCACCTAACCGGCATGACCACGTGAGCAAACCAGAGCAACCGAAGGAAATCCACACAGACACGGGGAAGCCATACTTCTACAGTATTTGTGCTGCAATGAGTAATTTGCATATACAGTACAATCACGTTTGCAGCAGGTCATAACAGCAAAAGGGTGCTCTACTAATTACTCAAGATTCTTGTCATGAAGGAGTTGAATAATTTTGAGACTGCAGTAGTCATTAAAAGTGGCATTTTGTGTTGAATGTGGAGAAACCACTTGTAATATAAATTAGGTTGTGCTATTTAAATTATTCTTGTTTGATTTGTTTATTGCAAACAGCTGAAAGTTTGTACATTTTGCCAAAAAAGCTAATTTATAATGGGGGTTGAATATTTTTCAGTGCAACTATAATTAGAATATTGCAGTTATACTGTATTCTAACTACTCATTGCAGCACATATACTGTGGAAATATGTAATGCCAAACATTGCAATTTGTAAATTCTCTGTAAATCCTACATGCAGCATAGTCTTATGTAACAAAAACTGCCAGTCCAAATTAAACTTTAGCAGGAAAGATTATGTCATCCTACCCATCAGTGTCCTCTGTGCATTAAGGACAGCTAACTAATAGCATTGTTATGTAAAACTAAATGAGTAGTAAACTCACCTCAGTAGTTTTAAGAATTATTATAATGTTTATAGCAAACTCAACTTAGTTGTCCTATCGTATCACTTTCTTGAAAATATTTATTTTTGGAGTATATGATTTTTTTTTGTATAATGCCTCTTTGGCCTTGCAGTGTTCATACATTTGCTCTTGTGAGTACCTATGAAGTTTTGAATTTTTCATTTCTGCCTAAGGGCTTGTAGGCTATAGTTCTTTTAAGTGACCTATTGATTGATTTCTTGTGAACTTGCAGATCTTGCTGTTTTGGAGTAGTGATCTTCACTATCATGAATCACTTTGATTACTTTGTCCACTGAAGAAAAATGTAGTGAAATTTAGTAATATTTGTCCGGATTTCTGCATCCAGTGTTTAGTATCAGATATTGACTTAGGGATATGTTTTAATAGCATCCTTTGGTAGCTGTACTCTGACAATATATTGCTTATGTGCTCTCCAACACAAAACCCACCATTCTGAAAATCCATGGCTCCTTTCATGCAGCTACAATGATCTTTTCCCTGCCACGTCCACTGCCTGCACATTTAAGGCACTGGTCCCACCTCCAGGTGCATGCTTAGGGTCATTGGAAACACCATCTGCCCTTGCTGCCCCTACTGCATGATCCAATCCTACTAGGATACTTCCTGAGACTTGTCAACGACCACAAACCCACACCAACAAATTTAAGCAGATGACTGTGTCTTGTTAGTTATGCTTCATCATTTCTTTCTCCCCCTCTCTCTCGCTCTCTCAGTCACATACACACCCATGCATGTTCACACATAAGCACACCCTCCACACAGCTACTCAGGCCTCTTCTGACTTTCTCTTCCAGAGCCATGTGGCTCCACCAGAATTAAATTTAAAAAAGTCTGTACACTTATTATATTAAAATGACAGGTAAACTACGCACGTGCAAAATAATTAAGCCTGGTTTATACCTACTGCGTAAAGCAGGACTGCAAAGCGTGTGTGTGGTGAGCAACCAAAACACATTTATACTGGTTGCAGCCTGTTCGGTCGTCAAGTTGATGTTTTCATAGTCAATAAGTGACAGTGTTTGGTCATTTGTTGCATAATAATAATATTGCAGCTGAGGATGTAAGAGTCTGCTGATGGTAGAAGAGTTATGTCTGTTCTTATTGACTTTAAGAGGAAGGAAAGGAGAAGGTGGAGTGGCAAACCTATTGACTAAAAGTGGTGAAGTAAGAAACTCCTAAAAACCTAAATTTTAAACTTGTCTTTTTCATAGCAGCTTCTTCTGGATTTATATATATATATATATATATATATATATATATATATATATAGTACAGGCCAAAAGTTTGACCACACCTTCTCATTCAATGTGTTTTCTTTATTTTCATGACTGAAGGCATCAAAACTATGAATGAACACATGTGGAGTTATGTACTTAACAAAAAAAGGTGAAATAACTGAAAACATGTTTTATATTCTAGTTTCTTCAAAATAGCCACCCTTTGCTCTGATTACTGCTTTGCACACTCTTGGCATTCTCTCGATGAGCTTCAACAGGTAGTCACCTGAAATGGCTTTCACTTCACAGGTGTGCCTTATCAGGGTTATTTAGTGGAATTTCTTGCTTTATCAGTGGGGTTGGGACCAGCAGTTGTGTTGTGCAGAAGTCAGGTTAGTTGGACGATCATTTATTTTTCAACAGGACAATGACCCCAAACACACCTCCAGGCTGTGTAAGGGCTATTTGACCAAGAAGGAGAGTGATGGAGTGCTGTAAATAGTCATGAAAATAAAGAAAACACATTGAATGAGGAGGTGTGTCCAAACTTTTGGCCTGTACTGTATATATATATATATATATATGCAGTATCATTTACCTCATAGGTTTTCAATCATTATTTAACTTCACTATTCCCTTTTTCCATTTCATTTTCCATCTGATCAAAATACTGTGCAGCCACCTGTGATGTTGGAAGGAGTGTGAAAACTCTGACTGTCAGCAAGACCCAATGCATTGAATCTTCTAGGACAAAAAGTAAAAACAATAAGGACTACTTTAGCACTATTATGTTTGGTAGAATGCCCAGTGGGGGCTGAGTGGTCTTTATGCCTTGAACCTCTGTAAGTTTTTTTTTTTAAGCATCTTGCAGCTGAAGTTTTTATTTTTATTTCCCCTCTGGCCATCTGACCATAACATTAGTCTTAACATTATAATCATTAGAGACTTAAAGTTGAATTTAGCAATTTGATCCGTTATTAGCACTCTACTTATATGTTACTTGTTTACCTGTGTATGTAAGTGCATATTTATTGATTTCTGTTTTATTGTTTGTCTTTTTCCACTAATTCATTTATTTCTCATTTATTATGTTTCCTTTTTTTCTCTTGAACATCTTGTTGACCATTTTAATCTACATGTCATAGAAACAAATGTTGGCATTATTTTTGCTTGAATCACAGCCTGGACAATTTTTTTCATTTTTTGTTCCCCGCAATACTGTATTTTCTGTTGGTGTTTCAGTTTTTCTCCAGCAGTCAAAGCTGTGCACATTAAGTTAATCATTGTCTCTAGGTTGGCCTGTATGAATGAGAGTGAATGTGAGTGTGATGGAATGGCATCCTTACCAGGTCCATTTTTCTGATTTGCATCTGAGTTACTGGAATTGTCAGTTGTTTCTAAAACACTACATTGAGCTCTAAGGCCAGTGATAATTAAATCATTTATTGACTTAGTGTATAGTGGAAAACAGAACTGTAGCCTGTGCACAAGTGTCACATGTCAGGTGTGATTTTGCTTGATTTTTTTTTAATCTAAATTTCTTTACAGGTTTCTTTATTTCTTCATGGTGGATATTTAAGACATATGCTTAAATGTCTTTTGTTCCCTTTTTCTTCCATTTTCTTGAAGGGGGACGTCTAGCCACTTATTGATATAATGTGTTCTGGGAAATTAAATCCTTCCTTAGACAGCTTTAATGATGCATTTAGAAGAATTGTCATCATCACAAGGTTGTCATTTTATTAATCATTGCCATTTTTCTTGTGTGTGTACAATGGAAAAATATATACACAGAAGTTTAATATACTGTTTTTTACTAAAATATTTTACATATTTTTAAAAATGATGTAATACTTTATGTAAACTACATGGTCTTCTGGTCATACTAGCCACTCTGTGAATATATGCTGCATTTATTAACAAGTCTTTTTTATCTTTTTATTTAATAAACAAAACACTACTCAATCAAATGAAGATAGCATAGCAAGTGCAATAGGGTAGTCTTAAGATGTTTAATGAAAACTCAGCCATCAACCTCCGCCCAGTGAAGAGAGTTAGACAACTGCAGAGCCTTGTCTTGGTAGGGGAAAAACTGCAGATAAGAGAAAAGGGTTCAGCATATGAGGAGTTCAGATTAAAATAAATAAATAAATAAAAACAGATTCTCTTAAAGAAAATTGTATTTTTTCCAATTTGAGACAATACAGAACATCACTTTCCCACAGAGTTAGCGACAGTAGATAACTGTTATAGTTTTCCAAATGAAAACTGGTAGGGAATATAGTCAGTATTCAGTAACACACTTACACATTGCCAACCAATGTGAGGAAAACTTTCGAGCACCATGCCACCCAGCATCCTTTCAACAGACTAGTGCCGGAATGAAAGTTCACTGACTTCACCTTATCAGACTAAAACATGTTACTGTGTGCGGCCAGTTAATTCACTGAAAAAGAATGCAAAGTCAACAGCAATTAGCTTTACGTGAAGGACAGTTTCATTAAGACCGACAGATGCATGACATGACTAGAACAATGAAATTAAACCATTCATCTGCTTTCAAACCTTTTTAATTTAGCTCCTGGTGGAAGGGGTTGGAAATTTCTGACAGAAATCAACACTGTCAATTTTCAAATGCACTGGTAGCTAATATAATAACTCAAAAATGTGTAATGCATAGGTGACAACATTTTAACCACCTTATCATCGGTGCTGCTGGTTTACACGACCAAAAAATGGAGACTGTCATCACCTGACATACTTATTTTATATTTTGTAAAGTAGCTGAAGACATAATGATTTTTAACTGAATTTTCATTTGGCTTACAGTTCAGGCTCTCCATGTGTCACTTGTTTCCCTGAAGTGTTCCTCTTTTGCTGCCTGCCTTTTGCCTCCAACCATCCACATTTAATTGTGTTACCTGGAAACATCAATTACATAGCATTTCGATAACAAGAAGAGATAGAGCTGATAAAATGCTGGACATGACGAACATCTTATTTGGGGAAACTACTTTTCTGGTTTTGTTCTGTTTGTTTAAATATACTCTTCTGTTGTATTTTGTGTTCATTTTATACCTAAATCTTTCTATTTGAGTGTTTTACCTTTCATGCTCCCAACCTCTCTCTCTCTTACATTCTTAAGATAGATTTGACTTTACTGCTTATCTATTTGACCTTCATCCACTCTTGTGGTTGTACTTGGACTATGAACTAATACTACATTTTATTCCATTTTTTCCCACCTTTCAATCAAATGTATGTCATAGTACATGTACTGTATGTTCTGGGGATGTTTAAGCTCTACTTACAATCTCCTATTTACATGTAAACAACCATTTACACTTTTTAAAGCATTGCTGTTTTTTCTGCCTGTGTAATGACTTTTCCCCAGTGAAAGTTTTGTTCTGAAGTAGCAGCAGATTGCAAATTTCTATGATCTCACAAGCATATCGTCACAGTGGCATTAAAGAGCCCTGGGTTTGCGTTGCAGAGGTCTTTGTCTTCATTTTACGCTCTTGCTTTTCATAGGGTGGAGTGTTGGCTGGGTGGCTAAGGATCCGAACTAATATCTGGAAGGTTGCCAGTTGAAATCCCGTTACTGCAAAAAGGGATCCTACTCCTTTGGGCCCTTGAGCAAGGCCCTTAACCTGAAAATTGCTCCAGGGGGTTGCTCTACAATGACTGACATTGTACTCTAACCCCCAAAAAGACAGTTTCTCTTTGGGGATTAACAAAGTATACCAATCAAAAAAATATTGCTCATTTATCTACAGTATAGCTGTAGAAAGAAATACGTCAAAGTTAATTTTTATACTGAAAATACTGTATGAAAACAGGTTTAGTGCAATGTTTTAGCTGATTAGCATCCATCAGAATTCAAAAAAGAGAACACTATCTCTAGCCTTTTTTATTTTTTAAAAGTGTGGTTTAAAGTCTTTTTTCCTCCCCAATACCTCCCTGTCACTATCCTCCAATACCGACTTCTTTAACTCCTTTACACGCTTCTTTGAAACAAGTAATCTAATATTTAACCCATAGGTGAAATGCTAGAATAATGCATAAACTGAAATGCTTGTAAAATATCAGTGTATTGCTAGCTTCAAATTAGATATAGAAGAAGTTACAAAAGGGATTATACAAGGGCCGGTGGAAATAGGAAGAATCATAAGACATTGTAACAGTTTGGTTCCCGAAATGAAACTGTCTAAAAAAATGATGGCAAAAACACTTAGAATAAAACTGCAGTAATAATATTAAATCACACAGAAAGTTTAATAATCTGATTTAACTTTGTAAAATTGATTGTTTTCTCCTCATCTGATCATTTTAGATCATCAGATTTTAAATTAATTGGTTCAAATAACCCAAAGCTGTATTTTCAAACTTAGGTGTTGAAGAAAATTAAATTTTTAAATCCAGGTTAGAGATTAATAAAAGTATCTTTTATCAAAATATTATCCTACTGCCTTGAAGTATTTTGTTCAGAATGTCTAGTGGACCAGCAACAATCTATTAAAAGGCATTTCATTTTACCCGAGGCTTTTGCAATTAATCCATTTTTTTCCACTGGGTTTTCAGCCACTGCTTTTTATTATCGCTTGACAAAGAAGTTGATAAAAAATGTTAAGAAGATTTGCTTACAAAGAAACAAAATCTCCAGAACCATAATGCAAACTGGAACTTTCACTTATTCCCTATTTTGAACGATTTTTTTTTTACTATATAGTTTTAAAAAAGCTTGTGACTCTGAAAATATAAAATACATTTTAAAATTTTTTATAAATAAGCAAATTAATTCTCTGCTTCCCTGGTTATGCCTGAACTTTTCACACTGTTTAGACTCACCATGTAAGAAGCTTGAAGACAAAGCGGTAGGCAGCAGTGAAAAATCTGTTAACATAAAAAAGTATTTGTCTAATTCTTTTTTTAAAAGAACAGTGCAATTTTTATTCATAAGGAGAAGACATTTTCATAAGAAGTTCAGATCATTTATCTTGGCTTAGCATGTTTTGTTAGATTTCGTACCTGTTGAATATTGGTCGGTTTGTTCATGTTAATTATACACAAATGATGATGACTTGATGATTATTGTTTTGTCTTATTTCAGTCTTTGCACTAATCTCACTAATTTGCTTTTTGATTTCCAATTTTATGGTCATTATATAACTGTTTTGTAATATTTTTTAACAAAAAGACCATTACGGATCACAATACAGTATACGTCCAAAATTGGTGTGTGCTAAAGTTCTTGTGAATCAAAATGTTACTAGTAAAAACCTGAAATCAAAAATGAAAACATCACTCTTTTGTATGTAGGACTCAATACTGGATTGTAAAGCATTGTCTTATTGTTAAATTAATGTAACTAGCCTATCTCATGACAGAAATAAAATGAAGGATATAAAATGAAAACACATTAAAATATAACTTAATAAATCCTTAGTGAATCCTAAAAAATAAAACACTTCAATTTAAAACTTAATACATCCAATTGCATGCAATATTAAGTCTGATTTTTCATTCCTTCATTTAACAATATCTCTTGTGAGGTGGTGAGTATAAAATAAGTTGCCACGTCAAAATAAATTTTCTCAGATGAATTCAAACATAGTGAAATGTTCATCTTAGGACTCTTTTATGATGACTGGAAAGTCAGATAGGATTGGAAATTTTGTTGTTTTCAGCACTATGGAAAGATGGCCAAAGCCATAATACAGAAACTAATATAATAAGTAGCTAAACAATGCAACTTTTTTACGATAGCAATGACATATGAGCTAAAAATGTTCAGAGCACTACCAGACATGCAGAATGTTTCCGTTGATCATGTAAAGCAACAAATGAAAAAGACAAAAAAAAAAAGAAAAGAAAAAAAGCTCTTAGGATCTGCAACAAACCTGACAATGTACATTAAAAATTAGCACTTTCACTTTGTGAAACTTTAGTTTTTTTTTTAAATTATTATTAGTAATTGAGATGCTATTGTGATAACATTAAATCAAACAGCAACAAATTCTGTTGTAATGGGAAACTAGGAACAGCAATTTTAAGTTTGTAAGGTTATCGTTCATTTGCACCAACTATACTAACACCTGCTATATATGAATGTCTTATTTTTGTAACTAATTATTACTTTAAATAAAATGTATTGCTTTTGGGAAATAGTAGTAATCCTAACTATAATGCAAACCGTTCACAGATTTCATAATATACAGCACAATCCTTTTAAATACAATTTTACGTGGCATGTATAAAGCATAATAATGCTTTTCTTTACATGTAATGTTTTTTTTTTTCTTTTCTCACATTGAATTCATGTTTATTTTAAACTATACATCTCTGTGGCAAACTTTATGGCTGCTATTATAATACCATTGTAACAATTTGGCAAAGAAATTGCCACTGAGGCAGTGTGTTCTAAAAAGCAAAAAAAAAAAATTGGGGCTGCACTGAGTGCTGTGGAGAGGGGCGTGCAGAGGAAAAAACTGCCACTCTAAATAAGCAGCCTCTGGGGTGCTGGGGAGGAGGGACTTTGGAAAGGAGGTTCAGGTAAAAGAAGAGTGTGTTTAACTCGTGATGTGGGATGGTTTTGAGTTCAGTGCTTGTTTGTTTGTCCTGACTACGTTGTTTTTCGGCTTGTGAAGTCAGAGGAAAATAAATAAAACCACTGTTTAATTTTTTTTGGACAATTACCACCACTTGCTGGCAAGATTTATTTGCCCACCTGGGAAGGGATACTACACTGGTGTCAGAAACGGGATGAGGCATCCCATTGAGACGGCTGTTGCAAGAAACAGAGGACGTGAAAATGGCTGATGAAGAAATTCCCCCTCCACCCTGGTAGTTATTGCAGTGCAAAGAAGAACCCGTAGACAAACATGAAGAACTGAGAGGCGCGAGGGAAATGCACAATTTACCAAACCAGGACGCTATGATGGGACGGGCAGCTGGGAAGCCTTTTGTTACAAGTTTGAAGTTGTAACAGAGGCGAATAGGTGGGGGGTCAAGGACAGAGCAGTGCAGTTGGTGGCGGCATTGGAAGGGGAGGCTTTGAAAACTTTTGAGTATGTTCCGCGGGAGGATTTAACGGACTTAGGACTGCTTTTGAAGGCCATTGAGCATCATTTCAGTAGGACAGAAAGGACTGCAAAGGCAACTGCGCGAACAAACTAAGAGGTCTGGAGAACATCTGGAAACGTTTGCCGCGGAAGTGCAGGGACTGGTGGGGCGAGCCTATGAATATTTTCCCTGCGAGGTCCAGGACGAATTGCACGTGACGCATTTCTCCATGGACTTGAACCTAAAGCACTGCACCACCACGCTCAACTTGCCCGACCAGCAACTCTAGAAAAAGCACTTGAGTGTGCTGTAGAGTTCGAATTGATATGTGAGGGGGAAAGGATTTGCTGCCAGCCACTGCGCGACCATGTGCTGTGTCTGGGAGAGGAGCCCTCAGAAAGAACTCCCTAAGTGAGGCTAAACCTTATGAGAACATCAGCTTTGACCGCTACACCCCCTACTTGCTGGTGCTGCGGCCAACCTGGGCATCTTCATCGGTTTTGTCCTTTCCGTCCAGCAACTATTCTGGGCTTCAGAGAAATGCCAGGAAACAGTCAGGGTTCGGAGTAAGCGGGAGGTTTCAAGACTCTTTAGTAGTCCCGCTTCAACCGACAACAAATGCAGGCCGGGACGAGTTGGTGATCCCTGTGGGACAGCTAGGCTGTGGAGATTATTGTCATTTGCCTATTCGAATTTGGGACACTGATGTGAAGGCTTTGATAGATACCGGGGCTACGTCTACTGTAGTATGACGTGATCTGCTACCTAAAAACTGCTCCCTACAAGCCATTCCCGGCCAATTTGTTACTGCCACAGATGAGCATACTATGATTGAGGGTCGGACCACCGCTTTCCTAAGAATAGGAGGACATGTTTGGACATTCCATGTTTGTGTAGCAAAAATTAGAGATGCTTGCATCTTGGGTGTAGTAGACTTTTTGACTAAAACCCAGGCTCAGATTGACATTGGCCATGGGACCATGTTGATACCTGGCAGTGGACCCTGTCAATTGATGGGCTGTCAGCATCAGTCAGGACCCCCTGTCTTTAGGACCGAATCGACAGGGCTCACGCGTTCGCACGGGAGCATCTGCACAAGGCTGGCCTTACCCAAAAGTGGCATTATGATATCAGAGCCAGGGAACACCCGTACTCCTCTGGCGACCAAGTATGGGTGTATAGTCCCCGACGGAGGAAAGTTCGCTCCCCCAAACTTGACAGTGCAAGGGTGGGTCCTTGCCAAGTGCTCGAGCGCGTGGGCGAAGTGGTGTACTGGGTGCAGATGTCACCAAGGGGACGTTGGGTGTTTCTGCATCAGGATAGGTTGGCGCCTTACCGGGGAAGCCTTGGTGTTGATGAAAGGATCGAGGCGCCAGCCGACCGGGATGTAAATCAAGAACAGCCCAATTCGGCGCTAGAGACAGTAGGAAGAGAAACGCCTTCTACAGACGACGTCACGCGTCCTGAGCGGTCCAGATGAGTCATCCGATTACCAGCTCGTTATCTACATTTTGAAGTGTCTTTGGGGGTGAGAATCTAGTAGGGGCAGTATAACGACCTGGCAAAGAAACTGCCACTGAGGCAGTGTGTTCTAAAAAGTTAAAAAAAAGGGGGGCTGCTGTGGAGAGGGGCATGCAGAGACACAGCTGTCACTCTTAATAGGCAGCCTCTGGGGTGCTTGGGAGGAGCGACGTTGGAAAAGAGGTTCAGGTAAAAGAAGAGTGTGTTTAACTCATGGTGCGGGATGGTTTTGAGTTGTTTTTCGGCTTGTGAAGAAAGAAGAAAATAAATAAAACCATTGTTTTGTCTTTTTTGGACAATTACCACCACTTGCTTGCAAGATTTATTTGCCCACCTGAGAAGGGATACTACACCATAATTGCTGAAACGTGAAATATTTTAAATTATGAAATAAAGTTTTTAAAATTATGAAGTGTATTAATACAATGGATCCCAGTTATTACTTTAAATTACTCTAAATTCTTCAATAAGAAAACAAGGACACAGATGGAAACTTCATAAGTGTAGATTTTGATCTCTTGTTTTTTATTTTTTTATTTTAATAAAAATTAAAAATTTATTTAATGTTATTTAAAAAAAAAGTAAGCAAATATGATTGCTGAGTTTTGTTGTGCTGACTGGCCTGTTCTCATCAAAATTGTTCTAATGCTCTAACAGTTCATGGATGTTTGATTTCAGTGAATTGCACACGCCTGTAACAAGAACCCAGGACAGTAAATAAAAGATAAAAGAGTAAGAAGTTAATCAAACAAAATATTACTCTTTGTGACATCTAATAGCTTACTAGTGAACATCTGTTTTGCTTTTCTTTATTTTCTTTGGGATGAGTTAATTTTGTATAGATTTGGTTATAAAGGATTATTTGAAACAATGAATTTAATATATGTTTGAACTTCCATCCATCCATCATCCAACCCGCTATATCCTAACTACAGGGTCACAGGGGTCTGCTGGAGCCAAACCCAGCCAACACAGGGCGCAAAGCAGGAAACAAACCCCGGGCAGGGCGCCAGCCCACCGCAGATGTTTGGACTTGCTGTTCTTAAATAATTTTCATATTACTTTGGTTCTAACATAGGCTACCTGAGTCCGTAAAACTGGATTAAACAGGACAGAAACTGGATGGATGGCCACCACTCGTCTCCTGTGATGCCTAGCCACTTCAGTTGAATAGAGTGCCATTTAAAAAATATCTCTGTATACTTTTCAAACAGTTTACTAATATTGTTGGATTGCTTCTTTGTTTAGACTTTTAAAGTTTGTTACTGAATACATTTTATTTGACATTTAAATTGATTTCTTAAAATCTTTAAGAAATATGTTTCAGTTGAACGACATTTCAACAGAGACTGTCCTAAAGACCTCAAGTGGCAGACTTTTCGGCCCCTGAATGATTTCACGTGTTCTCAAATGAGTTCTGCAACCAGACAGACCTCTTTTGGAAATTTCAGGACAGTGAGTCTAAAGAGAAGGAGAGAATTTAATTGGAGCATGAGGAGTGAGTAGTGAACGTTCTTCTCTTCTGAGTTCTAGTGCTTGTTTCTCACCATGTGTTAGAGCCGGTTTAGTTTTTTCTGTTTCATCTCAGTAAAGAATGCATATTACTGAATGTAGTCCAAAATAATATTTATCCAACCATCCACCTTTTGCCAAATCTTCTTAATCCATTTCATAACAGTATGAGCCAGAACTCGTGACAGTTTTTTCTGGGTACTTCAGTTTCCTCTAACATCCCAAAGATATGTGTAACATTAATTGGACTGATATATTATTGAAGTAGAAAGAAACAAAAGGTTAACAGGAAAATGAAGTGTCTCAGGTACCCAAACGTCTCTGTGAAGAAGGTATTGTTGAATTGTAGGTTATGTCTTTGGATCAGTTAAATGTTTGTTGTGTGCCTCTGACTTAAAGGGCATACTTTTTTGAAACTATGAAAACATTGAATTATGACAATGCTAAATTTCCTGAGATTGTACAAAGCAGCCTTTTCAAGTCAATTGAAAGTAAATAATAGCAAGACCCTCTGTATTAGAAATCCTTAAGTCTGGTCATGGAGGGCCAGAGAAGCTATAGATTTTTGTTCAAACTCAGATGCTTCATTTGAAGTCAATTATTACCTAAACAACATTTTTGTGTTTCATTTTAGTTGACTGACCTTTTAAAGTTTCCTTTTCTTTAGATTTAAACAGTTGCATTCTGTTATCCAGTGCTTCTTGTTTTCTTATTCAATTGTCAATTAACAATGAGATGATAAGCACTTCACCTAACTTGGTTTCACTTAGACCCGTGAGTATGTGTTCATCATGAAGTATCTGCTTGAAAAAACATTTGAAAAGGAAAAAGTGGGAAAAAAAAATCAGCAATCTAACTAAGAAGTACCTGGTATGAAAGAATCCTTCTATATAAAAGCGGTCGGGATTGTCCTTCCGTCCCGTGAGTGCTACGCAGGGGCGGAGTTTCACACACACCCCGTCCATTTTGCAATACACGATGGGATTTGTAGTTTTGTTTTTCCAGGTAAAAGATGATTTTCTACTCCAGACTGTGCGAGTAGCATGGAGTTTCACACACGCCCTGTCCATTTTGCAATGCACGATGGGATTTGTAGTTTCGTTTTTTCCAGGTAAAAGATGATTTTCTACTCCAGACTGTGCAATATCTTCTTCTTCTTTCTTACTATATAAAAGCGGTCGGGATTGTCCTTCCGTCCCGTGAGTGGAAAGCGTAGCGGTATTCCGCTTATCACAGACTTACTACTTGCAGCTTGCTGTACGAAGCGACATGATGTGAGCAGAGTTCTGGTGCTCCCATCGTTCCCTTGCTTTTGTGTGCGATGCGCTGGAAAAATAGACAAAATTATGTCTCTGGAAATAATTAATGTTGATGGAGTACACTGCGTAGTAAATATCAGGGGGGTTCAAAAGGGCGACCTCAATATAGAAAAAAAGTTTAAATTTCATCACAAAAATAACAGAAACTACGAGTATTAAAGTAATACCGCTCAAATGCAATATAACCAAATTAATGAGTTTGTATAAAATATCAAATTGATCTACATATTGAATTGCCTTAAGAAGTGGTCAACTTAAAAGTCGGTCGCCTTAAACGGCAGGTCAGCCTAGTACAAAATAACAAGCTACTGTATGTTATCAGCCACTGAGCCACGGTTGGCTTCTAATTAAGAAACTAGGTTGGAACAAAAAGCTGCAGTCACTGTGGCTCTCCCGGACCAACCGAACTTAAGGAAACCTATAAATACTCAGAGATATGCCAATTACAATTTCAAAATACTTTGCACGTATTAGCAGGAGTGTAGCACAGAATTCTGGGCTCTATACATAAGCAGTCTCTGTGCGCCCCTTCATCTCGATCCATGTCTGTCACACATCCTTTTCATTCCAAGCTTCAAGGGTCTCCCACCCAGTGGGCCCTGGGTAATCATTACCGTTTTTTACCCCCACTACAACGCCCATGCATGAAACCATATGACTGCTGTTGCTGCTGCCACTACTACTATATTCCATATTTCTGTTTTATCCTGAGAAATTAATTAATTTCTAAATTAATTCTGCTCCATCAGATATTCTTTTGATAGATCGGTGAGTCTTCCCAACAAATCAGTGGTATACAATGATGCACAGCTAAGCTTTTACTTTATTAGACAGTTGTTTTGCAACCTTTTAAAAGTATATGGTCCAATGATTCATCAGAGTTTTCTGAACAGCAGAAGAAACATTTCCATTGAAGTTACAAAAATTTTGTAAATGTACATAAGAAGTCAAAGAAAATAACACCCTTTATTGGCTAATTGAACAGACTAAAATATATGAGTTGCCTGAAGAAGGGGTCTGAGCTCCCTCGAAAGTTTGCATATTGTAGTCCGTTCATGGTGTCATTTTTCCTGACTTCTCAATTGCATCCATGATGGCTAACATGGTACAACACCCTACTACAATTGTAAATGTACATGAACTACGTTGGGTGATCAGTGAACCTCAAAACATTCATAATAGTCTAGTTATCTGGTTATAAAGGTCAACACAATTCATTTTGAGATCAAGAGTCCTAGATTTTAATCCCATGTCCAGCTGTTGTCTTTAAGGAGCCTGCAATTTCCAATTAATACCTGACCATAGTTCAGCACCTACAGTATAGTAATTAAGCATTATTTACTGTATTAGACCTTGTTTACAGAATGACCCCTGAACTTTTATTGGAATTTTTTAAAAATCATGACCATATTTCCAGATCTTAAGATGTTGCTGTGTTATTTTATTTTGAAATGCCATGATTATTTAAGCAGTTACCTGCTAAAAATTTCAGAAGTACAAATATTATCAAAAGAGCTTCTTCTCCTTTGCCATTGTCATTGTTTGAATACAATTTACAGTACAAACTCTTCAAGAAGTTAAATGAAACAAAAAAAAATAGATTCCAGTGTATTTAAGTCTGTAGAATACATACACATTCCACATTAAGTTGTCCTTCCAACTGAAAATGAGATACAGGAAAAGGCCAATTAATTACATGAGGAGTGCGTTTTGAAAAAATAATAAATTTTTTTCCAATACTGTCAATTAACAAAAAGCAGACACAGGTGCATATGACAAGAACAGTTAGTCATGTCATTTCTACATCTGTGATCATTAGCAAGCAAATGTCTAAAAAAATAAAACCTTTTAAAAGAAATTAAACAACAAAATTTTGTTTGAGACTGACAACTCAAAATGTGGCGTGTTTAGAGCCAGTTATTACCCTGTAAGAGTAGGGGACTCATAAAATTATTAAAAACTTTATTATACATCTTATAGCAATCTCAGTACAGTCACTGTCAAAATACTCCACTTGTCCCACTGCGCCTTCCATTCCTTGAATCTTCTCCTGTACTCCTCTTTTATTACTGTGTCTAAAGCCTCCAGTTTTTTTTGCCTGGATTTCTTGCGTGGTAGCAAATTGTCTTCCCTTCATTTCTCAATTTAAATTTTGGAGCAAAACGAAGTGAGATTTGGAAAGATCTGCAAGGCAGTAACCTTTTTGGAGAAAAACTGACTGCCAATGAGGTACGTATGAACAGGTGCATTGTCATGATGCAAAATGCAGTTTCGTTTGCACCACTGCTCTAGATGTTATTTTCCAGATGCTTTCCAGTTCATTGTAGTTTTGTTGACTGAAAGTCCGCTTACAGGAAATTAACTCTTAATTAACAAGTCTATCAATGTTGAAAAACACAATCGTTGTAATGATGTTCGATATGACCTAATGTGCTTTATTTAACTTGGAGAAACAAACAATGCTGAAGTCATGCATACGATTGTAGAATTAATGTAGAAATACACACTTGATCAAATCAGCAAAATGCCACTCAGCAGACTGATTAACAAGACTATAAGCATATGATCCCTAGCGGCATAGTTGATAACTACAACCTTCTTCTGTGCTACAGACTGATAACACAATTTTTGTGTTCTTCCTTCTATTTTATATACAAACGTCTACGCATGAAAGTATGTGTGTCTGTCTGTCCAGCCCGGAAGTAAGAGGCTATAGCTTGAAGCTCAAAGAGCCGGCAAGGCAGCCCCAAGTTAACAAGTTGGAAGAAAAAAGACGTACGAGGCTACAGCATGAAGCTGAAAGAGAAAGTGACTAAGTCGCCAAAGTGAAACCACTGAGGAAAGACAAACGAGAGAGAAACTCACTCAGATGCTGATAGACAAGGGGGGAGAGCACGTCCGCAAAACAAAAATGAAAATTTAAATTTTTTTATGACGATTTCAATAGTTTCTAGGAGCCTGGGCTAGTGTGTTATAATAAGTTATTTATTTTTTTCTGCCTTCCTTTTGGTTGTTGAGAAAATGTTCTACATGGATTCGGTTGTTTTGAACCACAAGGAATATGAATGTCACATTAGTTTTGTAACATTCACAGTGGTTAAAAAGTTGAAGTATAATAACATTTTATCGTAGCACCATTGTGTTTCTTTCTTGAGTATGGCCTTGTGGTTGAGTTAGTGCTGGTCATTGTTGCAGCAATCCATCCCAATTGTCTCTAAGGGGGTCCATGATGAATAACATCATCCGGAACACTGGCATAAAGGTTAGCTCAAACCTTTCTGATATTAGGATTCTCTATTTGTTTTCACATAGCTACTTTCTCTCACCGACTTACTGTTTTTTTTAAACAGAATATTTTTTCTGGCATTAGACTTTGAATTTTTAGGTTAGAATTGTGACTTTTGACAATTGGTTAGCAGTCCTCTTAGAGTGGACCTCTACTTGTCTTTGACCATTTCTTTTCTCCTGGTCCCATTTTTAAATGTTTCACTGTCCCACCTTGAGTTAGTGCAGTCATATATTGTTTTTACACATTCTGTGAATAAGATACACCTGCAGTCTCTTATTGTGCCATAAAGGACACCTGTAGTCTGACACTCTAGAATGCCATTGTTATAAAGGGATTTAGAATTAGCATTGTGGGTGTGCCATTATAAAATAGAACAGCGGGTATCTTCCCTGTGTTTTGCACAAAACCCCCAAGGTCATGGTGTTTGTTGAACTGGCAGCACTAAGTTGGCCAGGTCTATGTGACTGTGTGAGTGTCCCTTGAAGTGGGCTAGTGTTGGATTGTGCCTTGCATCCAGTGCTACTGGGATCAATTAATGGAAAAGAGGATTTAGAAAATGTATTTTTCAGCTTGCAAAATTTTAAATAGCATTAAATGTACAGTATATGCATTTACACCAGCTTCATAACAATGGAAAAAAATGGAAATCATATTTTAGTACCCTGAAGGCACAAATAAGTCAAGTAGTAAAATTTAAATAAAAGCATTTAAAATGGCAAAATAGTGCAAAGAAGGCGCATGGTGACTGTTTTTTAACTTTTGTCCTGTCTGTTGTGACATACATACTATACAATGCTTTATTAAAAGTAAAATCTACTGAGGGTATTTTCTTGTGGTTTGAAGCGTGAAGAATTAATGAGGCAAGCATTCAGAGTATATTATTAAAAACTTTTTCCATGAATCAAGTGCTGTGTAGCCTATTTGAACTGACTTTTACATAAAAGGATTCCACTGCTTCGTAATGCCACTGCAATTTCATGCACCCATGCAGACAGTATATTGTAGTTAACATTTACTGCTATGGTAAACCATGAATAAAGGAATGCCTTTTTATGTGTAATTTTACAGTTTAAGTTGTTTTTATTGGTAATGTTAATATTATTGGCTAGCTTGAATCGTGACAGACTTTTCAGGCTGATTTATACACACTGCGCTGCCCCCACATTGTTTATTGTTCTCAGCAGGGAGTGCTTTAAGAAGTGTTACTCTTATTTCAGACTGGCTGGTAATATGAAAATGACAGTGAGATGCGATACATTTATATCATGAGGAAAAGCTTGCCTTTTTGTTTTTATTTAAAAATACTATTTCTTTGCTTCAAATAAATAGAGATCAACTACACTCTTTAATATATTTTTGTACCTTGTATAATTTTAAAGTGTCAGTTTAAATACTGGGAATGACTCCTGGAGTTGCAACCCTGAATGGGCTAACTGGATTAGAAGCTAAATGAACACGTTTTTAAACAGGTCTTTATTATCTTGGGCAGAAAACAAAAATACACATGTATACAATCTAGAAAACTTTTCAACAATACTTTCAAGAAAGGAAGGAAATTGACAAAAATAATATTGGAAACTAATTTGTTAAAAAGTTGATGTTCTGTCTTTACAAATACTACAGGAATTTAATCAAATTATACCTCATATTTTAATAATCACCATGCTTAAAAATCAAACTTAATTTGAAAATGGACTGTTGTGGTATTTTTTTTATGCATGAATTCTAAACAGTAGTGAAGGCAAACATGAAACAGCGATTCAAAATGCTCTGAAAGCTTTGCAGAATTTCAGTTTTTGAAACACCGCAAAGAAGTCAGTATGAAAAGGAATCCATGTCACTTTACTTAATGAGGCCTTCATCACATTGTTACCTGTTTTAAAATGTGCCAGTCATCATTTCGACATTGAAAAAATTAAATGAAAGCTGGTGACCTTTGATCAGAATATTTTAACAACAAAATAACACTTAGTTTAAAGTCATGAAATTAAAAAGTAAGAAAGTTACACCTCACTTCCTTGTGCTGTTAATTAGCTGCAATTTTTGCAGTTTCTAATGACATAAAAGCATTTGTAAACCTTGCATTTTTGCACAGTCTTACATCAGTTTTCCCGAGTGTCATCACTGTCTGTTTACATGTACCAGCTGGCTTCTGTTTTTGAATCTGAGACCACCCGATCTATAATACACAGTTAGTTCCTGTTTGAAATACTGCATAAATTAAATTATGTGGATTTTGGAATAGTGCTTTGGATAGGTAAAATCATTGTGACCACAAAATAAATAAAATGGAAGGAGCCCAGAAAAGACCAAGGGCAGCTGTATGGAAGCACTATGAACTTGTTGAGGACGATCAAGTTAGGTGTATGCATTACAAGCAACATCTGTGACTGGTGAGAGAATATTCACCAAAGCAGGAGAGACTTTGATGAAGAGAAGTAACCACCTCAGTCCAAGCACACTCTAAAAGATTATCTGTCTTAATAAAAATACTTATATACACAGGGTGAACCAAAATGAAGTACCACTTTTCTCAAGGTCATTGCAAGGTAGAGGTAGGCGAGTGGTTTGGGGTGGGCGTCCTTTGATAGGCGATCCCTTGTAGTTTTCATTCGGCAACATGCCTTGGTTTGGTGCGCACTGTGCTTTCGCTGTCAAGGCATTCTTCAAAAACAACCAATCCATCATAACTATGTAAGGTGCCTTCCGAATGCACTTCAGCATTCTTCTTAATGGTGATGTCCCAAATTGGAAAAGAATTCTTCAGTGGGTGGCTAAATTGTGACAGATGGGTTCAACACTGAAAAGAAATCTCCAGGCCATCCTTGGACTGTACAAAACCTCCAAGCTGTAAGGACATCAGTTTTGCAGTCTCCTAGATGTTCAGCATGCAAACATGCTTCTGCTTTAGACATTTCCAACACATCTTTGAGGAGGATTTTGCATGAGGACCTTAATTTCCATCCATACAAAATGATGGTAGTGCAGGAACTCAGTGAGAGAGATTGGAAGAGCCATAGAGAATTGTGCAGCGATGAGGCACATTTCCAGTTGAATGGTTGTGTAAATAAGCAAAACTATCGCTATTGGGCTGAATGAACCCTCGTGAACTTCATCAGAGACCCCTGCACGGTAAGCGTGTTACAGTTTGGTGCACCATTGCAAAATTTGGCATTTTAGGCCCCTACTTTTTTGAGGAGGGGGGAGCAACGGTCAGCATCACTTCAGAACAGAATGCTAGAGAACTGTTTGTGGCCCCAACTGGAAGAAATGGATGTGGTGGATGCCTGGTTTCAACATGATGGAGCAACAGCTCATACGGCGTGGAGATCCATGCAAGTTTTTGCGGGAGATGTTTCCAGCCTCAAAAACTTGAAGCCCTCAAGAATTCTATTCACCACGAACGAGCCATGTGAGCTAATGATGGCCACCACCTTGAAGACATCATTTTTAAAAACACAGTGAAAAAAAATCTATTTTGTATACCCTTACTTGTGTCGCAATGAAATTTATTTTATGTTGTAGCATTTTTGTAGAAAAAATGTTTGCAATGTGGTACTTCTTTTTGGCTCACCCTGTATGTGTGTGTATATATATATATATATATATATATATATGTATATATACACATGTACTGCATATAAGTATTCTTATATACATATATACTTATGTTTCAGAGTCCGATTATGAATATACAATGAACATCATCTCCAAATTCACTTTGCTATGTAATATTCAAACTGTGTCATCCATCATTCCAACACAATTTTAAAGCCTTTTCTAAAGAATTGATTAGACACGTGTAAATAAAGGTATTGCTGTATATCTGAGAACATAATAACTGTAGCATTTTCTGGATCAGAGGATGCTAACAAATCTTTAAAAGAGTGGATGTAAGGCTGTATCTGTGTGCTGTGACCAAGACGGTTGCCAGATTGAAAAATGAATGTATAGTCAAAGATCACATTTCCTGCATGGTTTAATTGTCGGTCTTCCACAGCAAACTTCTTTTATATTAACTGACTAAATAAATTGGTTTTCAGAAGAGATAGAAAGGTTGGTCTTGCAGTATAAGAAGAACCATAACATATCCTCTCAAAACATGATTATCTTAAATACCCTAATTAATCAACTAAGACATGTTCCTTGTAGTAGCAATTACCCCAGAAAACTTTTTCCAAAGAGTCCTTTCATTATATTACTTGTCACAACAATCATAATTAAGCTCTTATAACTGTTTGTTCTTGTTTATTTAGATTCAAAGAACGGGCAGAGAAAATAATGGTTAGCAACTCAAGGAACAGCAGCAAAATGATGATAGTGTACCATCAGCTAACACACTATATATAAAGTAACCACGTTTTTCTTGTAGAAATGTTATCTGGTTAAAAAGTTACTTTAAAACTTTATTAACTGTCTAAAAATTAGAATCTGTACCACTGGGCTAAGGAAATGCTAAACACTACTGAAGTCTTATTATACATAATAAATAGATTATTTTGTATTCTGTACAACTTTCCTGTGCCCCAGTGCTTTACTAAGAATAGAGTAACATCAGTTGCAGCAGACTCATTGTTTAGACGATGTAAGTGTAATCTGGTCAACGCACACTTTCCTTTCCACATATGTTTGTGTGTCTCTGTTTATATGCAAACCATATTGTAGTATCTGCTTATTCTGAAGACATTTGTTAATGTAGCAATCATCATACTGTAAATACATTCTATTTATTGTATTGCTTTTGTCACAACTTGCACTTTGTTGTATGTTGCTATATGTAACAACGGTGCTTCCCAAACTCAGTCCTGGGGGACCCCCTGTGACTGCAGGCTTTTGTTCCGACCAACTTCTGTGTTTAATTGGACTCCTAGCCCAATTAAGTGAGCTGCTCTTTCCTAGTTTCTGTGTTTTGGAGTCAATGGAAAAATAACAAAACTAAGTTTGTACTAAGCACTTATAAGGGGAGAGTTTTGATTTTTTAACTTTTTAACAATTTTCGCCCTGATTTTCATTCTGCTTTTCCAGGTGTCCTGATTGTGTAATTTATTATCTACTAATTAGTGGGTCTGGCTGTCATTTCTGTTTGTATCATTATCAGGATACAATGAAGGGTGCAAAACAGTAGGACAACATCAAAAGAGAGGTAAGCGTTTAAAGCAAAAGTAGAAATATTAAATGTCTTCTAAATGTAAAAATCATACTGCTGTGTTTTTCTAAAGGCAGAATAAGAGAAGGGAAAAAAGACAATCTAAATAAATGAGATGAATTATTATCACTAATTGTTAATTTGGCTGGAATAAAAAGCTGCAGCCACAGTGGGTCCTCAGGACCAAGTTTGGGCATCACTGTGTTATACTGTAGTTCATTGAGATACGATGTCTCATCTCACTATGTATGTGTGCACAGTTGTTGGTGACAATAAAGTAACTTTGACCTTGACATTATAAATATTATTTCATCTTAAAAATAAGGGATACTACCTCAGCAGACAGACATTAAATTTATCTTAGACTAATACTGTAAAGAAGAAGACTGTATAGCAACAGACATGGCATTAACAAGAATTTTAATTGTATTGTATTAGGTTTATCAAATCTATTTGTATTTTGCTGATATGATTTTAACTGTGATTAAATGGTTCCGTTTTGGCTATCAAAAGATCCACTGGTTTCTCAAAGGTCTACCACAAGAGAACTAAAAAAAGATGTCAGTAATGCCTTCTCCTCTTTTGTGCTCAGACATGAAGACATCCGACTAGAAGACTGACATTACTTCCACCTCCCACCAGAAGCTCTGCCCTTTCTGTAATGCTTCATATATAAAATTGCCCAACAGCAGGCATCTCAATTCATTACTGAACTTGCCTAAAGAAGTCAACACAACCTTTTCATTAATTTTGTTTTTAATTTTTCATTTATTTTGGCCTGGCTGGCCACACCATTAAGTGTGGTTCACTACAAGGTTCCCATAAGCCTTTATCCTGCACTCTGCTCTTTTGTTACAAAGGATACTCCAAAAAAAAAAAGAACAAAGACATTAATGCTTAGCATGGACACAACTTATAATATCCAAGTTACCTTTACATGAAACAATTTCAAATTGGGGAGAGTATTTTTGTAATAGATATAAATTAAAATTTCTTGTCAGCTCTTTCAAAATTTCTTTGTCTTCCTGTTCTGGACTAATTTTGTTGATGCTTTAATCGATATTTACTCTTCTTGAACTTTCTGTGCTATGCTATGCTAAGCTGTGTGTATTTCATCCTTAAAGCTCTGTTTTTTTTGTTGGAAAACAAAAGTAATTAGTTTATGCATGCATGCTTTTACAATGAGCTTAAATTAATTTAGTTAATCCCCATCCATCCATTATCCAACCCACTATATCCTAACTACAGGGTCACGGGGGTCTGCTGGAGCCAATCCCAGACAACACAGGGCACAAGGCAGGAAACAAACCCTGGTCAGGGCGCCAGCCCACCGCAGGACACGCACACACACACACTAGGGACAATTTAGAATCACCAATCCACCTAACCTGCCTGTCTTTGGACTGTGGGAGGAAACTCACTCAAAGACACAGGGAGAACATGCAAACTCCACGCAGGGAAGACCCGGGAAGCGAACCCGGGTCTCCTAACTGCGAGACAGCAGCGCTACCGACTGCGCCACCATGTTAATCCCCATTAATAATTTTTCACAATTCAGATACAATATTGTAAGCGGCAAGAAACACTGAAAGTATTGCCCCTTCTTGATTTTATGTTGTCTTTTTCTCTTTTCTATTTTTCTATACCTTTTTTAACAATAACTCTTAAAAAGTAACTTTGAGAGAAAACTAATCTTTTAGGCTGCCCATTAGTGATTTTGCTCATATCTTTGAGTATTTATTTATAATTTTAGTTAAAGATCTAAGCAGTTCAGAGCATGCATATTTATGTTACATCATTTGTTTTGTATGTGGTTTTTTTATGTTGTTTTAATAATTTTGTTAATTTTTGCGATTATTACAATAACATCATTACGTTTCCATTTTGAGGTCTTGTTTCTTTATTGTCCGTATTATTTTGCATCAATCTGTGCTTTGCTGCAAGCAATTTGTAACCAATAGTACACCTGTTGATGGTCAGGTTACACATTATGTCGTCATTCTCTGCCTCTAAAAGAAAGCAGTGCTCGATTCTTATTGCTGTACTCTTAATTCAGAACAGAATCTTTATAGCAATTGATATGGACAAATAAAAAAGTTAATGTCAGGAGTTTTTTTCTTATCTTTTGACTTCCATTTTTGTTTTTCACAATTTGATTCCTGTTTGTTTCCCTGGCATTTCACACCCCTACATGTTTAACATTTATGATTTTATGCACTCCTTTAATACTTTCATCACCAGATGTTTTATTCCATCCTGCATTCAGGTACTCACATTCTTCTTTTTAAAAGATCATAATCACAGTTAGTAAAGCACATTATAGCATTGTCCAGTTCTCATTTTCAAAGTTTGTAACAACAGTCCGTGGTGAGAGATGACATGCAGGTGATGGGTTGTAAGAGATCAGCCTTGGCAAAGACAGACATGGACTCCAGATGTCTTCAAAGCATGCGCCCTTTATTTTGTGACACACACAACAACACACAGTGCCCAAATCACCACACTATACTCAGTCCTTAGTCCTTCACTTTAGGCCGCCTCCACTCCTCCTCATAAGCTACATCCTCTTCCACCCGACTCCGGCTCCTTGAGTGGGGGGTGCAGGCTCCTCTTACAGCCCACCCGGAAGTGCTTCAGGTGGTAATTAGCCTAAATAGGCTTGTTAAGTCATTCTGCTCCCCCTGGCGGTGGCCGTGGAGCCCAAAAGGCATGAGCTCAGGTGTTCCACGATTGTGGCCCCGATACCACCCGGGGGGGCTGCTCTCTTGCGCCCAGGGAAAGATAATGCCCCTCACTCGGTCTGTCCTTCTTCCAGGCGTCCCAGTGGGGCAAGATCCCTGGTCATCTGCCACAGGGTGTAACAGAGCAAGATGCAGAGGGCAGGAAGATATGGAAAAAGATGTTACGCTGTGGCCACCCCTAATAGGAGAAGCCCAAAGAAGAAAAAGTCTAGAGCTTTTTGTGTGTGTTTGTTGACAGGCTGCCTATCATGGGTAGAGTGTAGTGAGCTTATGGTATAAGGTTTAACCAGTTTGATACAACTTAAGAAAATGGGTAATTAGTCACAGAAAGTAAATGTGCTCTAGTTAAAGATCTGCTGCTGGACGATGCCTGTGCCATATTCAGCTCTTTGGTTTTCACATTGAAGCCATGTTGTTAGCTTTGAATGTTTGAAGACCAGAAGAGATGGAGCAAGAAACAGAGGGAAAGAAAGGTTACTGGTCCTTATCTTGTTCATTGACTTCCTGGGGATGATTTTGGAATTAGGATATACTGTATATACTCGCAGATAAGTTCTCCCGCAGATAAGACGGGAATTGATTTTAATGTATAATTTCCGGTATTTTATAATATCGGTCATATAAGTCCATTTCGGAAAACTCACGCTATTGGTCCAAGAGATTATGATATGCTGACACCCACCTGAGAGAGTAAACACGGAGCACACTGCCTTTTTTTTCTGTGTATTGTACCTACGTGACCACACGGTAATACCCGAACTATTCCAAAGCGACGTTTGCACTGATTTGTGCTTTTCTGTATCTCGCACGTTCGATCAGAAGGAAATATGAAGCTAGTTTTAAATTAAATGTCGTTGAAGTAGCGAAAGAAATTGGTAACTGTACTGCTGGCAACAAACTTCGATGCGCCTGAGAAACTGGGGCAAGATTGGAGCAGTCAAGAAGATGTAAAAAAAAATAATTAAGCGTCACATTTTTTGAACATATACAGTATAAGTCAGGGTCTGATTTTATGATCAATTTTTCGGGTTTCAAGACCCGACTTATACGTGAGTATATACGGTAGTTTTATTTAAGAGCCAGATTAAAGACAAAGTTGTTTTAGAGACAGGACCATACATAAGTAAAAGCAGAGAAATAAGCTGATCAGTGAGTAGGAGGGAAGTCAAATGCTTTGAGTTAAGGCTGAAACTTTAAGCAACAACACAAGTTCTACCTGGATGCCTGGGCACAAATTGGATGTATTGCTCATCTTCATCTGCTTACACAACCACAGGACAATCCAGGTTGTGTGGTATGAATTGCCATACTCTGAGCATGGCATTAGTTATTTTAATGCTTATTAAAGATTAAAACTTATTAAGCTTACTTTCCAGTCTGAATGTCTGCTCTATTCCAAAAATGCCTGGGAGAGTAAGAGGTTAAAAATGGAATTAAGGCCAAAAAAGGTAGGCATTAATGCAAATAAAGTAGAAGAAATGGTAAATGAAATTCAACAACTTTTTACTCTGATTGAATACTGATACAAAGTAATATGTTTGGCTTTAAGCTATGTTTTTGTAATGAATATCCAAATAAGTGAAAATGATTAAGGGCAGGATAATAAAAGGCAATCCCAACAGGCTTACATTTTATTTTAAACATATTTGAGACTTTCAATACCAAATATCTAAGTTAGAAATCCTAAAACAATATTTTAAAATTCCCATTCCAAAATGTAATAAATTCACTGAGGCTTGTGCTTTTTATTGATAAGATATAAAAGGTAAGAAAAAAGGTGTATAGCACAGTGTGGTGTTATCACAGGTCATCAGCCATGAACCATGTAGTTAGAAATGCGGTAATTTCCATAAACAATTTGGCAGTGCTCATTAAAGAATACAGCAGGGAATGTCAAAAAACACCATCAAAATACATTCAATATATAATAACAAGAAATACCCAAGGAAACTCATATCAAAACTGGAACCAGACATGTAGAGAAGTTATGAACAACAATAAATGATATACAGATGTAACAACAATTGAATGTAATCAGTCCAAGTGAATTCTAGTAGAAGTGAAAATAAGGACAACTCAAGTGTAGTGGAACAAAAGAAAAATATGCAAGGAATGGACAGTGTTAACACAGACTTCCCCAAGACACGTTAAAAGACTTAACAAAAAGGGAGCTGCAAAATAAATAAATAAAAAAATAAATTTAATGTTGTGTACCTTAGAGGCCACAAGAGAGGATTCAATTGGATTAAAAAATCTGTAATTTGAACCACGTTAAATACACACTTTAATATTTTTGATTAAACTTTATTCAAAAGGAACATAAAATGCACTAGCAATTGTAAATCTAAATGCCATAGTTAAAGCCTTTTTCAGTTCATGACAGGATTAATAATTAATGTAGCAAATTGTACTGTGCTAAAATATATTTTTGCCAGCTGTGTAAGGCTGTTTTCTCTTATTTCAAACACACCCACAAAGGCCACTGCAGGAGCAAATTAACTGAATACAATTAAATCTGTTCAGTCAGAACATGTAATTCTGTTGGAAAAAAGCAACTAAATTATAACAGTGCATCCTAAATAAAACTATGAAAACTATACAAGTCAAACTGTATCTCCTTGATTTTATAACAAAATTCTTTTTGATGCATTAAACATGTCACATTTGAACATTTCAAATCTTTTACAAAAATCAAATAAAAATCGAAAAAAAAAATCAAACATCAAAAGTTGGTACTGTCAAAACACTGCCTAGGAAAAAGGAGAAACATACAAAACCTGATCAGTGAAAATAATATTTTAATTACTGAAATTTTAAATACAATGGAATGCCTATGATGTACTGTACTTTTATAAAAAAAGGTTCTTATGTAGTTACTCCAAAAATAATTTGCTTTTTTTTGCCCATCAATAAACTTGTGTTGTGCTGGTATCCATATATTGTCACAACTCTAAGACATTCATTTTAACTATTTATAAGTCAGGAAGATGCATTGCTTTCACTTGCAATTTTTAATTTTTACTTGTGCAACCTGACCCAAAAAGAGGTCCACTTTTTTCATTTTTCTTTATTTTTTATTGCTTGTCAGGAGGGCTCCATAGATAACTGTTGTTTATCATTTAAAGTATAGTTGCCCTGTAAATCAGTCAGCTCCTCTTCAAATTTGGTATCTCAAATGAAAACCTTTCTGTGAATTCTAAGGTAAGTTTTAGTTTAGCATTAAATGGATTTTCCACTCTACTAACCATTGGCATTATTAGCATTATTAAATTTAGAGCATCAAAATTGCTATTAAAGTTGCTTGCAAGTAGCTGGCTCGACGGAAATGCAACATCTGAACATGTAGGATCAGAAAATATGTAAAATCCTCTTCTTGAATCAGATGTTATTAAAAAAGGCAGCTGATTTTCCTCAAGCAAACTTGTTTTCTTGTAGCCCCAGATTGAGCGTACTCAATTACAATTAACTAATATGTTACTTAAATAAAATATTTTCTTAGCCACCCACAGATAGATGCAGAATAGTACAAATAAACAGCTGCAACCCTTGAGGCTTAGCACACAGACTGGACACAGAAACAGAAACAAGAATTCCATTGGATCAGTAGGGTTTCCCGTCTGCACATTTCACATAGAAACAAAGCATCAACCACCTGGGAAAAATTGCCTGGCTACATACAGTAGATGAAAAGAGACAAAACAGCCACTATCTTGTTGTGAATCAGCAGATTATGTAAACAAGACGGACTGAGAGAGAGACAACACAGGTAAAGCGCCGCTGTCAGCTGAAACAAAGCTTCTACCATCTTGTTATGTTTTAGCTAACTGCATAATGTTGCCTAAAAGTCCTTTAATGGTACAAGTTCTGGTGGAGTGCTTTTTTTTTTATATATATATATAAATTAGGTGGTAAAAATGCTTTACAGTTAAGAAATAGGAATATCAGGCTTTGCTTGGGTCACTGCACTGAACAGTCAAAAAATGTTCGTTAAGGTGAAAAGCGTTTGTTACATCATAGTTACCAAACAAAATCTACTGGTTCTTTTCCTTTATTTTGTAACAAAGTACAGACACCACTTTTAACTGTGCGTCCAATTTTCATAACATGGCTGCTAATAAATTACAGTTCTTTTGGCAGGCCTGTAGTATCATAGCAATGGTGTAAGCTATGAAAAATCAGAAACACAAAAGACAGTAGTGCCACTCATACAAACAAGCAGTTAAAATGGCATCCCTCATGAAAAAATATTGCAGATGTTACTTCTGTGTTTTACATGACCAAGAAATGCATCCACCTAGAGGTTTGTCTAGCTAGACAAACACAAGACCATTGGTGCGTCATTGAATGAGATACCAGCCACCGAGAAAAAAAAAAAAAAACAGTTTTCTGGGACTTTCCTGGCTAGACAGATGAAACCCTCACTAACAGCTGTAACTTGGCATCAGATATCAAGCTTAAACGTCTGAACCAGGCACCATGCAGAATGATACTGGGGGCAAAACAGCCACGATTCAGGATATTAGCTGGCTAAAATAGACATCTGCCGTTAGGCATGTCAAGGGTATCTTCATAGGAACCGGTCACCAACTCTGAAAGACACAAACAGATTCCAATAGCAACAACAACAGATTTCCTGAACATGATTTTGCTGGTACTCCAACTCAACCCTGAGTTACAGGTCCCTAATACTAATAAAAACCAACTCATTTAAGCGGCTTAACCGTCTAACAAACAAGACCACAAAATAAAAGCTTTTATGCTCCTCTAACAAAAGAAAAACTGTTGTATTACAGCCAGGGTTCAAATGTGTTTGTCATTTGTTTGTGATTCTTTTGTTTATGTAATTATTACTTGCATTATTCTTTGCTTGTTATGTGTCAGCATTAATGCCTTTATTATGTGCTTTGTCTTTTGTGGGTGGCTTCTCAAGAGGTGGGACCTGTTTTTGACCATTCTTTGCATTTGTTATTGGGACTTGTTTGCTTTGGATTGCCTTATTAGGCAACTCCTTTTTGTCCTACACGGAACTTACTTTTTATTCAGAGCATTTTTGAAGAAAACACCCTTTATTTTATAAAGATCTTATGTTTGCTCTTATTGCTATCCAGAGTTTGACTGTTGTTTCCATCTCAAGTGGCCACTTTTAGCAATTATTGGGACTTTTATGCTTGGGAACGCTCAAGTTTCATAACAAAGTGAATTAGCCAATACAAAAAGGAAGTCCGCTTTGCAGTTTTTCCATGCAAAAAAAGTTACAGTTGTTGAAAAAACCCTTGACTCGATGAAAGTATTTCTGTAAATACTGTGAACTGCTGAAAACTAGCTGATCTCCAATCGTTCTTCTACATGTCTAACCACTTAAGAGACACAATGGACAATCTGCCTGAGGCCTCAGCTTTCCTAGGAAGGATTTACGATCTGGTCAATGATGACATCTTTTTTGATTTAGAAGATGAAATATGTATAATTATGGCTAACATTCAGTACTGTTGTAGTAATACAAAATCAAGGCTGTCCTTTCCTGCCAGAAAGCTGTGCATGCCTCCAATCAACAGTACATCCGCATCTCCTGTTTTTACCATTGTGCCAATCATTTGACCACTGCCAGTTTTTTGCACCATTAATGTTACACCATCCATTCCAAGGCATTTCGTCACATTTAATCTAATTTTTTGTGTGCTGTTATAGTTAAAGGACTGAACTTCACGAGAGTAAAGATTAAGGAGGAGTCTCCAGGTAATGCTGGAAATATGGAGCAAGAGGCTTCAAATGAGGCCAAGTTTGCATCGAAATTGCTGCCTCTGAAATCTGGAGAGGTTGCTGCCATGTTGCTGCTCGTGATTTTCAAGGAGGGGGCACTGCTGAGTTACTGTCCACATTATAGAGGAGGGAAGAAACACACTCAAAATCCTGACACTAGTTGCCCACAGATAAATATGCTATTTAGACTGCAACCCAGGGTTCTGGTGAGTGATGAACAAGGAGTGTTATACATCTGTAGAAGAATGTTTCAAGAAAGTTTAAATAATCATCATAAAAAAATGAACTGTAATTCCATACAATACCTGTGTGTCACATTTAAATTATATTATGCACTACATTTCTCAGCGAGGAGTAGTACTGCTTCATAAGTCCAAGACTGAGTTCAATTCTGGAATAATGGCTCAATATTTGTTGCTGTAAATTGTGTTGTCTCCCCATGTTTGTATGGGTTTACTTGTTCTCCCTCCAAAATCCCATTCAAGTGAATTATTTGGAGGCTCAAAGTTGGCCATGTGGCATGATTATGGGTGTTGATATGAGCCAACCTGTCCATTCTTGCTTTGGGCTCAGTAGATTAAGAGATAAAAGCACTTCCTTATTCATAATATTTTATTGTTTTTTAATGATCAGAAACAATTTGAAAGCTAAGTTTTGTTTTTTATTGTTCATTTTCAACAAAATACTTACCCAAGTTGCCAACAATAGCTGTAATACAGTAATTCTTTTGTGATTCTCCACTGTTTATGAGGGAACAACACTTCTCTTGATACCATTGTTATGCCCACCTGGTAGGTGTGCTTACTCTTTTGCAGATTTCCATTGCTTTCTCTCTCTAGCCTGATAAAGTCCGTTTCAGGCCATAAACATCCTCCATGTGAGAATTTGAATGCCAGCAAACAGCAGGTGCTTAACTGGGAAGGGCTGAAGTGCTGATTACACACTCATAAGTATGGCTTCTGCCTTTAAGCAACAATTCATTTTTAAATCACATACAGAAATCTGCATCTAAATTGAGTACAAAAAAATAGCTCCAAGAATGTGCTACACATTAGGTAAGGTTAATCACCAAATTATAAGTGAGAATCTTGTAAAAATGTTGATTATGAACAAAACAAAAGTTTAAGTTTACATCTGCTAAGCAATGTATTGCTCTGTTTTTTTTAGCATAACTGATTTAGGATGCTTCTTTCAAAAGGTTTAAAATGTGAGTGAAATCTTTTGTCCTAGAAAATATCCGTAGGGCATTAAGCATGGAAGAACTCCACAATGCTAATGCACCAATAGCAAAGCTCTGCTTACTTCTACTCCAAATGCGCTTGTCATTTAGCTTGAGGCACTAACAAGGCTGTCTGTGTAAAACGGTAGAGTGAGATTCTTTAAATAGTGGGCCATGCACATTGCACTTCTTAGAACAATTATGACAGAAATTATTTAAAAATAAATTATTGTCCTTATTTTTATTTTACTTTCATATATGGCTTTAGAGTCAATAATATACAGTAAATAACTAACCAGAACAGAGTGAAGCTTTTTGTATTTGCATTAAAAAAAAAAATAACATTTTATCATCTGTACTTGAATAACATTAAACTATGTTTTAAAGCATAGTTAGATCAGTATCAAAGTTTACTGTACTTTAAAGCTATATGTAATACTATTTTTTAATACAATATATATGTAGTATTTCATTTATCTTCTACCAAGCAAAACTGGCAGAATGTTTTTAATTTTTTAAGTCAAATTTCATTTTTTAAGACATCACATTTAGATGTAGTTTCTAATTGTTAAATGCATTAATCTTGTAAAATAAAATTCTCTAGAGTAATTGTTATTTTAATTGTCATTTTGTGCTAATTTTAGCTAATTATTGTTTTAGCTGTTTTGTGTCTAGAGGGCATGGTTGGCAAATCTATGGCAGAGTTGAATAATTTCTGTAGCTCTGTCATGCCTGCAGGGCTACATTAGATGCCAGAAATTATATTGTTTTAAACTTGTAACATCCAAGCACTTAATTTTCTCTTGTTGTTTTTTTATTTATTTCTGCACAGCTGGCACCAGCTGGATTATTTGTAGGATGCCTGAAATCATCAATAAGTATTATTTATGAGCATGTGTAGGCTAAATTGCTTCCATATAATTTTATTTTATTTTCTTACTACTATGAAGTATAATTTGAACAATGTCAACATGACATTTCTCATTTAAGATGTTGTAAACAAGATTTTAATAAATTCACAAAAAATGGTTCACAGAAATATTTTAGTAGAATGCGGAATATAAAATTTTCTGAAAAACACACTGTTTGAACTGAACATGCTAACAAAGTGCTTTACAAGATGAAGAAAGAAAAAATATAAAAATAAGATTAGGCAATACTAAGTAACAAAGAATAAAGTAAGGTCTGATGGCCAGGGAGGAGACAAAAAACAAACAAAAAAAAACTTCAGATGGGATGGATAGAAAAAACAAAATCTGCAGGGGTCCCAAGGCCATGAGACCACCCAGCCCTCACTAGGCATTCAACCTAACATAAATGATCTTAATCAGTCCTCATGGTTTTCAGGCTTCACATGGAAGAATTACTTGATGATGGTGGTCATGTTTTACCTGTGGTCTTCAATCCATCAACATAGGGACTGCATGGTGTTTTGATCAGGTGGTGATGGTGCAGATTGCCACCACAGAAAACTGGAGAAAAAAACAACAGAGAAAGCAGGGGTTAGTAAAGATTGCAGAGATATGATAAAAATGATAATTAAATGTATATACAGAATATCACTAAAATGAAACTATAAGAAAGCCATGTTAAAATAATGGGATTTAGTAGTTTTTTAAAAATGCTCCACCACATTAGCCTGGTGAATTTCTATCGGTATGCTATTCCAGATTTTAGGTGCATAACAGCAGAAGGTTGCCTCACCACTTCTTTTAATTTTAGCTCCTGGAATTATAAGCAGACACTCATTTGAAGATCTAAGGTTACGATTTGGAGTTTAAGGTGACAGGCATTCTGAAATATAGAATGGAGCAAGATTATTTAAGGCTTTGTAAACCATAAGCAATATTTTAAAGTCAATTCTAAATGGCACAGGTAACGAGTGTAGTGTTGTCAATACTGGAGAGATGTGCTTAGATGTTCTTTTCCTAGTTAAGATTCTAGCAGCTGCATTCTGCACGAGTTGCAATCGACTGATGTCTTTTATGGGTAGTTCTGAGAGGAGTGCATTACGGTAATCTAGTTGACTAAAAACAAAAGCGTGAACTGATTTTTCAACATCTTGCAAGTCACTTAACCTGCCTTTGCTCTAACTTTAAATAATGGAAACTTCTTTGGTGTGGACAATAATTTATTTTCTACATGTGCCTGCTGATATAATCATATTTTGAACATTTTTGCTATACTCATAAATGTTGTATGTATACATTTTTAAACATTTGTTAAAAAACCATAGCATGTAAAATTGGGCACATGCATCTTTTCCACTAGGATTCTTGTCCTGAAAGATGAACCTTTCCTTTATTTGCAAGGTTCAAAACACATGCATTAATTATTCTTTGTTGCTACATCCTATGTATTCTACTTCAAGATGAGCATTCATTGGTTGTCTGCTCTCATGCACACAGAGCACACCCTTACAATTAAAGACAGAGTCATAGACTAGTTGAAGTGAGCCACCTGACATCTCACATTACGTGATCAGCCTCACAGGAGAGTACTAACTGCTTCCGACTCGTTAAAATTGTGTAAAAAAAAAGGCTACCTTTGAAAATCACTGGAAAAGTTGTGAGTAGTGACAATAAATATCTTAAATTTCATAAATGTGACATGGCCTTTTCTAAGTAGTGACAATAAATATCTTAAGTTTCACAAGCATTTTAGAATAAGCATTTATATTTGGGAAAAGGACTCTCAAACGTTTTACTCTGACTGTTGGCCTTTCTCATGGGTGGGAGTTGAATTGAATTTAGTTTTGTTAAGTTTGACTTGATTGTATGGAATGTTACACGCTGTTAATAAATTCAATAAAAGATGATAAAACATCACAAATGAGATACGGCCAAAAATCAATGTAAAATAATTAAGTTTTTAAAACATGTAAAATATCTGTTCATAACATCAATTTATTAGTACATTTTTACTTAAAACATATTTTTTTACACAAAATGCTTAAGTTTATGGAGGTCATTTATCATCACTATGTTTACAATACATGTTCAATAACAGCTAAGTTAAGAAAAGTTGACAGAAATTCTCCAGTATTTTGTTGAATATACAGAAACACAGTATCCCAAGGACATGTACCTGTACTTAAGGTAGCAGTTTTGACTGAACAGCACAATTGCACAGTGGTTAGCATTTCTGACTCACTGCTTTCATGATGATCCTGTCTTTGCCCCTTGCCTCTGCGTATGTGGAGTTTTCATTCTTTTCTAATACCCACCTGTCCATGTACTTGTATTTTACTTAGCAACACTGAATGAGCCCTTTATGAGCGTAGGCATATGTGTAAGTCAATGCACCTTATGGTGGATAGACAGTATGCCCTGAGCTGCTTCCTACAATGTGCCTAATGTTGGAATTGTAGGGCTTTGGGAATGAATGAGTGATTTTGTTGGACTGAGCCAACTCCTCATTGAAGATCTCTTTATTTAAAATTTAACATAACCTACATGTTGTGAGGCAATACTGCCAAAGGCTGCATCACTAATCCATTAATAAGTGTGTACATGTTCAGCTGTTTGAACTGGGCACAAACAAAAATAAAACGTTATTTAACAAATGACTGTAGGGTCTAAATATTCACATTAGTAGGAAATAAGATAACATAACATTCCCAACTCATTTAAACCAATTCAGGGATGTGGGGGTCAAAAGATTATGTCTGCAGCACTGAATGCAAAGCAAGAAATGGCACAGGAAAAGGTTCCGGTCTGCCACAAAAGTCCAACACACACACACAGTGCAGTTTAGAATTAGTCTGTCCTGCACATCCTTGGGGATAGGGGAGGAGAATTAGAGTATCCACCGGAAAACCACAATAAAACAGGGGAAATTCTGCAGTCTGAACACAAGACAACTATTTGGTGTGAGGCTTAAACCCAGGATGCTGGATCCATGTGACATATTACCTAGACAAAGAGGATCTTGTGTTAACTCACACTCCTCTCCACATGTTGCTTTCTGAGGGTTTGCATCACCCATCCTAAATGTATTATTAATGTTCTTTTTACCTATGGAAAACTTGTAGAATTGTGCACTTCTCTAAGGTAAAGTAGGACCTCATAGGACACAAGTACTTTTGGGTGTGTCGTTCTACATGATTCTACTCTTATTTGGAATTAAACGAGATATTATTTGCTTTGCTCAACAGCACGGTGATGCAGTGGATGTAAAAATTCTGTCGTTAGATTAGACCCTCCAGCACTGACTCTTTTGTAGAAAGTTCTAGGGGATGGCCAGTTGGACCAAGACTCTAACTGTGTCTAACTCTGTCTTTGACTTTGTCTGTGATAACTGGTGTGAGACATGCCCGGACACCATCAGACAGACACCGCATCTTTATAAAAAGGTCTTTTATTTTGTCCTCCATCATAAATATAACTCAGTCCCGCACAGTCCACTGGGCCTTCTTGCCCCAATCACCTTAATACTGGGCCTTTCTCACTCTGTCCCTTGTCACTCTGTCCCTTGGACCGCCTTTCCTCTCTCCATGGGAGCCTTGTCCTGCTCCCACTCCCGACTCTAGCTCCCCGACTGTAGGAAGGCGGGCCCTTTTATTCTCCCCAGGATGTGCTCCAGGTGCTCCCTCTGACGTCACTTCCTGGTGTGGCGGAAGAGCACTCGGAAGCACTCCGGGCGTCCCTGGATGGATTCTCTTCCATCTTACCGGGTGTGGCGAAAGTAAATCAATCCCGGGCCCCCCTGGCGGTGGCCACAGGTTCCAATAGACATAAGCCTCCTTGATCCTCTCCTGTGGTCCTCCTCTGTTTCAGGGCGGTTGCCCACTCATGGCCCGGAGGACGTACATGCCACCTTCCGGTCCTTCCAGGCGTCCCGGCCGGGTCGTAGCCCCAGCAACTCGCCACACTGGCCATGGAATTTCCAGAAGTTTACATTCTCCAGGGACACTACTGATTGGAGTTTCTGTTTTATTTGCTTCCATTGTCAACAATTACTTAATTGGCAGATATTGCTGGGCTCTATTTATATTATTCATTTTTAAACCACTTTATTTCCTGTCTTTTCAAGCAAATATGTGCCTTTATATGTACTATTTCGAAAACTTGTATTTACCTTTGGGGAACCACATTTGAGTCCTTGCTCAGCCACTTTCTGTGTGGAATTTCCTCAAACTTACCCGTATCTCCTGATATTTCTGATGTTTGTGCTAAGTGAATGGACATTTCTAAATCTACAATGTGTGTGTATATATATAGTACTTGTAACGTGATGGATTAGTGTTGTCTCCATAGATGGTTGCTGCATGATATCCGTTTGGGATGCACTTTGATTTCCTATGACCCTGTAACAATAAAAACAGGATCCTGAAGTAGATAGGTATGTGTTCAATAGTGATTTAATTTAACCATGACTTTTAGTAATAAAAAGTGCACATTTTTCTGAAGATAATGTAGTATAATAGCTCTGTACTGTACTGTACTAAGATAAGTAGAACGACCAATTCCATGGATGTTACTAATGTATTGAATCACATAAAAAATTCTGAGTATTAATCAAAGCCACTAAAGTTTCTTGCTAAAACTTGAAAAGATGCAAATTGAAAGCAGAAAAATTATTAAAAGAAAAGGAAACTGAACAGTAAAATTACTATAATTATCTAGTTAACACAATGAGGAACACTTGGAAGTTTATATTTTATTTCTAATTCATCAGTTGCGGATAAAGGTTTACATTATTTGTGTGCATGGCATCATGACTGTTTTATAATTTCTTATGTGTGTTAAAACCCATTTTCACTTTGACAGAGGAAGTGTGAGAGAATATCTATCTGAAGAGCACTGAACAGTATGCCCAGTAATTAAATGGGAATTCTTCAGGGAAATTTTAAGTTAACAACCTTATGCATGAACTAATCACTTCATGTTATGCATGAAGCTAATTATGAACCCATACCACTGGCAAGCAGAAAACCAAATGAAAATGCTTACCAATGAGGCCCAGATAAGCTATAATTTATTCTATGTTTTGAAATACAGTGTTAATATTTTAATAATATTATAGTGTAGAGAAAATCATTAAAATATTTGCAAGTTTCAGTTTTTTCCATTTCAGACTCTCAAGCCAAAATGTGCAAACATAGCGATGTGAGTATAAAGCGCCTTAATAGACAGCAATTAGTTGTGTGTTTTTATTTTTTAAAATGTATTACAGAAAAACCAATAATAAAATCCATACAGATAAATTGTATATTAAGAAAATATTACGTTCATAATATTAAAGTTTATTAAATTGGACCTGTATTAATTTACATGCAAGTGCATATTTTCAAAAAATGTTCTTAAGTAACGTGAATGTATTATCAGCCAAAGCTGCTGTCAGTGCAGAAATAACTTCACATGAACACTGCAATACCTTGGTGTTGTTGTTATTAGAGGGGAAAAGGCAAGTTGTTGTATGAGCTGCAGTGTGTGTAACTGTTTGTTTTCCATACTAGCAGCTTAATTTTAATTCTAATAATGAATCTGACCTTGTCTCTCCTTTGCCAGAAATAATGGGGGATCCTGCAGTAAGTAATTAAGTCTGTAGGAACAGAGCTGCTTACTTTTCATTGCAGCCGATAATAAGAATGCAGTTGTTCAAGTGTAAAATGCACAATTTAATGATCCTATATACCACAGATTAGAGTTTTCATTTTTAAAACTAGCAGTGCAGAAGAACAAAGACAGTCAGTACACTACAAGGTCTGTATGAAGAAATCTTAGTATGTCTATAGTATGAGTTATTTATTTATTTAATGGAAACAGTGGGGTGTCCGCTCAATTACTCTCAACTCATTAACACAGGCATTAGAAGTTTAGAAAAAAAAAGATATAATAAAAAGGAATTCAATGTACACATTCAAATTCTAATGCATAATTTTCCAACATCAGAATTGGATATTTAAGCTACATGAGAGGCATTAAAATACAAGATGCAATTTTTGTATGCAGCGTGATTAAGTAAATTTGAGTTCCATTATATTATGAGTTATTACGCGAAGGCAAAATAATCAATATTCCTAAACAGACATAACTGTTCATCTGTGTTTTAATGAAAACACATTTTTTAAAGCCTTTAAGGCATAAGAGAAATTTATCCTGTGGATTTATTGCAGTTAAACACTGAAAATTTGTAGTAGGCCAGTAGGAATTAGGCAAGTGTGTTTCTCTTGCAGCCATTTTTTCCAGTCCTTTGCAGTTTAAAGGCACAACTGCCATGACAGGTTTAAATAACTAAGATGGTGAGTCTGTTTGATTCCCAGTTGTGCATGGATTATTATACAGATGTTTACACTAAGCTGTCTCAGTGTAATATTTATCTGAATTTTCTCACAAAGTACACTCTGGCTCCTAGCAACCTTAAAAAAAGATTAAGAGGGTGCATTAAATGGATGGATGAATTTTACAAAGTACATCTGTATTCAGGGCACCATGCACACTATTCTAGACATGATATTGATTTTGTAATGGTTTTCATTTTTTTTTATGCGCCATTTTTAAATGTTAACTCCATCGAAACCTTTTATACTATGGCCTTAAAACTCTTCAGATAATTACAGTCAATGGCGCTTGTCACAGAATTGAGAAAAATTGTATTTCTCCGAGTGTTGGCTTTTATAGTGAACATTTTTTCTAATTCTACTTAATGGACTGAACAGATGGCACATCTGTTTATACAGGGGTTGAGCAAAATATTTGTTAATACCTTGTGTCATATATGTTGATCTTGTGCAGAAATATTTCTTCTACTCCTGGTATCACTTATGGCATACTATGGATTTGTGTCCACTGAAATGGGACATATAGCCTAAGCCACTGGCTGTGGACACACATGCAACGACAAGGTCAGGGAATTAGCTCAAGTTTACAAGTCGGCAACTGTCTAGTGAATGGCTCTTCCTTTCAGTGAACATTTTTGAATTCACTCATTTTCTAGAAGGATGCTAACTATTTAAACTACAGAAGGTCTTCTTTAGCTCAGCAGGTCAGGTCACTTTTACATCTAGACTGTGAAAGCTACAGCTTGAATCCAAGTCATGGCAGACAGTAAGGACTAATTCAGTCTTGATTTCAGTGGTACAAGTGGTCCTTTGATCAAAACAAAAAATTTAATGTGGCAATGTAAAAGTACAAGACTGTACAGGGGGAACACCACTCCTACAAAATACAGTGAGGCTAAAAATAAACCGTTTGCAGAAAGAAGATTATCTTTAGATTGCACAGTTGTTCTACTGGGAAGCTGTGGTTTGACCCTTGATGGGAAATGAGCCACAGTGAAACCAATCCTAGTTACAATATATTCATATATCTGATCTCTGAAACAGCATGTGAGATGTGTTAATTATATGCTATGATGTTCTACACCAACGCCAACATTCCAACTTGTTTAGCCTACAAAACATCTTTTCATAGACATGCATGTATTTTTTTATTTTTTGCAAAAAGCCACCTTGTTACAAATTTACAGATTCACAGTTCAAAGGTTTTCATTTGTGCTTCGGTAGCTTTGAAATGCTTTGCGTAACTTGGTGTTTTAGACCACAGTTTAAATTTTCTCTGAGAATTCTTAAGCAAGAGCAACAGCTAAACAAGTCTTCCACAATTGCAGGAATGTTATTTGGCTCTATTACAATCTTAAAGATGCCTCAACTGTGCCATGCAAAGCGTAAGTGGACAGATTATGGCAAGTGTTGCTTTCACTTGATCTTGATCTGCCAATTATTCTTATTCCTCAGGCCCTCTTATGGTCATGTGCTTAGGTGACAAAAGGTGACCAAAAGAATGAGACTGTAAGCACAAATGTCTAAAATTAGGTTCTTGCACAGAATTGCAGGGCTTTCTCAACAATATTTTAGGATTTCAGAGTAGAACTGCTGATTCTCTGCTTTAGGAAAAGCCATCTGAAGTGTTTTGATTGTGAACGTGAATGCAGGGACAGATCCAAGTCACACTGCAGAGCTTATCTCTCTCTGTTAGCTTGCAGCACCTGCTAATTCTGTAAAAGTACCTGGAAATGACTGATAAGGATTGAAGTGCTCATTTGATTGCTCATTCTTATATCTATTTCACTCAGTGGTCTGAAGCCCATCCTGGTAGTATAACACACAAAACAGCAACCAAACCTTGACAGAACCCTAGTCAATCAAATTGAACACTCACTAACTTACACAAACTCATAGTAAGAGAATTCAGGATGCCCAATCAATCTAACCTGCACAACTTTGGGATGGGGGTGAAACCAATTTACCAAGAGAAAAGTCATACAGTCATAGGAAAACCACGCTGACTCTGCACAGAATGTGACTAGACTGGGATCTAAATCCAGAACTCTGTTTGATTGAGGCAGCACAATGTAGTGAATAAGGGGTTGGACTGAAAGCTACAAGTTTCTCTTCCTGCTTATGCCACATTGTGAGATACTGAACAAGTCACATTACCTGCCAGTTCTACATTCGTAAACATACAGGTAGACAGTTATAACATCTTAATTTTATAAGCTGCCTTGAATTAAGCCATCAGCAAAATATGCAATAATTGTGAAGCAGCAGGACTAATCACGGTGCTACCTGTACACCTTGAATCTATACTAATAAAAGGCAAAGCCTTCACTGACTCACTCACTCACTCACTCATCACTAATTCTCCAACTTCCCCATGTAGGTAGAAGGCTGAAATTTGGCAGGCTCATTCCTTACAGCTTACTTACAAAAGTTAAGCAGGTTTCATTTTGAAATTCTACACGTAATGGTCATAACTGAATTACGTACTTACGTACATATATACAGCCATAGCCTGCAGCTCGGTCGCCGTGTGAGGCGGAGTTGCATCCCTCATCGTCACGCCTCCCACGTAATTGAGTGCCTACCCATATAAGGCCGTCCATCAGCAGCAATCCAATAGACACGCTGCCGCTAAATATTCGCAGGCAAATCAATGGTATATATCTGTCTATTATTAAAAAAATCCTGGAGAGAAACACGGAAGACACTTAAAAGAAACCGCGAGATGAAAGAGTCTTGCGGGAACTTTTAACATGAGACTTTGTGCCAAGAGATTGACCCAGAACCGTCTTGCGATGACATGACATGAGATTCTTGCAAGACACGCCATACTTACAATCAATATTAAATAAGCCCAGAGGCAGCAAAACACTCAGTCGTGTAAAGGAGGCTTTGAGTACACACAGATCCAGGGCTCTCAGCGCATATAAACCGTATAAGGACAAAATGTTATAAATGAAATGGGGACGACTAAGCGAAGAAGAAAGCAGCGCAGAGAAAAGAGACTCAAAAGCATTGGAGTTTAAAAAAAGAAAAAGAAGAATCTAGGTGCAAATTCAGAAAATAAGGAAAGTAATTATCAGCCTGGAACAAGTGGAACTGAAAAAAAAGCATGTCCAATCGGGCTCAGAATTAAAAGACAGAGTAAAAGACAAAGTAGAACTTCATAAACATGTTCACAAACGTTGCCGCTATACGCATGCAGAGCAGGTTAGAGATTATGAAAGCAGTGGAATTTGAAAGGCTCAAAAAAAAAATGTTGGCGTGATACATATGTGGAGAAAGTTAAAGAATATGAAAGTAGGAAAATTAGAAAGTATAAAAAAAAGAAAGTAAAGATCACAGTAGCACAAACAAATGGAAATTATTACTCAAAAAAGGGAAAATAATCACCACGGACCAGGTGTCATTGAAACAAAAGCAGGATAAAGCGAGGTTAGAAATAAAAGACAAAGTAGAAAACAAAGTAAACGTCATAAAGAGGTTAAAAAACAAGGGGGCCAAACACATACAGAACAGGTTAGAGAGAATGAAAACTGGAATTCAAAAGACTCAAAAAAAAAAAAACGTAGGCGCAAAACACATGCAGAGCAAGATACAGAATATGAAAGCAGAAAAAACTGACAGTGTCAAAACAAAGAAAGTAAACATCGCATTAGCGCAAAGAAAGAGAAATTATTACTCAGAGAAATAACGAAAAGGCGAACAGTGATCGAATATATGGACACAGGTGATATGTCAGAAGTATGTAAATATTATAAGGCTTTAAAGTTTAAGTCAGAGAATTTCAAAAACGTGGTTTACCTCACCTGCATTTAGTGGTTACTTTGCAAAAAAAATGATTAACTGCTGATGATGAAGATCGTTTTGTCTGTGCTGAAATTCCAAACAGCGAAACCTATCCTGAATTATGGTACAAAGTCATTAAACACATGTCTCACTGACCTCATTAAAAAGATTCAGCACATTGGTGCTCGGAAGACTCCAAATATTGTTTTTACAGAAGTTCTGAAATAAAAGTGAAACTAATGAAATAGCAACAATTCAAAGAAAAAACAAATCTTAAAAGTGTGTATCTGGGAAACCAAAAATGGGGGTTGGCGAGCAAAGCGAGTAAGGGGTAAGGCCCCCTAGTATATATATAATTTTGTATATAGTGATAATATCAATCTGTAAAATTTTATTAATTTCTGCAGTGCGCTTGAGGCGCCAGATACAATATCTGTTAAATGTCTCTTATGTTTTTGCCATACAAATTTAGTTTAAAAGAACAGGCAGGCTTCTTTTAGCTTACAGGATAGAATTTGAAACTGCCCAGGCAGGCATTGAGATAAACATGCAAGGATGAGCAAAACAGCTGATATTCATTTCATATTCAGTTTTACAATCACAAAAATTATTATTTTTCTGATGTTCAAAGGAAGCAATGTATTGTTGACTATTGTATCATGAAGCCTGTATTGCAATATGTATTAATAATACGTGTATCATCTTAAACTTAATCAATTTATATATGGGAGAGTGGGGACAAAAAAGTGCCTGCCTTGCCTCAGGTAGTATGATTTAATGTGCCTGCCCTGGCTGCACCAACACTTTTTTAAAAATTCTGGTGCATGCTTAGCTAAAAACTGTATAATTTGTACATTTTTATAACAGTCATGCATATTTCCCTTATACATGGTCACTATATAATCTCAAGGAGCTACTGTATATCCTAAAAACCCAATGTAAAAAAGTACAATATCTGAAAGGTTTCCATTTACAAACTAAGAGCAAAGTACACATTTACTAATAAATACTAATTAAAATAAGACAAAATTAAATAAAACAGAAAACAACACACAATACATACATACAAACATGTTTTTTTAAACCTGCTTAATCCAACTCAGGGGGGCAAGGGCTGGAGCCAATCACAGCTGCACTAGATGCAAGGCAGGAAACAGCCCTGGATATCCAGGGCGGAAGCATAAAAAAAACCCAGTAGAATAGACAAGGAACTTCTGATGAGTAACAGCCTGTTCATCTCATTCTCCTGGTGCTGATTGAAACCAATGGACTAAGGACCACCAAGTGATGACAAGGGATGGACAGCCCAAACACTTCTGCTTATATGACCCAAAATGAGCAGATAAAGGGAAGGAACTGGGAGCGCAATGTCATTTTACTGCACCCTGCATATACTTAAAAAGACTTGGTTGTCTGCAAGACTCATTAGATAGATAGATAGATGGATAGATAGATGGATAAATAGATAGATACTTTATTAATCCCCAAGGGATAAAAACAATAAAAACAATATTAATTAAAGAGTGATAAAAATGCAGTGCAAGTTAAAAAATGCAAGGTGGAGAGTGCGAGGCAGGTGTAACAGTCTATAATCTTGTATAATGTTAACGTTTACTCACCTGGGTGGAACTGAAGAGTCGCATAGTGTGGGGGAGACAGCAGTCTGTTGCTGAAGCTGCTCCTCTGTCTGGAGATGATCCTGTTCAGTGGATGTAGTGGATTCTCCATGATTGACAGGAACCTGCTCAGCGCCTGTCACTTTGCCACAGATGTCAAATTGTCCAGCTCCATGCCTACAATAGAGCCTGCCTTCCTCACCAGTTTGGTGAGGCGTGAAGTGTCCCTCTTCACACCACCGCATAGAAGAGGGCACTCGCCACAACCGTCTGATAGAACATCTGCAGCATCTTATTGCAGCTGTTGAAGGACGCCAGCCTTCTAAGGAAGTATAGTCGGCTCTGTCCTTTCTTACACAGAGCATCAGTATTGGCAGTCCAGTCCAATTTATCATCCAACTGCATTCCCAGGTATTTCTAGGTCTGCACTCTCTGCACACAGTCACCTCTGATGATCATGGGGTCCATGATGGGCCTGGGCCTTCTAAAATCCACCACCAGCTCCTTGGTTTTGCTGGTGTTCAAGTGTTGGTGGAGTCACACCATTTAACAAAGTCCTTGATTAGGTTCCTATACTCCTCCTCCTGCCCACTCCTGATGCAGCCCACGATAGCAGTGTCGTCAGCGAACTTTTGCACGTAGCAGGACTCCGAGTTGTATTGGAAGTTCGATGTATATAGGCTAAACAGGACCGGAGAAAGTACAGATCCCTGCGGTGCTCCTGTGCTGCTGACCACAATGTCAGACCTACAGTTCCCGAGACATTTGCATGTTGGAAAGGGGTTTTTAAGAGCTTTTATTGAGTTGTAGTGAACCATATGTTAAAAAAATAAACATCTTGTATTCAAAAATGGAATGGCCCCATCATAGGCACAAAGACTATTCTGTATATATCAGAATCTCTATATATAGTTTCTATATAGTTTACCTGGCGGAAGAAGGGGTTTTGATAGATAAGACAAGGCATTTCATAACATCACTATTTCAGCTTATCCTTAAAAAGAGTTCTTCAACAGGAAGACAAGTAATCAGCAGAGGCGACTCCAACTGGATGAGAACCTGGGCTCAGCTCTTCAGTTAACATAAAAGAGCATAACATAAACATGCCTGTTTAATCCAATTGAGGGTCTCCAATGCATGAAACAGCATCTGAAAGAAGGCAGGAAACTACCCTGCTAACTATAAAACTATGTATGTGGTGTGAGTTTTTCAAACAAGCATCCAAAGATTAAACTTGCTGTATATATTTGGCTGAACGATCTATTTTTGTCAGAATGGTGTAGGTGGTAGAAAAACTAGGAGTAACACAAAATTGCAAAAAATAACTTTTAATTAATACTTTATGACTTTTCCTTAACATGTTTAACTTGTCTGATTCTATTACATGCTTTGAAATATTTCATAACTAGCCAACCCGCGGCGTACCATACGCCACATAATCAGGCCGGTTTTTTAATGATTTTTAAGCACAGGGAGAAAATTAACATTTGAAAAATCGGTAATGTAATAAATCAGTAAGAAAAGCAACATTGTAACAATGCACGGAACGAACCAACACACAATCGTCTGTGACTGAATTTCTCGTTCAGTATGTACTGCCTGCTCATGTGCCCACCTCCAACTCGTCACTTGAGTTGTTGTCGTCTTTGCACAGTCCAGATGCACCTGTGACTCACATAGACTTTTCATTGCTCTGTGCGATTGTGGCTGCTTTTCTATATATAATCCACCAAGACACCCGACCACGGTAGTAGCGAAGTGGGGCTTCGTTGTTCCTTTCACATGGTTTTTCATGGTGGACGCGGACGGGTGTCGAAACCGAAAAGAATAATGGAAAGTCAACGTGGCTCAGACGTGCATGTGGACTCCTAGCACAGATGAAAGGGACTAACTGGGTGGTCGGTGAGTTTTGGGCAGGCAGTGTGAATGTCTAGAGAGCAAGGGTAGACGCGGGCTGGTGAAAAAGGAGTGTTGGTGGGCAGGGAAATGTCTTTCGTGTTACTGCAGGAGCATCTAAGAAGACGTATGTTTGTCGCGGATGCGAATTGCTGTATGTAGCGTGTAAAGCAGTTTGCTATGGTGCACGCCACGCCGCATACAGCGATTCACATCCGTGACAAATATGATTCTTCTTAGATGGTGCTGTCACGTCCACCCACGCTCTCGAAGCATACACACTGCCTGGTCATGTGCCTGCTTGCAAGAGCAACCAACAGAGACCCGCTCACCAACTGTAAGACCATGGGACACCCCTCGCAAACTGTTCTACACGCCGCATACAGCGATTCACATCTGCGACAAACTGTTTTACACACTGCATACAGCGATTCACATCCGCGACATGATTTTTCCTAGATGGTCCTGTTGCGTCCACCCTCGCACTCGAAGCATACAGACTGCCTGGTCATGTGCCCGGTCGCAAGAGCAACTGACAGAGACCCACCCACCAACTGTAAGACCATGGGAAGCCCCTCGGAAACTGTTTTACACACTGCATACAGCGATTCACATCCGCAACAAGCAAACTGTTTTACACGCCGCATACAGCGATTTACATCCGTGACAAACATGCCTGTTCTTAGATAGTCCTGCCGTGTCCACCCTCGTTCTCGAAGCATACACACCACCTGGTCATGAGACCGCTCGCAAGAGAAACTCACGGAGACCCGCCCACCAGCTGCCTGTGTGTGTGCCTCTGTCTGTCTCTGGCGCTGCCTGTGTATGTGCGCAGCTTTCTCTCGTGCTGCCTCTGTGAACCGGTCAGGCACAGAGAAGGTCAGCTGCTGAGAGAGCGTCTAGACTGTTGCAGGGCCTGCATTGGTGAAGCAGGTGAGACAGTAATGAAACAGAGGCACAGGGCTTATTGGTTTTTAAAGACTGCTTCCTTCATTGTGTTTTAACCTCAGTTTTAAAGGATTGTTTTAAGGATTCCATGGGATACCCCTCGCAAACTGTTACACACGCTGCATATAGCGATTCACTTCTGCGAGAAACATGCCTCTATGAACAGTCAACGTGGCTCAGAGGTGCAAGCGGACTCTACGACAGACGAACATAAATGAGGCCGTTTTTCCTGTGTCATTGTGTCCGAGTTGGTGGGCGTGGTTCTGCGAGTTGTTGTCGTATCCAATGGTCTTAGAGTTGGTGGGCGTGGCTCTTTCCTGCGTGTGAATCCACGCCCCTTCCAGCGTGCTTTCCATGGGTGTCTTGCCTTTCCATGGGGGTCTTGCCTTAGTGAATTATATATATATAGATGATTATCACAGTCTCTGCTTTTCAAATGTTTGACAATATTCTGCAGTGATCAGGAACTCCTAACAAATATTTTGTTTTTGTTATAATGAGCAATTGGATGCATTTTTCTTCGAGCAGTGTGGCAGGTTTAATTTCTCTAGTGTTATTTTAGTGTCCTGTTTTTTCACTTTTCAGCACCAATTTGATAAAATAATCATATATTCATTATAGCTAACTTACCATCTATCACAAAAGAGTTGATATCATTGTGCAGTGTGACTAATACATTAATCAATTATAACTGGATGGAAGTCTACAATAATAATTGTTATTTTTTTCACTTTTTTGAATTTGTAGCTTTTATTTACCTAAAAGAAATAAAAAAAATAAAATAATCAGAGGATGAGTCAAGTGAACCTGGTCAGTTGGCTAGTCTTTAGTGCTACCTGTCTAATTAGTCTAGCATTTAGAGTATACAAAAGTGTGTCATTCTTCAAAGCCAGGACAATTTCATTACATTGTCCAACTAAAATACTCATGGGTTTTTAGCTTTGAATATATACAGTATGTATATTGTAGGCATTTCTGCCATAACTCTCCCATTTTCAGATACTGGTCCTTATATCAACTTTCCAGGATTTAAAATTTCTCAGTTACCTTCTGTACATGCAGCTCCTTCAGTCCCAACAACACCAAAAACTCTGCCTGTTTCACTGTTCCTCAGACCCCACTGCTGTTGCAGTGATGATGCTGACTTCTCTAATGAAGCACTCAGAATAAGGAGCTTCTTCACTGATTGAGGATACCCTTCACATATTGTGGACAGGGCCCTCTATCAAGCCAGGAGTAAACCTCATAACTTCCACTCTAAGAGGCACCCCAACACTAAAGCCTAAGGCACTGAGGCTAAGGATCTGTATTGGTATCTGAATGGTTGCTGGTTCAAATTTTTGCTACTGCCAGAAGGGATCTTCCGCTATTGGGCTCTTGAGCAATGTCCTCAACCTGAAAATTGCTCCAGGGTGCTGTACAATGCCTGACCCTACGCTCTGACCTCCAAACAAGTTTTTCATGGAGATTAAATAAGGTATGTCAAATGTTAAAAAAAACTCTGCTGGTCACCTCATACCATTCTAACACTCTATCACTCCAACAGGTCATCGAAGAAAATTTCCCAATTTTGTAGACCAATCCTTTCACAAAAGCCTTTTTTCTTGACACTCACCTGATCTCCTTCCATGAACCACTTAACCTGTGCAAACGTCTTGTCTGCAGCTTACTTCACAGAGAAGAGCCACATTCCTTGCCAAGCATTTTGAGCTATAACAGTATCCCACGTGTCACTTACAAATATGCCACCAACAATGACGTTGTATCTGGTCCTTCTGGTAAATTCAATATTCAGACATTGTGTCAGTCTAAAAATCTTGTTTACTGCATTTCTTGTAGGAAGTGTCTAGTCATCTACATGCAGTAGATGAAACAAAGAGAAGACTATCAGACCATTTCAGCGAACACATTCGAGCCATTAAAATCAAAGACCCTACAGAACCTATCGTAGAACACTGCACATCCTTTGATCTTAGCTACACTTATTTTTCTGTTTGTGTTCTTTTTCAGGGCTCAAAGAAAATCTGAAGAAGCTCAGTTCATTTTCACCCTGGGATCAAATATTTCTCCAGATATCGACGACTGACTAACTTTTAAATCTCTTTCTTCACCTTCTCTAATGGCAGCTGTTTCACACCTACTTGCATCTTTTCTACTTTCATCTACCCTGGATTTGTTCCCTCCTTCTCCTACTATACAAATTACTTGCTTTTTCCTTTTCAGTTGCTCACCTGATAAAGGCTATACAGCCAAAACCTTACGTCTTTAACCATCTTTCCCTTTCAGCATGAATGTAACCTTTAACCTAGTTTTCCTACGTATAACATATATTTTTGTCGAACTTGCATAATTTGCAGTGAAAAATATATACTACTACTACTAACAGTAATGATAATAATAATAAAATTTTGTAACAACATGGCAGAAAAAAAAAAGTTTTGCAGTGCTAGTGACAAGCTGGATTACAAAAAAGAACATAGGAGGAACAGCGTACCTGCCACTTCAGAATACAGTTGAATATGCAAAATGAGGCAGCCGAGCTGCAAATGATAAAGTAACAATCAAAGTTAAGAATCTGACCAGGGTGGATCCATCATGCACATTTTTTAGATGAAAATCGCGGTGGGCAGGACTCCCTGAAAAGGCGATTAAAGAAACAGTTTGACCTGCACTTTATGTTGCGTATTGCTGGAAAGCTCACAGACCGTTTCTGTGTATTGTTATGTCCTGAAGAGAAAAGAATTCCAATGGCATGTTCCAGGGTTATAACACTCGGAAGACTTCAGGGTGCAGACTTGCTTTGGCGGTGCGAGTATAATGTATTCTGGGGCCGTGACACCAGGGTGACTTTAGTGCTAGTAGGACTACTGTGGCAGTGAACATGTGGCATTTTCTTGGGGCAACAACACCAGACAACCAGAAAGGCATCCCTCTCAGCCATTAAAAGTGGGGGGTATATACACAATTAGGTTTTAAATGTTTGGATTTTTTTTGTCTTTTGAGTTTCGTCTAAGTAAAGAGACAACATGCTACCTTTTTGTTGTTCATCCCAGTGCAGTTGTTTTTTTACTTAAGCCATAAGACGATCGCTACAAACAATACAATACATATAAATATTCAATATTTATAAATACATAAATAAAATAAAAATATAAAAGTGGTCAATACTCCACAATAAAATGAATACTTTCAATGCCTTGGTTTAAGAAAATGTATCAAAATCATTATCCTATTATTTGTTACAGATACAATAGTACCTTAAAATTGCACTTAAACCTATAAACTGAAGAAATCAAGCAGTTATTCAATAACCCCTGTGCTTTTCATATACTTTCTAAAGGAATGTGTTGGATACTATATAGTGAACAAAAAACGCTAAAATAGACTCAACCTAAATTTTTAAATGTTTCATGATTGCAGTTCTCCATTTCAGTGGTTTCTTTTTTAACCAAACAGAGCATTTGTTATTCTATTAGGGATAACATCTTCATGAATATCACTAATTGAATGCAAATGAGGCTGTTCCAGCAAGCACCACTGCAATTACTAACCATGTGGTACATTCTCGCTGGTAGATTGTTCTTCAAAATACATTTTCATGTGTTCCTCACATTAGAGAAGTGAAAAAGTAGCTTGAATGTTTCTGTTCCCTTGTGACTGGTCTGGAAACTTGAGATGTGCTTTTAATGTTATTGTGAATCCGTAATGTGCTCACTACTGTGACAACAGGAAACATTTTATAAAATATATAGTGTTAATTGGATACAAAGCAGATTGTTTTTCAGCATTTTTGCATTCATCTGTAGGAAGTGTTTAAGAGAAAGCTTCAAAGTTAATTTAGAAAAAGACTGGATATAGTTTAGCGATTATATAAATACAACAAATAAATAAGCAAATAAAATACAGAGAGCTGAAGGATGTGATTATGCCTGATCTCATAAATATATTTGTTAGCCCTTGTTGTAATACAAATTGATTTGTAGTATTGTATATCATGATTAATATATTCTTCCATCCATTCTAAATTTCTAAACTTATTTTTTTCAATTATAGGTTCACTGGTGTATTCATGCACTACACTAATTAATACTGGAATGCACCTTTAGGGAATCAAAAATAAATTACTAATAAATGAAAATGATATACAATAAGTTGCAAAAGCACCCAGAGTACCACCAGCTTCAGACAAATAGTGAATGTATTAAGCCAAAATAGCGTAGTGAAATCTCAATAGGATTTGGCATTTTACGTACCTTTCACCCTCCATTAGTCATCCTAAGTCAAGAAGAAAGCATTCAACCTCTTATAAAAGAGCTACTAGCTTTGAAACATATCTGTCTGGGTTAGGAATTAGAAATCCTCCATTAGTGTGAGTGCAAATTTAGGGTTACACAAACCAACAGATATCATTTCCATTTTATATACAGTGAAAAGTCAAGCAAAATGACACCTTTTATTGTCTAACTAAAAAGATTACAATATACAGGCTTGTTTGGTACCCGATAACACTCTATTAAGCAGGTTCTCAAAGTTTCTCAGAGTTTCAATGCTTAACTCTCTTTTGTTGATTTCGTTATATTTTGCCCTTTCTCTGTGCAGTTTGCTCCCTTCATTGTATTTTATTAATGACAATTAAAAAAATGAGCAGAGCAGACAGCCAGGCAAACAACACTGAATCATCAAAGGCTGCAACTAGTTTAGCATCAGACCCACCAATTAGTAAATAATGGATTAATTAAACAATTAAAACACCTGGCAAAAAATAGAATGAAAATATTGTTAAAAAGAAAAAAATGTATTATTCTCATTCAAATTATTTTTCCAAACTTAGTTTTCTAATTTCTATATTGTTCCCAAAACATAGAATCTTTGAAATAGCAGTTCACTTAATAAGCCCAGGAGCCCAGTTAAAAACAGAAGCTGGTTGGAAAAAAAACCTGCAGCCACACTGGGACCCCAGGACTGACTTTGAGAACCCCTGCTCTGTTTGATGGGAAGCCTTTTAATTCAGGACATTTTGATATTTTTAAAGTACTTGTCCGGATAACATGAAATTGGTACTGTCTGTTCACCCTGTTTATAGTATCATTTCTACATAAAACTGTCTGTTTCCTTTGATTTTTAAGAATGTTAAGATGCTATGGAAAAAGTCCTCCTGGATTCCACATCAGTAACAAGAGTTCCAACTATTGTTATAGCCTGGAAAGGTTTGTGTCTTCCAGCTCTCTGCTGCCAGAAATATTACCTGTTAAAAGACAATATTACTCAATAACCTAAAGCGGACATGCTGCAAAAGCAGGACTTCTCATTTTTGCACAAGTAACTGGTCTCCAGTCTTGAAAATGTCTTTCAATAGCACTATAAAACTGAAATCAGAAAGGAATCAAGCATATTTTGCATATTGTGAATTTCCCCTTGAGATTAATAAAGTATCTATCTATCTATCTATCTATCTATCTATCTATCTATCTATCTAT